>VZSR01003282.1:6529871-6806237 GCA_013398615.1 Brachypodius melanocephalos | reverse complement strand
AGGATCAATGGAAAGATATAAATCACTAAAGACACATCGATCTATGAAGCTGTACAACGCAGTGGCCTGACTGAGACTTACCAGAAAGCTGGATTTCAGTTAGCTAAACTAGGAAAGAGCAGTATAATATTCCCTCTTTCCACTAATAAATAAAGTAAGAACAATAAATTAAGAGAGCAGGAAATCCAGCTGAAACTGCAAATGATAATTTACTGGAATTTGTGGAATAAAAAGCCAATTTTCTCTCTTCTCTCTTTCACCTACCTTTCAGAGTATTGAACAAGAAAGTGTTTTCACTGTTGATAAACAGGGAGTAACTACAGTGATAGAAAAGATCATAGAGAAGCTTTCAAAAGATAAGAGAACAAACTGCCTATTTCAGAAATTACCTCTTTCTTCATCCCAAGAAAGGCAAAAGGCTGCTAACCCTAACAATTAGTCTTTGGGATGTCTCTCCTCTAAGAACTGTCACCTTTTCAAGGAAAAGTGTTGAAGGGATACTTAGCCAGCTATTTCTTAACTATTATTTCAGAAATTATGTTATTTTAGAAGTTTTATTGGTAGTACCATCAGTTGTCTGTCCTTTGCCCTTTCTTCTTTCTAAGATGCTTTCTAGGAATGACACTACACACATACATACATGGAAAAGGAGAGGGAAAAAGAGAGCTCACTTTAAACTATTTCAGCTATAAAATTTCAAACCAAGAAGAGTAAATACCAGAAGACACACACACACACAAAAAGTAGGTGCCAAAGATTATTCTAGAATTTCTTTTTTACAGTGAAAACTATGATTAGGCACTGGACAAGTGGCTATAATAATACAAGACAGCATAATCTAATACTGATATAGCTGGATCTGGGATCTAGAGCACTGATTATAAACAAGCACTCTTTCATAAGCACATGTGACAAAAAAATCTGATTGAACCAAACAAGAACTAAAAAGATCAACATCTTTGAAGTGCTGATTTTTCCAATGAGTGCTGGATTATATGAATTGCTTGTCTAGAAAGTGATAAGTAATAATTAGAGATGACATCTTTGCTTGTAGAAGCTAAAGATCATTTTCATGTGATAAACACAAATCCTTCAGAGAAGTGGAGTTTTTCAGATGCAATGCAGTAAGGATCCCTCAGATACAAAAGTTCTCCATTTCAATTTTGGGTGTCAGATTGTGATGCCTGAGTGGGATCTTCTTTTCTAAATTCCTTTTAATTCTTCAACTTCTGAAATTTATTAGAGACAAAGGTTTTACAATGGTAACAAATTCAAATTCTTCTGAGTGTCATGCCTGCAATTTTCCAAAACCACACTTTAATCACACTTTAATCGATCAAGAATAAAGTACATGTAGGATATATAATTAAACAGTGGTTATGATTGCTCATAACCATTTAACTGAGGAGAAAAAAAAATCAAAAATATTCACAATGTAGCTGTTCTTATAGAGAGGCAGTGGTAACAGGCATCCAAGAATCCAGTCTATGTGGAACCCAACCTATGCTGATAACTCAGCCCCTCTAAACACTCAGTGCTCTCTGTGGAGTGTCCAGAGCTTCCACAGGACCTTTCAAATAAGATATTTACTGAACAGTTATCTCAGATTTCAGTCACTGAGTGTGGTGATCTGAGTGTACTACACTACACTTGTAACACTCTTTCTATAATCAAGGCAGACTCTTCCCTCCAAACCCAAACTGCAGTTTACAGATCCATACACAGAATTGTTTATGTCTGCACTGCTTTTGGCTGGGGTACAGTTATTTTTTCTCACAGTAGCTGCTACATGTTTTGGATTTGGGCTGCAAACAGTGTTGACAACACCAAGATATTTCCTTGCTGCTGAGCAGTGCCTACATGGACCCAAAGCCCCTTGTGCTGCTCACCCCACCAGTGAGGGGCTGGGGATGCACAAGGGGTTGAGAGGGGACACAGCAGGGACAGCTGACCCCGAGTGACCCAAGGGATGTCCCAGAGCATATGGCATCCTGCTCAGCAGCACAGGGGGAAGGCTGGCCAGGGTCCACTGCTCAGGGACTGGCTGGACATCAGGCAGGGGGGAGTGAGCAGTTCTTTACACGTGCATCACTTGTCTGCTTGGGGTTTATTTCTATTTGTTATTTTCCTTTCCATTGTTGTTGTTTTGCTGTAACATTTCAATTACTAAACTATTCTTTTCTCAACCCATGAGCTGTCCCACTTTTACCCTCCTGATTCTCTTCTCCACATCTTGCTGGAGTGGGGTGTGGGGCTTGGTTGCCAGCTGCAAACCACAACCGTGTATTTATAAATTGTGAATGCTTTTCCTTGCAAGACCATTCTACAGCCTTGATGCATTCCTAGATGATGTCTTTTCAAGGCTGTTTCCAGTGCAGACCTCCTAGTGTTCAACACCATTCACTGTGAGCACTATGAAATGAGAATTTCTAGACGGTTGATGAAGATAAAAACTGTAGATGAGGCTTTATTTGTACTTTCATTAAAAAAGCAGCCTCGAGCTATGCACAAATAGCTCAGTCTGACTGCACAAGCTGAAAAAAGGCAGAAATTGCTCCAAGCACTACAGACTTAACATTCCAACAAATTTAAATTTGTTTCCAGTGTCACCTTGCTCCTCCTTCTCCCCCACCATGACCTCTTTTTCCTAAAAATAGCCTTTGAAAATTCACAATGTCTTCTAGTATACTTTATAACTGATTTCACTCAGCAAAACCTTAGATGTGTAAAAGACAAATATGTTAAGTCTAATGTGTCCTGCACAATTCTTAGTACAGGAGTAACCACTGATATCTCTGTGATCTGATTATGTCTTTTCCATATGCAACTTTAATTTTTTTTTCTTTATTTCCTAATCGGAATCCAATTAAACACAATAACCTGAGCCTGAAAAAAAACCCAAACCAAATCATAACTGAGCAAACAAGTTACAATATTTTAAAAAAAATGCAACTAAAATTATATGCAATTGAAATTATCTTTGAGTATAAAGCTACAAATATGATTTCTGTATAACTTTCCTTGCTTTTATCTATGTATTCAGCTGTTTTCTCTTGCTTTCTTTTCTCCCAGTGGAAGGAGAGACTAAAATATAGCTTTGCTTTAGACAGTACATCAGTAAGTGTAATAATAATATATTTTTGTTTAGCTAACAGCTTTTGTCCAGAACAAGCTGACCAAAATTGAAGGAAAACAAAGGAATGCAACATATCACAAAAGTTTACAGAAACATCCCAAATTGTTCATGATTTAACATTACCCCTGTCAGAAAAACATATTAGATTCTTCTTTTTCATCTCTGGATTTCACTTAGCAAGTAAGCAGAGCGAGCAGCAGCGTTCCCTAGATTAAATACTTGTGATGGATAAGAGGGCCAAGAACATGCTTTATGTTTCTGATATGTGCCTCCCTCCACCCGCGTATCAATCTAAATGTACGCCGCATTTTTCTCCTCTCAGAACACTCCTCACCAGTACAAGCTATCATCCCTGCTGAACAGCTCTGCAGGAGCACTAATAAATTTCCCAATGATGCTTTTATTGCCCGTTCTATGCATCAAAAACATATTATTTCTTTTGAAAAAGTTCAGGTCGGAAAGGAGCGGAAAGAGTAGAAAACCTTCAGAGTGCACTCGAGGACGGAGCATGATCCTCAGATCCGTGAGAGGAGATGGAATTACTTGTCCCCAGGTTCCCAGATATTCCCATTCCCAACAGCACTGCCACCTCTGGCACTGTCAGAGCCAGAATAAAGGCTGACCATAGTGCAGTGACACTGCCAGGCTGGGATTCGGGCACAGCTCACTGTGCTCCTGGCTCCTTCTCAAAAGGAAAAGCTTTGATTAGCAAAGTTACCAGCAAGAAAAAAAGAACTGCTCTAAGAAGCTGTTTCTTCTTCATATATCTAGATAAGATAATAGGAGAGTAATATTCAGTGTGATTTTTCATGCAGATGTTCTCTTAGGAATTGGTTCATTATAGTACCATACTTAAAGTAATAATCTTTCCTTCCAGGAAACCTACATGTAGCATTTAAACCTTTGTGAAGGGGTTTGTAGGTATTATAGTAACTACACTTGCCTAAAGCTAAAGTGTTAAAATACCTTCCTTTGACTGAAGTAGAAATAAGCCAAACTATTTTGAAATTCAAATTCAGTAAATTTTATGTAACAGCAATTAAAGCAAAAAAAATTTACTCTGGATTGAAGTTGCTAGAAATAAGCCAATTTTCCTTGCACAGTATTTTGGAATGAGACCAGTGTATTAACTGACTAGTTCTCACCATAAGCACAATTGCAGATGTTGACCTAAGAAATTACTTCTGGGATCAGCATGAAAAAAAATTGGTATATTATTCCATTACCAGGTCATTTTTTTGTGTCAGGGAACAGTTTCATGTCTCCCAGACTTGTCAGGAAGATTTTGAAAGAAGATCAGAATTCATCTTCATGCAAAAATAAAAGGTAGGAACAATCATTCCAGATTAGATCAAAACCTCAACTTTTCAAATACACTATTGTAATTCAGATTAACTATCTGAACTTTTCCTGATCAGAAGAGCACTTTCTTTCCAAAATAAATTTACTGGTGTATTGCTAAGTGAGTTCTTTTGTTAAAATAATATTCAAAGACAGAATGATTGTGAATTCAGCATCATCTCCCTTTTTGTCGCCTCAGAAAATAAGCAAAACTTTAGATTTTTTTTTAAACCAAGCAAAATTTTAGATTTTTTTCCCAACTTTTTAAAATTTAATAACTAGCATTGCTTGCAGTTTGAAATTATCAGCTTGAAATCATGCTTTTCAGTTTGAAAATATCAAGGAAATTACATCAAAATGCAGAATAAACAGTATATTTCATGGAGATGGTGAAGTAGGGAGAGAGCAATCCACTTAACCATATATAAATTCATTCTTTTGGGGAAATTGAAACAATCGTGTTCAGGCAATGGGTGACTTTTGTGGATTCGTTCCCAAAGTTAGAACCAGAAGAAAGACACAGCAAAAGATAGAAACACTACATAGAAGAGGGAAATGAAAACTAGAATTTCAGTCAGTATAACACAGTGTAGTACCATCAAATCAGTCAATCTTCACCTCTTTGTATTGTAGATATCTAGAGGATGTGTGATGGATTGTAGTGGTAATATAAGGGCACCTGTACACCGTGAAAATGTAGATCAGTATCTGGAGACCTCATCTATCCTTCTGCAAACTCAGTGCTTCAAGGACTGCCATTGCATTCTCAAAGCAAACCCCTGATGGCAAGAAAGAGCCAGGAACAAACTCTGGGTGATGGGATATAATCAAATATGTGGATAACTCTTGTAAAGATTCAGGACATCCTTGTTTTGCTTTCTCTTTTATTTGCTAGTTCTTTGTTTTGAGACACAGCCATGGCCAGGTTGGACAGGCCTTGGAGTAACCTGGGATAGTGGAAAGTGTCCCTGCCCATGGCAGAGGGTTGGAATGAGATGATCTTTAAAGTCCCTTCCAAAACAAAAGATCTTGTGACTCCATGATTCTGGGAAGGAAAGAACAGCTTGTTTTCTGACAAACAGGCACACAAATGGCACATTTCACTTATGAGACTTCACTGTGTTAAACACGACTCCACTGCTGCGCTTCGGTACCACAAACAACCAAAAAGGGAAAAACTCTTTGCAACAAAACTGAAATTTTGAACAGTGTCTCAGAAGCACCATCACCCTCTTGTGGGGGTAGAGAATCCAACCCCATTTTTGTTAAATATTTATCAAAATCTTTGCATAGTGGTGGAAATCCACAAAAAGGCATATGGTATTAAATTGTTTTAGCTAGGAAATTCAACTAGTGCCTTTTTTTCAATTCATGGCCATGTCCCACCTATAAAATGTTACATATCAATGACCTGAACAATAAGCTTGTACAATTTTGTGTTAAGATAAAATTATATTGCCAATAGTTACAGTTTTTCTTCTCATGAAAGAGCTGTTGACACCAACGGCTGTGCAAATTAGAAGTGACAGCCACAACAACTGTTCCACATTTGAGTAACACAAAAGCATGCAGACAAAAAATTGGGTTGATGTGGCCAACAATGCCACCCGAAATGTGCCTGGTATCACTTGTGTATGTTTTTACCTCCCCAGTGTCTGTCCTGAGCTTTAGTGCTCAGGTGGACAATTTCAGAACTATAATAAATTGTGAATTTACAACAAATTCTCTTATCTATTTTGATCACTGCACACTGACATAAAGTCAAAATGAGTTCAAAACCCCCTAAAGTCTTTGAGTGATCTGTAATCAGGTAGGACTCTACTTAGAGAATCCAGCACTGTGATCAAACAGGAAAGTTTTTTGATATCCAAATATCAAGGGTAAACTCAGGAAGGAAATTTGTGGGGTATTTGCTTTAAAGTCTGGGGCTGAAGAACTGCACTCAACAATTTCTGGGGAATACATGAGCTCCTGGTTTTGCCTTTCATGATCTTATTTTCAGGTGGTCAATTGGAAACACCATAAAGCTAATAAATACTACAGTCTTTTAGTCAAATAAGCTTTAAAGTAAGAAATATGATGGTTAAGGCTATCCAAATAACATGCATTCCCGTCTGCATTTAGGCAAGCATTCATTATAAATTTTCCCTTTATTATTATGTAAAATGATAACAAAGGAGAATCTTATTTACAATCCTGCTTCTTAATTCATTTACCTAAAAGAAATCACATAACTCATCTGTAAGTCCAGCAAATTAAAATCCCATAGGGCATCTAGCTCTCTGGTTAGAATACCTTGCTTTATGTAAGAATACTGGCAAAACCTAACAAAATATTGCAACAACACTGCATGCTTTAGGCTCCACCTTCTTATTGTTATTATTCTAACATTATCACTATGCAACATGTAAAGTTCATCAGCAAGAATATTTATTCTGAAGTCAGATATATTGGTATTATAACAAGAACTCAATTTCATACATCCCAGAACAATAATTAGATTTGTTAAGAAGATTTATATTGATAAAGTTCAATAGATCAAAACCATTTATTGTGCAGAGTTATCTTTTATGACTATTCAGATATTTACTTCAACAAACTCCACACACTAAAACAAAGCCACTCCTGTGTCAGAGAATATGGGACATATGTTGATAAATCACACTGGAAATCATCTCATTTGTCCCCATTTGTTATGAAATACAGAGTTGTGAACCTGCACTAAAATCCCTTACTCTACTGAACCAACTGATCATACAGTTTTGATCATATCACACTAAGCACAGAGAAAATGTGAGATTCAGGATATGTTCCATAAAGTAACTGAATGTAGAGGATGGCTTTCAGAACAATGTTAGTAGTTATACATTCAGTAAGGTTTCAGTATGCATATGAATATAACATATAAAATTTCATTTATACTTCCTTCACAAAATAAGGTTGATAATATGGTTATCATGTTTCCAAAAACCTGAATACATCAGTGCTTTTAAGGAACATTACCTGGGTTTTACATTTGGTGTTTTTAAGGAACATTACCTGGATTTTACATTTAGGTTCTATTCCTATTTGTGAATTATGCTCATAAATATATCAATGTACTGCCTGAGTACATTTGGATGAATACAAATGAAATGTCTTTGTTGCAATATTGATGTATCTTGCTGAATTTGGACACGGCACTTATTTAAGATTCATCACCTATTTAAGTGGTATGTTTGTCCATGATTTCCACACAGCTGGTTTCAGTAGCATATTAATGATTCATAGAAAGCTTCATTCCTATGTTTCTCAATGTTGAAATGCTTTGTAAACGTTCCAGAACAGAGATTCTTTGCCAAGTACCTGTTTTGAGGAGCCTTTCAGGTGTGAGCTGTGCCTGTGACACACGATCACCGTCCAGCTTTTACTGAGTGACTGACTACCAAGCACACACTGAGTGAACCCATCTCTGACCTGCATGGCAGGGAGCCATCCCAGGGCACGGGAATGCAGCCATTCCTCAAAATTCCCAGAAAAAAAAGCCATTTGTTCACGTTTGTCATAAAAGTGAACAAAAGGGAGCTGAGGATGAATGACTCAAAAGGACACTCAGAGAAAAAACTCCACTACGTTCACAACACAACACAAATGTTCTGTATTTCTGACCTGCTTTACCAGCTACAGAGTGGTGTGTGATGCAGCAGCCTAACTATTCCTCCAGGAGAGGAAAACCCATTGCTTCTGAGTCATGGATTAGGAGAGGAAACTCATAAGCAAAGAAGATAGCATACCGGCAATATACAAGAAATGAAAATGGCTAAAAAACAACCTGAGTGATACCATGAGTGAAAATGTTCCCCGGAACAAGATGACAACAGGAAGGGAAGGAAGCTGTTATGCATTAAAATAATGCCAGAGACACAGGTATATGGGTGTTTTAAGGCTCTGGGACAGAAACAGCTTCACTCTGAAGAAAGAAAAGCTCCAGTTCGAGGAATTTGTCCCAGAGTACCACCCATCAAATCCAAACAGAAAGAAGGGAACACAAGGGATTGGTTTGCTAAGTGGAGGGGGCTGCTTGCCAGAGCTGAAGGCAAATGAAGAACTGTTCTCACATCAATAACTGGGCAGAATGGCCTTGTTCTTTTGCTGGTCAGAAAACAAACCCAGGCGGTATTACACAAAACACACCACGGTGCCCCCTCTCCTGCCTGGCTGGAGACAACAAATGTCTCTATCAGAGTTGTCCAGGAGGAGAAGAAAACCCAAGACCATACACAAATTCTCTCTTTTTTCAAAAATTAGGAAGCAAATAAAAGAGAGTGGAAAAAACTACACAGAAATATACAAGCACTGAAATTGGAATGATACGTTATCTCCCCTCTAGAAAGCAGTACAGAAAATCTCAAATTTCAAAGACCACATAGCTAATTTTTTCCAGTTTTGTTCTCAAAAGGAAAATAAAGAACCCCCAAACCCTCAGCTCTATGAAACAAAACAGTTCTATGAAACAAAACTTTGGTTTTTTGCTCTTCTTCTTGAGAGTGCAAAAACAAAGAAGCTGAAACCTAATTGTGGTACCACCTTACTGGAGTTTCCACATTAAGATAGCACAGAAAAAAGCAGATAATAAAATCATTCCAGATGTCTGTTATGATCAGACAATTAATTCACTTTAAGGACAGACTGACATCAAGCCCACTTCAGAACACCCACTATATGGTGGCTGGATTGAGAAGGATATATGGATTTAAACCGCGACGTAAGAGAAAGGAACTGAGTTTCAATTTTGCACCCAAAAAAGATAGTGCATAAAACAGAGATGCCTTTGTCACCAGTTTCTAAAGAACAATGTTCTATTATAACGTCAACAAAAAAATTTAATTTGTCCTGAAATTAAATTTTACAAGCTATCATTTTAACTAGAAAATTTGATTTTATTAAAGGTTAAACTAAATGATTCCTTTCTCTACAACCCAAGCTTAAAATGAAAATTTAATTACAGTGATAAATACTCTTTAATATACATTTTTGTTTAGCTATACTGCTGTGTTTTTTATCTATCAGCTGTAAGAATGAACTAATACAACTAAAATTTTGAAAAGTGTTTTATCTGATGGATCACTACCTGGTATAGACTTTAATATATGATTTCAGTATTCTATAAGAATGCTTTCTGTTTAAAAAGATACAGCACAGGGCTGACTTCATTAAGTGATATTTTAAAGAATTCATGTTCCTGATATTTGATTAACTGACATGTATCTCACTCCTGTTTCCAGACTCTTAAATTAAAAGGTTTTCCACCACCTTAGGTTCACTGTTTCCAGAGTGCAACAGTCCTTAGGAAAATGTGAAACTCTTCTGGCTTATAAACAGACCTGGTTTCCTTTGAAAAACTTCTAAAATCTTTCTCTCCTAAATTCTGTCCTGAGACCCTCTCTGCCCTTAGTGAGGGTGATAAAATGCACCTGCCACAAGCAGGGATATGAAACTGTGGGGCTTGATAGGGATCCCCACACCCAATAAGAACATGAGTGGTAAAATTATCCATCACAATCTGAAGGTGCTTACTAGAGATGCTGGAACATATGACTTAAAATATTAAGTGCTTTAATAAAGGCTTCAAAACTAGTTTCTCTGTGAACTATGAGGAACAACAACAGCAGATAACACAAGGACAATAAAAGTGAAAAACCTTAAACTCTGCTGAGAGAACACCTGGGAAAATGTAGGTGGAACCAACTACCACTTACCAGTATTCATAAACAAATAAACAAATAGAGGAAACAATGCCAGACACATTTATCTCTGTAGTGGGATTTTTGTTTCAAAGAACTTTTCTATCACAAGAAAACAGGTAATAAATCACTAATACCTGATATACCTTCATGATATTGACAGTTCCTTCTCCATGCTGGCCTGGGGATCCTTGGCTTTGTAGCAGATTTCTCACTGTCTCCTCCATTCTAGAGAATAAAAAATATTTATAAAAGTCAACTGCATGGAAAAAATTTAAGAGTTGCATTCAGTGTTTTTGTTCTTTACAAGAGCCTAGTGCATCCATGGCTACCATGAAATTAATATTTAAAGACAATCCTAGCCTTATAATGTTCTCATGCTCCATGTTATGAATAACACATTAAGGGCACTCTTTTATCTTTTGAATATGCACAGTAATTAGTTGTATTGTTTAAATCCTACTGGAGCTCCTTTACAAAAACTAAAACCAAACGTGTGCAGAAGACATCACCTTGTTAACAGTGTAAACACCACCACGATAAGATTATTGCCATTTAGGAACAGCCAGACTAAAAAACTCTCACACATCTGTGTTCTGAGCCCACAGTGAGGTCTGTGCAGCTCAGACAGGCTGTCCATGGCATTGCTGGTATTCACTCGCTGTGTTATGGGTGCAGTGCCTTGCTTTACAGGTGCACAGCTGCTGAACACATCCACCCTTCTCCGCCCTTTCAAACAGGTGTGAAAAGCAAGGGCAGGCTCCAGCCTGGTACCATCTCAGGACAATGCCATCAACTTCAGCTCCATCATTTCAAGGAGGAAGGCTTGCACTTCCATTTTAGAAGTTGTTAATAGGCACCATCAAAAGTCGTCTTTGATCTACACACATTCATCAAGGATGTTAAACTGATAATAACACTAACCCTGCTGAATGGAGCCTGGTCAGAATAAGGAGTTCTGCTCCTCCCTACAATAGGAAGAAGGGAATCCACCTAGGAAACGATGGTCCCATTCAAGGTGGATCAGAAATTAATTCCCATGGGCTCAGGAGATGCCACCAAGCCTGGTGAAAAATAGTGGTCTAGGAGTAGGGCTGGTTTCAGCTATGGGTAAGAGGAGGAAAAGGATCAAAACCAGGGGAGCAGTGTTGGACACAAAAACGAAGACACTGGGTTTCACAATAAAAATGGTTGAGTGAAACTGAAGCCAAAGGTCCCCACACTTCTCCCACTCCCCATGTCCTACACACATTCTCACTCCTCTACAGCCTCTCCTTCAGCTGTGTTGTAACAATTTTTCTCTCTCCCTTCCATATTTTCCACTCTTTTTCCTTTCAGGCACTCTCAGTCCCTTGAGACAGTTGGAAAAACAGCCCAGATGGAATAGGGGCTGGAGAAGAGAAAACTGCTGTGGCACAGGCACAAGGGTGATGCAAAAGCAGGAGAGAGAAAGGAATACCTGAAATCATACTGCCAGACACACTGTATATTAAAACAGTGACCTTGAAGAATGTGCCAGTATCCCTGGGCATATCAGAGCAGGAACTGCCTGCTGTTGTTTATTTCTACTGTGTTTAGAGAAACATGACTTTTGTGTGGTATTCTTCCCAAATGAAATTGAGCGGAAGAATTATTCACAGCATATCTTTTTTATATTTGTTTATTTCTAAGGTAACAATCCAGTGAGACAGAAAATATTAGCTAACTGCTCTGGCCAAAGGCCAATAGCATTATCTTTTATATGAGCCTCACAGTCTTTCTGTTCTTTCAGTCTTATCACAATGAACGGCATTGGCTAATTTAGCCACAATGTGATGTCATTCCAGGTTTTCTCCTTTGAAGTCAGCCCACTACTCTACTTTTCAAAAAGCTGACACTGGGTGTTCATTCTACTCAGATGAACACTGACATTCTACTTATTCCTGTGATGTCTTTTTGTCATTGATGCGCAGACTTCTACACTGCCAGAATGCCCACAGAATAGTTTGACCATCTGTTGACCAAATGTGCACAAAACCAAGCCAGCTCTAATCTCTAGTGCAGACAGTGGTGCAGTTTTTCAGTTGCAGATTGGAACCATTTCTGCTCATAGGCTGACCTTAATCAGATGCCTTTTACATGAAAGAACAAATCATTTTGGTTCACACCATAAATTCCTGTGCAGCCCTCACTGAAAGATTTAATTTCTTAACATGCCCACCATTTCATTTTTAAATTAATGGTGTAATAGCATTCTTAATTATTGTGTTTATCTATGCAAATGCAGTTCCAGAGCTAGTCCTCCATAACATTCTTCCAAATTAATAAACAAACAAAAATGGGAGAAAGAATAGATTCGACCAGCACTAAATCACGGTTTTTCAATTTAGACTTAAGTGAAAATAAAGTCTAGTTGGATATTACTATGAGCACTTAAACCACCTCAGGAAAATTATGAATTCTTAAACTCAATAGGTCCTTTAATCTTCAGTCAAATTTAGATAATCTATTTCGGAGCACAGGCCCATCCTGTTGAACAGCCTTACAGGGACAGGCGAGCACAAATCTTCTTGTGGCAATCAGAAACACCTACCATCAGCACCCAGATTTCTAAGCAACAGGGTGATAAGAGCAAGTGCTCAGACCAAGAGCTCAGTTAAAGACAGTTGAGACTTCTGTGGTTTTGCTGTTTGCAGCTACTGTGAAAATCTGCAAGAGCTGACAGCTACTAAGATGAACCACAGACATAACAAGCTGTGTGGTCACATCACTTTCAAACCAGCCCTGGGAGGATCCTACAAGCTTTGGGTACCCATGGAAGATCTGAAAAAGAAGAGAAAACTAGGTTCTGACAATCAGGGAGGTGAAGTCTGCTCACAGTCAAATTCACTGCAAAGCTCTGATGGCCGGTGCTCTTGCAGTTTGTGAGCTGCTGCTTCTTCACTCACATCCCAGTTGTCCATTTTTAGGACCAAATATGCTACAGGAGGATAATCAAGATTTGTTCCTTATGAATGAGAGTTTTCGATGCATTAATTAATGGCACCTTAATTAAAAAGCAATTGTTATCTTATGATCTATAAAACTCTCCACAGTGACAGCAAATGCCAGAGCAATTTACTACAAATTCTATTTAAAGAATGCAAAAATAATGGAGCTTCTGTAAATTTAGCTTGGGATCCCATGTTTTGCTCCCTGAACAAGGCCACCAAAGGGCATGGAAATTTTGGAAGTGAAGCAGAAAAATTATGAGCTTTATGAAAGGCTATTTCTACACATTGACCTATATTTTTCCCCCTTCTGGTAACCACAAAAGGTTATCTGCTCTTGGTTTTGATTCTAATATCTCAGCTGGACCCAGTCCAACATCCAGCACTTCCAGATTATTTTTAGGATAGTTATCCCCACACATGTATTCTGCCTTCTTGTTGGACTGTTTGCCAAGGATTCTCTGTGTCTTACGTAACTAGCAAGCTGTTAAAATCTGAAAAATCAGTCTCTAAAGCTCATCACTTCTGAGTCTACACTCTTCAAGCACTATTTAAGAACATTTATTTCCCCCTTTCATTTGTATTTTATTTACTGTCTATTCATCTGAAGCATCTCGCATAGTGCCATTAAATTTTCTGTTACATCTGTCATTTGAATGAAAAATTGTCATTTTCTTAAAACTCAAAGTGTTCCTTTCAACATCTCTTTTTAATAAATCTAGGAGGGTTTTTTTTAGGGGAAAAATAAAAGAAAATCATGTTCAACACAAGCTCCTTAAATTTCCTGATAAAATGCTGGTTTAGTGTTAGGGAACAGATCTCCTGCACCAGTACTAACCTAAGGATAACTTTCTCAAAGCACAAAACAGAAGAAACGAGGCATTCAGAAACCAGAATCTGTTCTTGAAATATAAGAATTTAAGGAACATAAAATATTAATGCTACTGTGGAAAGCACTGTCAAGATTCCATCTGGAAGATATTTACAATTACAATCACAAGTGTTCAGGAGTGGCTCATCCAGAGACGATTCCACAAAAGGGATTGCGCTGAAGCTGTTGAAATGACAGTCTGTGCCACAAAAAGAGACTAAATTACTTGCTAAACTTAAGACACCAAGGGTTTAAGTGGCCAGGTATGACTTACACAAGAGAATCAGTGAGAAAAAGTAAAGTGTGAAAGAAAAGTACATCAACCTAAGGCAGATGACTGCCAAAACAAGTTATGTTTTGTGGTTAGGGATACATTTAGGCTGAAATTAGGATTTTTTAATAATTGAAAAAGTGAGACTCCTGTTATTAAAATAACAGGATGTTACTCTACATCCATGTAAACTAACAGGATGAGAAATACAAACAGTTTTAAGCCACAATTGAGTAATTTACAAAATTAATTGCACATCATGGTCAAGAGCTGAGGACTTGAATTTATGATCCACAGGTTCTTGCTGCTATTCCTCCTAAATCATTCCTACACTTAAAATATGTAATTTGTCCTGTGCCATTGAGTGAATTCCAGGAAATTAATCCAATTGCAATGGACAAGTTATTTATTTTGGCTTTTTTTCTGAGTGTTTTTCTGGGCAAGGGGGAGAGAGGAACCTATGGAAAGGAGGGAACATCATTCCCTGCCAAGGGAGCAGCCCACAGCACACACATGCTCAGGTGTCCAAGGCTGCAGAAGGAAGCTTCCTCTGTATTTTTGCTGGAAACTTGCTTTTAACACCTCTCAATGTTGTGTTCCTGTTGTGTTACCCTGCTGCCTCCCTCTCCTGCCTGGCCCTGCTGGTGCAGCTCCCTGCAAGTGCCAGAGCACAGTTTCAACCAGGGCAGGTTGGGCAGACCCTGCTGAGGTTGATGCATCAGTAACTGAAGGAATTAAGATCCTGAATTTCCTATCAGTTTTCTCAGTTCCATCACTTTCACATCCTTTGTGCCATCCCATAGCAATGTCATGGTCTGAAAACCTGCTTTATGCCTCTCCCATAAATAAATAAAGCTCTGCCATAAATAAATTCTCTCTCTAACCCAGGCTGTGCTCAGTCAGGTCCCACACAGCCCTTTCTGCAGTTCTCCCTCCAAGGGACAGGCAGCACGTACTTGAAGGCAGATGACACTTTCAACTCCTTCCCCCTTGACCTACTTCCTTCAGATTTCCATAGGCTGGCAGCCACCTTTTGCTAGGTGCTATCACCTTCCCTTCTCATCACCCTCAAGCTGATGTGACATTACTTGGTGGTTATTTCAAATGTATGTCACAAGAATTGCCTCAGCTTCATTCTGACTTAGTCTCACAGAGATGTATCCAAAGGTTTCTACAGAACCTTACTGCAGCAGTCGAGCTTTTTATTTCGGCTTTTTCTTTCTCATGTCATGCAAGGTGTAGGGTAATTTTTTAGTCTTAGAGAAAAATACCAATAGCGGATCTTTATCTTCAGCTTAAGTTGTTACTTCAGTATCGTTAGAATTCTCAGGAGGGTATTTTCTTTCCAGCTCTTATCTGTGGAAAGTGAAGCTTCCTGTCTCTCTCCCATTTCAGTTTCCTGACTTCTCTTTTTAGTTATAGATTTCCTGGAGATATGGTCTGGCTTTTAGCTCCTTGAACTGTCTCAGTCATTCCTACCACCTGATCACAGACAAAGGAACAGGTTCCCATGTGGTTTCTCAGGTTTTAGTTCCTGTTCAGGTTGGCCAGTGAACCAGCTGGAATTTTTACCAGCTGGACTCTGGTTGTCTCTTCGGACACTGCATTCTGTCTGGCCTCGTGACAGAACTCTCTGCCTCTGTCCAACTTCCCAGCTTTGTCTCCAATCTCATAATCCAACCAAAGAGCTTCTCTAAGATCCCAGATAAATCTATTTCCCTACTTGTCAGTAATTCTGAACTTCAGGTTTGGGGTTACCTGCATCTCACTTCCCCCACCACTCCATTCAAAGCTTTGCAATGGATCAGGTTAAACAGGGAGAATATCCAAGTGGCTTTACAAGACGTAACAAGAAAAAAAGAGCTCATCAACAGCAGTTCCTGTTCACTGCATCCTTGCAGGAGTGTCTTTCCTTCTACCTGGTTTCAATTAAATTATGGCTGTCTGAACCGCAGACGCTGCTTACTCCCCTCTGTCTCCAGGGATTCCCATTAGGAACAGACCTAGCTGTGCCTGCTCTCCCCAGCTCTCCCCCTGATCTGCAGGCTCATCTCCAGATTGGGCAGTGTCCTACAGCCACACTGAGAGCCTCATGTGAGGGCCATGGTGGCCCCCAGCATGAAGTGTCCCTTCCTTCCAGGGCTGCTGTCCCCTGTGCCCCCGAGGAGCCCCTGCAGCCAGCTGTGAGCCCATGGCTTCAAGGGGAGGGGGCCAGGAGACAGACACAACCTTCCACAAAGGATTTAGATATTGGAAGTGGATTTAAAAGAGAGAGAGAGAAGTGCAAACGGGTATGTGATAAACTTAAAAAGAGAGCTGACATATGGGAAATGCTGGGGCTTTAAACCCCAAGGGGTTTTCAGTTCTGCTTAGGATACAGCACTGGTACAAGCCTTATTACAGTGAGCTGGGTGAAGCAGAATGCTCAATATCCCCATTTAATATTTCAGTTGGAAAAAAAGGTAATAACATCCTTCATAACAGCAGCAGAAAGACGCACATATAATGTATAATTGATATTTATTCTTTTCGTTCATCAGCACAGGTGCTTATCAATCCAGAAATATCCAGGCAAATCCTTCTCCTGCGGCACCACCACAGGCCCTGGGCAGTTCATCCCTGTGGCATTTGCTAGTGGCAAATCCAAACTGCACAAGCTGTGCTCTTTTCACATATCCATACAAACCCCTCTTTCCAGAACACACTCAAAGCATTTTTGACCTGTTGCCCTGAGGATGAGGAGCACCATAAGTATCTTGTGCATGATGAAGGCAATGACTGCTCGGCCATGCTGGAGTGGAACAGCCCTCAAGCTCCAGTCACACCAGGAGAGGAGGATCCTTCCCCAAAGCAGACACCCTAACCAGGTTCTCTGCCCCCCAGACCACACCATCACTCCAAATTACACAGAAATGAAAGACTGAGCACAACTTTTACTTTGTTGAGCCACTGGCCATTGATCCTGGTGGAAATTTTCAAGGTGCCCTTAAAATGACAGGAGTGCTTTGAGCACCAGCTAAGTAGGGTAGGATTTTGAAAGACCTCAGCGTTGGCACATCGCCGCTCCCACACAAGTCTGAATTCTGTTATCACGCAATGGCAGGCCTGACATTTCTCTGAAACTGCTCTAACTACCATCTGAGCCAGGAAATGTTGGAAGTGTTTCCATTGTCTCTCTCAGTCATATGGATTTCACTCATCAAGCTTCTATCTACAGCAAAAAAGCTTCAGAACGGCAATAGAAATCAGTGGTAATGTTTATTTCTGTGTTGACAGATAGACAAATGCCATATGGACTGCATGGGTGTCTTCCATCACCAGCCCTGTATATGATTTTGTAAGTTACAGGCACAGAGGAACAAAATCCAGCCCAAGATTAAGCCTTGCAGAAAAACTGCTCACTAGCAACTGAAAGGATTTTTCAACTGGAAGGACTGTCCCTCCTACAGATCCCCAGTAACATTTTTGGGACCTTAGGACTGGAGATATTTTCATTAACTATAAATGGATAGAACCAGGCACACATAGAAAGTTAATTATTGTGTCATCTTAAACATATGTTCTTAAGTTCAAACTATATTGATGCTGGAGGCACCAGAAACAGCCACAACTAGAAGCTGCAGAAAAAGTTACAGGCAACTACACAAACAGACTGCAAATATTTCCAATTTCAAATAATGGTGGGGGTTTACTTTTTTAATACATTTTAAACAAATATTTTTCTATAGTTGCAAATGTTTAGCTGAATGGAAAGATGTATCTACCAGTTCCCCCAAATACTCATATTTCATTTTGCATATCAGGACCCTGAGACAGACCAACCACTCTTTTTTCAAGTTACTTACAGAATTGTACAGCCACCCAAAACTAAAAAGCTGTTGTTCAATTCTGAGTCAAAGCTTCACGGTGGTAGCAAGACCACCCTCACACAGCTGCAAAAATTTCCATGTCATGTCACAATCCTATTTGTGAATTTAAGGACAATGAAAACCTAACTACCAATAGAGTCAATGGAACTCTTTAAAAAAAAAAAAAAAAAAGAAAAGAGAAATTCAAGAAACCGTTCCTAGTTTGGTTCACTAACCTAAATCTTACATCAAAAATCAAATTCACATGACAGTTCCAGCCCCTTCCTGATATTGTACAGCCAACTGCAAAGGCCCAAACTCCTGCACATATAACTACACAAGACCCAGGTATGAGAGGAAACTTCCCACTTTGTACTTAGATTCCCCCAAAATGGGACACCTCTGATGTTCACAAAGAACATCAAGAAGCAATGCTCTGGTTCTCAACCATGAGATTTGCTTAAAAGTACTTTCAAAGACAACAGGCAGTCTTAATAAATATAAATTCTTTTGAATTTTTGGACTTCAGCCTTTCCAAATATCATCTCAAAAAGACTACAGTAAAGAAAGTTGAAAAAAAGGAGATTTTCATGTCAGCTGTGACTTCTTGAAAACCTCCAAATATAGGATCAGCAAAGATGGATGAAATGTGTAGGAATACTCCAAGTGATGTTTGTATTACAAACAATGATATGATATTTTAATTCCAAGAGGGATAATGTGCTGCTGTGGGTACATCTAAAATTTGTCTTTCCTTTCTTCTCCTCAGCAGAGAGCTTGTTTTGGAATCTCCAAGTATATTCCAGAGGGTATGAGGCAGTTCTGGGCTGATCAGCTGTGATTGAGCATCTTCAGGAGCAGCTGATGTCCCTTCTGTGTGACTGGGACCAACCCACATGACAAACCCTCTGAACTGCACTCCCCAAATTACCAAGTTATGGAATGAAAAATATACAAATAATATGCTTCCAACACGTTTTGCCTCAAAGTAGATCCAAAGTGACTGCCAGGACAGTGAATGCCAAGTATCTTCTCCCAAGCATAAGGAATGCCTTCTTCCAGGTGGTTTTCCTGCAGCAGTGCCTGGAACAACACAGTTTCCTATTCCAATGGTGCCCAGCCCAAAGGGAGTTTATCCTTCTGCAGGACAGATGCAGTGAGCAGCAATATACATCTACTGCTAAAGAAACCTCAGATGTACAAATAATTCCCCTCACAGTCTAATTTTCAGGTGGTTGGAAAACACCCACAAGAGCAGCTCATGTCAGAGATGTTGAAACGAAAGCTTTGTGGCTTTAGATTTCCAAATCACAGCAGCAGAGCAAAACAGCCTAAACAAGTAATATATGGTCAGAATAATGGTCTCCAAGGACTTAATTACCTGTGTCATTAGGCAGTGGTAGCCTCTCTAAAAGTATATTGACAGCTTTTCTACAACCAAGGAGTTGATAATGAGGCAATAAAAATACATGACAGTGCACACAGAAGAGTGCTGCAGTAGTGTCATAAACAGCACCATCAGCTTTGATACCAACAAACAAGAGCTGCACGAAACTAATTGTGACTGGTCACAAAAAAATCAAGGACATGCATTTTGTCATTAATAATTTTTCATGTTCTCCCTTTCTGAATGTATGCAAGCCTGCCAAAAGCAAAGAAGAAAAAGAAGGGAAAAAGAATAATATCAAGGTGCAAATGAAATGCAAAATGAAAAAAGTAACAACTGCATTTAAAAACAAACAAATAATTTAAAAACCTCCACAAAACAACAATAACAAAAACAAATCCCAAAACCAAAACAAAAACAAAAAAGAAAAGAAAAAAAACAAAATAAAACAAAAAAAAGGCAAGGACAGTTTCATGCCTCTATGTTAAGAGCCATAAAGCACTCCACCATCTTTCCAAACACAGAAATCTGTCAAAGCCACTATCCATTGTATGATGTAACAAAAGAGTACACAGCTTCAAAATGCCAAATCTGACACTATTGAAGCCCTTTTCTTAAACTGGATTATCCTGAAGACAAGCAAAATAAATGCAGGGGAACATTTCTCTATGTAGGATTTGCACTGAAATGCACAGAAATATTTGCCGCATGGATGTGCTTCCACTACTGCCTGCTCCCATTTGAAGAGAGAAAGGAGAGAACTGAGAGGAAGAGAATAATACAAGACATGAGAATTAGAAATAAAGACAACATAGCATAAAAGATGTAAGAGAACACTGAGGACAAAAAAAAAAAAAAAAAAGAAAAAAAAAAGACATGAAAAATTTAAGCAAAAAGTAAGAAGACATAAAAAGATAAGTGTAACTAAAAAGTTTAAAGAGAAGAGAAGTGAAAGGACGTCTAGACATCTCTAAGGTGCCAATGTTTAACCATTTGTACTGTATTGGTACTTCTTTTGTAAAATAGGAGAGCTATTAGCTGATCTTCCAACAGGAGATCATTTACAAAGGGCTTAGAGAAGGATTTTCAGTCCGACTTACAGCCCTAAGTGGAGAAACACAGCATCACTCCCTCCTCCTCGTTCAAGCACTCATTGTTTAATCATTTGTCTTCAGCTCAGCACGGGATCCATTTCCAAACAGCTCTGCAG
This sequence comes from Brachypodius melanocephalos, assembly GCA_013398615.1. Taxonomy (NCBI): domain Eukaryota; kingdom Metazoa; phylum Chordata; class Aves; order Passeriformes; family Pycnonotidae; genus Brachypodius; species Brachypodius melanocephalos. The sequence goes on along the minus strand of VZSR01003282.1, from coordinate 6,785,481 downwards.
GATTTCAGCCATACGGTTCCCATTGTGTTTAATGGAAATCCTGTGGGCATAGCTCGGTAGGAAGCTTTCAGAACGTACTCCAAAAATCTCTAAATAATGCACTAGTTGAACATTACCCTGTTTACTTCTCATAGGACATGACTGTAATGAAACAAAGCTTAGGTCATTTGTAAAAGTAGTATTTATTGCAAAGCTCATTAATGTTTCCTACAGGGATTTTTTCCCATCATAAAAATATTTAGCCTAACTATTTAGGATTTTTTTTTTTCCATATCTAAAGCAGAGAAAAAAATCAACTCAAAACTCATTTGCTTCAGAAAGGAAGATCCAGCAGTTAACACATCAGCCTAAGCTTCAAGAAGCCTCTTTTCAAGACTTCCCACTGTCATAGGATACCTTTGTGGCTTTGTTTCAGATTTTCCCTCTGAAAATTGAGTTAACAGTTTCTATTTCATAACAGCTTTATGGTGATTATAAATACCAGTGAAGCACTAATCAAAGATTCATCAGACACTGGAAAAAAGCCTCAACATGAGCTCCCTCTCTCCCCTCAAGAGAAAGGCTGTTTCCATGATCAGCTCTGACATCACTTGAAAGCTTTGAGAAATGCAAATCTTTGCCATCCAGCTCTATAAAGACAAGAGCTTCATTTCTGTGCTTTCACCTTTCACAAGCAGCATTCAGAACATGAAGATGCAACTTTAATCAACTTTCACGCACCCAAACAGTAGATCACATTCCATCATCCCTTGGAATTAAAAAACCATACTTGGGCACATAGAAAGTTTCAGGGACTTCTGTTTCAAGGGACAGAACCTCAGCCTTTTGAACATGTGCTAAGTGGAACAGCTGTGCTGCAGAGAAAAGGCTGATACATTCACCAGGCAAACGTTTAACCAAGGAACAGCAAACACACCATATTTAACACACACTTCTAGCTTCAGAAATTACCATTAGATGTAATATTGACATCACTAGTTTTCTACAAACTCTCACCTTACCCATGCAATTCCTACCACGAAAATGTAGGATCACCTCAGGAATATACACATTTATGGAAAGACACCTGAAAATCTGGCTCAGCAAATAAAATTCATATGTTGTGAACCAGATTAGCACTTTCTTCCTGGATATACAAGAACAGATACCAGATACAGCAGTCTACTATGAAAACCTCAAGAAATATCTGTAAAACCTGAAGTTCAGCATCTTGCAAGATTCGGAGTTTATGTCAGAGGAATTCAGAAAAATTAGATGACTCTAGAAACTACTGTGTCTACCAGTGTCAAACCATACCAGCATGAATTACTGCAAAATTGCCTAACTTTGAGCACAAGTCATTCCACTGAACTCAACAGTTCATTTCATAGAGGCAGGGCCTTTGTGACTTAAATGAACAGACAGGCTCTATTTTAGCTAATCTGGTGGAAACAAAGCCTTGCAAGCCTGCCTTGCTAAGAAATTATTTAGTGGTTCTCCTGAGGGACTTTTTTTCCCCTCTAAGCAAGAATCAACACAAAGAAAAAGATCCCTTTGAATCCTTAATTCAACATTATAAAAAGTTGAAAGGAAACTATCATTATCTTATAACACACCATTACCATGCTGGAGATTGATTTCTGGCAAACCAATTTAGGTATCTACGTCCAGGAGGGGAAAAGGGCAGTAACAACAACAACAAAAAAGTCACAGTGATACAGGAAAGAGAGGCTGGGCTGGACATGTTGGGAATGAATGCCAAGCACCAAACAGCAGCACCTCACAGTGCCAAAGTTTTAAATAGTCCATTTGCTCTGCAGAAAGGACCATTTACCTTTATCATGAGCAAAAATGCTACATAGATCCTCTTGTGCTTGACAGAGAATTCCCATCCTGTGAGAAGAAGGTTGGTCAGGTCCTTCCAAATCCACAGCTGGGCAGGTGAAAAAGCTGGACTCTCAGAAGTTACACAAAAGCAATAGAACCTGTGGCCACAGGAGACATCTCAGACTCCTGCTTGCTCTGTTAATTTAAGCTCTCTTTTACGACACAATTACAATAATTCACAGCTTTCAACACTCTGTAGTCATAGGGAGAAAAGGTTTTTATGACAGATGTGACCTGGAGAGGCCAAGGTGGGCAGAGAGGGCAGGGTGGGCTCAGGTGAACAGAAACCAGGATGGGTCAGACCTCCCTAGAGGGGCTGGACTCTGGGAAACACACATCTATGTGGCTTTAGAGAGATGTCAGCCAAAAAGAGGCAAAGGGAAGAATAAAACAAGTGGGCAAAAATCCTGCCCCTGCAAAAAGTCACATCCAGCCCAGTGGTTGTAGAGTATCAACTCCCAGTGGTTGCAGACTGGGTCTGTCTGCATTCACAGCAGAGACAATCCTACCCGACACAAGTGCATGCAATGTCATCTTGCAGAACATCCAATGCTGGCAGTGAGTGTAAAATTAAACTAAAATGAAACTGAATTACTTTAGATCACTCACATTCACTTTATTTTAAAAATAACTGCTATAATAGCAATTTGTAAATTATTGATATTTGTCTCTTCTATTTTGTCTGTTCATATTTGTCTGTTCATACTTGTCTATATTCGTGTGTTCCAAACAGCAGTTTTATTTCAAGATTCTTACAAAATAAGGATGCTGACAATCTTTTTATTAGCACAGTGCTAGCCCAGTACTTTTATATCTTTGTTAAGCTCATTGCTAATGATTCATTTCAAAGTAATTTCAGAATACTACAATAAGGTGTAATAGATTTCCTTAATCTTCATGATGTCAAACCCTAATTCTCTGCTGAAGCCACTAAACACATGGCATGTTCTGAGAACTTGCTAGGCTGAAAATGGCATAAACTAAACCTGTTAAAAAACCAAACTTACTGTTTGGAAATGTAAAAATTTTAAATCCAACAACAATTGGAACTGCCCAAGGAATGTGGTAACTCATTTTACAATAAAGGCCACATTCTTCTTCACACAGGCTTTTTTTGTTTTGATATTTACATAGATGCATCTCCAAATGAATAACAGTCTTATGGGAGGAGGAGACACAAATCCTTAACTGGTGGGGTGATCGCTTTCACTGTTTGACTCCTAACACTGCTTGTTAAAGGCAAATCTTTTAGAATTTGAGCAAATACATCTTGCTTTTAATAGATTATATCCATAACTCTTTGAACAAGTAGAAAGCTTCTGGATTTTTAATTCGTTTGGGAACAAGTCTTTCAGCCTCTCACTGATGAAAAATTAAAGCAAGAGAAAAAAGCCATTGTTAGCTTAAAACACAAGCAATCAACTCATTTTACTATTGAGTATTATTTATTATTTATCAGAGGCTGCTGTTGTCAAGAGAGTTGTTTCAAGCACCTGCTTACAAACATTATGAAAACACATATAAAATGGAGGAATTTAAATGTCAGCATTAAGGGCTGAAAAATGGTTAACAGACCTAAAAGATAGTGTATGAACAGTAATCTGAAGGGAGAATGTACCTCCAGCACAAACATGCCTTTAATAAACAACAGGTTCCAACTGTGAATATAAAAATCTCATTTTCCTGTATTCTGTGTAATACCTGACAGCACCAAAGCCTTAATGTTGGACAACCAAAAACCAAAAATTACATCCAAAATTATTTGGCACTTCCTACATTCTGCGTTTTGTCCTAAAACTTTCTCATTTTTGGTAAAAATAAAAAGCACAGGAGAAGTGGGTAACTTGCCTAGAGTCAGTCAGTCAGAAAGGTTCATACTTTCAGATTTCAGTGAAAGCAATTCCTGGATGGGTTAATAATTTAGTCAGAACAAAACGCAGCATCTCAGTTTAGTCCTTTGTTACCAAACCACACCAAGTCAACTCTGACTCCTCCTTTCTTTAGTAATGTAAAGGGATTGTTTCACATTTTATTCCTTTATTTAGACACAATACAAACTTCCTGGGTTGGTTTAAACTTTGTTCTGTAATCCAAATATTTAAAATACAATTATTCTCCAACAAATTAATACAAAATCACCAACTGCAAGTGTTTGGGGGCAAAAAGTATCATCTGCTTCTGAAATGGGTTTTGAAAATTTTAAATCAGTGTGCATCTAAGATAATGAATATTTTAGGATGTAATATTGTACTGGGTTGAAAATATTTGCATTTTAAATATATGAAAAAATATTTCACTTTTTAACAATCATAAAGATATTTAATTTGGTAGTAGAAATGAACAGGTTACCTTCAGAGTCCAAACATACTTATGGGAATCCACATAAAAAACCTGTTTTAAAAAAATATTATTACCCATTCTATATGAATGCCAAGTAATACATAAATGTGAAACTATTATAAATGTGCAAGTCTGATTTTAAAGAAAAATACTCTTAAAATTGCAATCTATTCAAGTTACTGAAGTTAAACTTTGCTAGAGGACAGCCAGTTCCAACTGTTAATTATTTTTAAAATACCATGGGAAAAAATTTATCGATGTCTATTTTTTCGCTCATGTTTACTTTGGGATGAAAAATTTTGCTTGAAGTTTTCAAGCCATGCAGACTGCACAGATTATACTAAATTACAACACTCATGCTTTATTAAAACTCTCAAGTATATGTACTAATGAATGTCATCTCATATAAAATTTATATATTTCTGCCCACACATTGCATAAAATTGAGATAAAACGCCAAATATATAAACGAATGATAGCTAAAGTTTTATGAACTACAAACACAAGGTCAGTAGTGCTTCACTTCTGCAAGATAAATTTGACATCTGGACAGCACAGTGAATCACAACCAGAACTGCAACGGCCAGGGAATATAAACTTCCTATTAAAAAAAATAAACAAAAAGTACAGCACATCACTCTTGCATGGATTTCCCAAAACACTTTACCACCAGAAGCAAATGCTTCTTTCAGCTACTGCTGAAACTGTTCCCCCAAAGAATCATGAAATCCTTCCCTGAGACAAGGCCTTTCAATAAGATTTTTCAATCCCATCTGTATACAGACTTTTTATATGACTTAGTAATATGAATAAGTAAGAATTCACCCAGTGGTGTCCATTTCTGTCACTTTTCTTCTTTTTAACAGGTACCTGTGCTCAGCAGCATGAGATGACCTGCCTTCCCCTGGCAGTGTAAAATAATTCTGTCATCCATGGCATATATCAAAACTGACAGAAAAACACATTCAGAAAAAAAAAAAAAAAAAAACTTTAAAAGAAAATTGATTTAATTCCACTAAGAATATTTAATTTTTTGTTTGGCTTTTTTTTGGTGAGCATGTCTGCATTTAGGTGAGTATATGCAACAAGAGTAACAGACAGAGAAAGCCACTGATTATTGTTTTAATATAAGTGCTTAATTCAGGCTACCTCCTAGAACACAAGTCTTAGAAAGGCTCAGACCAGGTGCTCAGCTTTCTTAAATGGTAAAAAGTGCAAAGCTCAAGCTGGATGATGGAATGGGTCCAGTTTGGTGGCATTTGAGCAGAGTTAGGAAATGGTGGGTTGTGTTTTCATTTTGTTGTTTTTTTTTTTTTTTTTTAAAGAAGAATCTTTTCACTTTACCTTTGCTACTATCAAGTTTCATTGTCATTTTGATCAAATGTTATTTACACGTGTACATAACCAATGTGGCTCCAGGGCCTCCTCCTTGGTGCCCTATTTTTAAATCCCTGCAGAAGCTCAGACCCTGTGCTAGATTATGTCCAGTGTTGATGCTGCCACAGACATGACAGGAAGATTTAATTTACTCAAATCCAGAGCCAGCCCAAATTTTTGCATGAATTTAACATTCAATTAAAGGAAAAAACAGCAAAGAAGGAATTCCCATGAATATATTTTCAAAAATTCTGCTGGACAGTTTTCCTTAAATATGTTGGCTGCTTTTATTTCTACAGTTAAGAAAATGGTATCTCCGAGAATTAAAATTACTTTTATAAGAACTTATGGCTGCACTTTCTTTTTTATCTGAGTTACTAGCTGAGTATATTCACCACTATAAAAAGCAAGATTGGGGATGTTAATGCCATGTTTTTCTAACTTTAGAAGCAGATAATGCACACATATGTTACTTAGGAAGACTTAACAAAAATCTACTAATAGACTGCAGTAACATATTCTCCAGGAAATGCTCTGATGGCCTATTCTGCATTATCCTAAAGTTTTACTGTGACTATCACTTTGTTGATCACTGTATTATCATGGGTCCAATTCAACGATCAGTCAAGTACAATTTTTCAAAGTTTACACATTCACACCAATTTAATCAACAACTCACATCAGTTTAACAGTAATTTACAGCTTTTTAAACAGAGAGCCTTCTTCAACATCTGACTTTGGTTCCATCTGTTCCATTTTGAACAGAAATCTGCAGATATTATCCATAAAGGAGCACTGCAGAAGTGATGACCAATACAAAAACGCGCTAGGAGGGTGATTCCTTTTCTACTCTGTTCAGCTTTCACTATTATAAAAAAACGCTGATTTATTGAAAGGTAAGAAAAAAAATACTAAAAATGTTCAGGATCTCAAATGCAAGAGGGAAAAACTGCCCGATTTTGGTCCATCCCCAGTCTGCAGTCACAGGTTGCTACACAACCTTCCCCAGGCCCACTGAACACAAACACCCTCAGAAAAGGATAAATGTGATCTGGAATTAAAAGAATATTGCCAAAAACTATGATAAAAGATGACATAAGCACTCCAGAAATACTTCCAATATCATTAATTGTCCAAAAGTCAGTATTAACAGAGATGTAACAACTACAAACTGCAAGGAGCTTTAAAATTACTGAAACCTTTTCTATCTATCCTCCTTGTGGGGAATATAATCAAATAAATTTGGCTGTAATTGCATAGGACTCATATTCAATTTAATTCAATTATTTGGAACGTGTGCACACCGCAGGACAGCCTCATTAGGATGGCTCAGCAGTTTGTTTTCAAATGGGACTGGTAAGTCAACATTTATGATGAGCCATCACAAAGGCTGCCCATCCACTCTAATGGTTCAGAATAATCAGTCATCACAGCCAATTCAAAACTCTGCAAAACAGTGAATAAAACTGTTCTGCAGTTGTATGTCAGGAAGATCTGATCTTCCAAGCAAGAGAAAGACACTGCTGGAAATTTCTGTTTCCTTTCCTGCCTCCTACTTGTCATTCAGAATAGCACATTACCTTGTGGGGATGCTATCCCCGCACTGTTTTCCTCAAAGAAAATGAACTTTATGTTCTCTGGATTGCTACAAGAAGCAGAGGACTACAATAAAGAAGAAAAAGATGTTTTGGCCTCAACATCAACAGGTTGACTTTGCTATACTGCCTATCTGCAATACATTAAACAACAATGTCTTTCTATTTTGCCCTAAGCAAGAGTACAATCAAATGCTGTTCACAAAAAAATTCTTCATGCATGTTTGTTATTGTTTTTTCACTTCTCCCCTTCCACATCTTCCTCTCCCCATCCCAATCACTCTGTTTCTCTCTTTTGGTAATTCTTGTAACACAGGAACAAACTGCTACAGAATAAACAGTGAGTGTTTGTGACATGGTAATGTGATTAAGGGAAATTTTTCAGCACTTAAATAGATTTCTTCTTTTAATCTTGGCACCTGAAGAGGCAAAATACGCTTCTTTTTCCACTACTAGGGATATTTTTTGTAACATCACAATCATTATCATGTTAAATCTGCTGGTTTGATGACAACAATTGTAATAAGACCTGAGGCATGAACAGGAGCCCATTGTCCAAAAGCACGTCTGTGAAGGCAGACACAGCTAAATCCTGGGGTTCAGTGGCAGGTCAGTACAGAGCTCTTTCCAGTCCAAGGAAACAACTGAAAAAGGAATCAGCAATATCTGGAAGCCTTGTTTTTAATCCTTATTTAAAACACAGTGTTACTAACCCAATTTTTAATGGGATCCCTATCTCAGAATCATCACCAACAGAACTGCCCATGTGTTGTGCTTCCCTAAATTAGTCACAACAGACACTTCCCAAAAATTATTCCTACATTCATTTATTTACCATAAGGAAATTTCACTCTAAAAGACAACCAAGAAAAACAGTTCTTTTATTTTCAGACTAACATTCACATAGCAGTAAGACAAAACTATCCCAGAATATTTCACTCTTATTAGCTGGTCATCAGCTTCTCCAAATCATCAACGCCCAAGAGCTGTATAACCCAGCTCCTAGATCTCAATTTGGCCAGCTCCTGTCTGGAAGTTCTTGGCTCATTTTCCTGTCCTCAATTTTCACTTTTTATTAGTTGAGTCATTGGCTGGGAGCCATTACTGAAGTTCTATTTTTGCCATTTCCTGTGAAAGTTTCAGAGAGGCATTTAATTTCCACAAGCGTGGCTGCCCTGCATGGAAAAGACACAGAGCAGGTGAGGAAACTGTGGGGGTCTGACTGAGTTCAGTGGGACACAACCAGACTGAGGTTGATGCTTTGAGTGATGTAACCTTACTACCAAGGCAAGTATCTTGCAACAGCAATAACTTCTATTTAAAAGAAAAGCCATATGAGTTTATGTCTTTCAACTTACAAGAATCAAAAAGGAAGTATTTTAGAAAGGCAACGTAGCTACATCAATTTCTACACTGCTTACGGGCAGAAATTCAGACATTGCATCTTCCTCAATGACATGGGGAGTTACGAGTTCAAAAAATGTTCCCAGATCTGCATCACTGCTACACATGAAAATTTTGTAATACTTTTAGAAAGCAACACACTGTAAAGCAGAAACACAACAGCTTTAATTTTGTTCCATGGCTGAGAGTACCGAAGTAATGTTTTAGTGAGGCTCTAACATTACCCCCTGTAACAAACTGTGAGAAAATAAAGAGATGTTAACCAAGCACTTGCCCCAAGAATTCTATCACATACATAGTTAATAAGGTTCAGTGGTTGAGCAGGAATACCATCTCCTCACTGCACCTATCATCTCTTGTTACTATTCATGTCATTACTTAGCTGTAGGTCACTCAAATTCATTTTCCCAGGGTAATATTATAACCTTGTAGGTATTCGAAGCAGACATAATAAAACAAAAAGGTTAATTGTGCATTCTGTCAGGACCATGTGGCATCAGGCCATGACCATCAATTGCTTGGTAAATCTTATCTCAGTTTTCTTTGCTATTTAAACTCTCCCCGGCTGAGTGATAATTTTTCATTGTCTAAGCTGTCTAAAGGGTAGGTTTCAAAATAAAGTTTCGGGTTCTTTTGCTCATACCTCGGTTTAACATTCTAAAAGCCCTAATTTTGATAATGCTTTGTATACTCTTACAGATTACTTATTTCCTAATAATTTAATACTATTTGCTTTTGTAGTTTAAATGTATTATGAGACTAGTCTCCCTCAGTACATGGCTACAATTGAATGCATAAACCATATTAATAAGCCATAATAATACGAACTTAGAAAATGCTATTCCTTGCTATCAGCAGTCATGACGGAATGAGGCTTGTACACAATATACAGAAGCCAGAAACACTGTAGCACTTTTTTTTTTCTTTTTTACACTTTTGGCCAAATTCAACTCTTAGAGGAAGAAGTTCAGCCATGCCAAGGACAATTCAGAACTTCATCAGTAAGATCACCGTGAGTTGGACTGATATGAGAGCTTGTGCATCTGAGACAAAGCTGAGTGTGATTTTAGAAGGGAGGAGAGCAGCACTGGAGTCATCAAAGAGTAACTGATGTGGTGGGTGCACTTTGAATACAACCATCATCTCTGACAGGGACTGAACGTGTCTTAAATCACGGTCACAACAGCCATATAATGTGGGGAGAGAAAGCTGATGGTGACCTTTGCAGCTCTGTAGCTGGAACTTATATTGAACTACAGGACATGACCACTGTGAAGAATGACAAGAAGGGTCTACAAATTACCAGCTCCAGGAGAACAGGTACAGTCTGATCCTCAGCTCTGGCTGCTTTCTCACTGAGCATGAAGACCTTTTTAATCACCCTTCAGAAGCATCTTTCTCAGTGGGAACTTGTGCACCTAATTTTGGGGGGTTTGCTCCCTCTGCAGATATATTTTTATTTCACTTGAAATTCCTTTACTTTTTTATATACAACAGACCTACAAAGTCCAGAGAAAGCGGAACTAATTCATGCCTGTGTTCCTTAAAGGCAGCAAACACTTTCTTACTCCATTTAATCTGATACTCTGCATGCTGAAGCAGCCAGGCAAAGATATTAATATCATCACTCTGTTCCAGTAATTAATAGTAACTCCCCTCACAGCTCTGATAAGCTGGGAAACACATTTCATTTATTTTCCTTTCCTGCTCATGAAATACTAATGGAAGAGGAATAGGTCCAGGACCTTTGCAGTGACCTTGCAGTGGAACTTCAGACTGACCAGAGACAGCATGGAGCCATTACGAGCCTCCACCAGTAAATGGGAGGGCACACCCACTAAAAATTTAGAGAGCATGCAGCTCAATGAGGCATTTCAGTTCTATCACAACACATTATTAATGCCAATTATGGCGTGAAAGATGCTAATGTGAGGTTCTGCAGAGAGCAGGCAAAAAACACCGATCAGTTCTGGAGATAAGGTTTGTCTTAGTTACTAGTTTCCACACCCAAGCACACAATGATCTGTAGAAATTTAGCAACTTGTTTCTTTCCCTGTCACCTTCAGAGGTTCCTAGAGCTGTTTAATGCAAAACTAGGCACAACCTTCTCTCTGCAGAAGAAGAAACAGCTAATAAATAGGATAAGGACTCAATGTTACGAATGCAGACATATTTTCGCATGTAATTTGCAGAACATTTCCTCTCGTCCTCTTACTCTAGTATGGAAGAACGACAAACATCCACGTGGAGCTTGGAGAGGGGTGTGGAACAGGCAAGATAGTCATGCCAAGACACTGCTGGCTGGAGAGATACTAATGCAGTTTCATAAAGCACAAGGACAGTGTGTGTGGAGAGCAATGCTTATCCATGACAGCAAAAGGCATAAACATCTCTTTAGATGCTGGCAGAGTTTGTGGAAAGAAATACACTAGTTTGTACTAGATCGACATATGCCCAGCAGATATGCAATTTTGGGGTATCTCAAGAAAATTGTTACTAGCCCAATACACATGAAAATCACATAATAAAGTAACAAAGCTCAGTATTACATGTTCAGTAACAAAATCAAGTTAATAAAGCAGAATTTTGTTTTATGTTTCCAGTGGTCCATTACTAAACAGCATCATATGGAATGATGAGCTTGAGATTAAAGTTCTCCCAGGAGTGTATTTTTATGCTTTGTTCAGTTTGTTTATTTATTTTTCAGCACGTAGATGCTGCTCATCAGCATGCAAATTAAAGGATGAATTTTTTTTTAAAAAAAAGGATTTTAAAAGGAAAAGCAAAATAAAAATTTAAGAAACAAATTAGGATATTACCAAAGAACATGCTGAGTAAAAACACATTTGACTGCCATGTGTTCTCTTGGTGTTTATTTTGCTTGTGATTTATGCTGCATGGGAGCCATCACTAGCAAATTAATCACATCAGATTTCTAAGAGGATAAAGTGTCCTCTTCCAATAAAAGCAGAGATAAGTTCTCATTAAAAAGCAAAACAAGACAATAGGTTTTGCCTTTCTCACTATTTAATTATATTGCCATCCCATGGAACAGACTCAGTGGCAGAGGCATTAGGCCTGAACTACAGGGAGCAAATCCAGGTTATTGGAAGAGATCTTATTTCAATACTTTGCTATCATATGGAATATGAGATCAAAAAGCTGCTGAAAATCTTTCAAATGGCCAATAAGATTTGAATAAAAGTATTTCTTGTAATTTTAATTATAACAGCATTTATGTTACAAGTGTAACCAGCCAAGGAGAAGAACTTGCACATGACAAATATGAAGCTCTGCTGAAATCAGTGGGAGGTTTTTCACAACAGAAAAAAAAATGAAGACTATCAAGATATTTAGTACTGATACCAGGCTCATGTGCAAAATCACAAGAAGTATTTGAGATACGATTTTTTTTGTACAGGGCAAAGCTTTTGCTCAAGAACTCCTAACAAAATGACAGCAGGCAGCAAATTAAATGCTAACCATGTATTAACATAACTTACTCCAACATCAGCTGCCACATTCATCCTCAGCTGGAAGACATCTACTTTCCTCACTTGCAACTTCCTCTCTTCAGCCATAGCCACAGGGACTGTTACAATCTATATTCACATTTGTCTTTCAGCACAAAGACAAGATTCTGAAGTATTATGAAAGGTTGGTTTATGTGCATTTTAATGTACGGCTATGAATTATGTAAGTGCAAAGAGAGCCAAAAAATATATCACAGAATATCTACCTGCCTCTATTCACATTCTGTCTAACAGTGTGGCTTCACAGGAGAAAGGTGACAGCCACAATTCACACATTTTAGGTTTTGGCTACTGTTAAGTAGCTTCACATCTTTTTGCTTCTATGTGTCGGTTGGCAAAAGAGGTCTGTCCTCCGCTACAAGGGGATTTTCAATCTAGATTAATTACTTATCAGATCCATGAGAGCAAAACCTCAAGAAAAAAGCTCCTTGTGAAATGTGGGACAGAAGTATTTGCTCTTTACAGTTAAGAACCTTGGTTTCTTTTTCTCCAGTGGTGCTGTGATTCTATCATTCATTTCCTTTATCAACAAATACCTTCCCTGTGTGTTTCTTCTTGGAAGCTAAAAACGAAGCAAATTCCATTATTAATTTCACATGGTTTCAGTAACAGATGCAGGCATGTATCTGTCTTTGGACAAGTTGATAATAATCTACAAAATCTGAGTATGTTAGGACTCTGCCCATCTATATGTCACTAATCCTAAGCTTCACAGTTTAGAATCACAGGTAGAATATTTAAATGCAGAACTGCAACAAAGGCTTCTTCTTGCCTTTCTTGATATTGGTAGGAAGTTCGATGACAAACTTTATAGCAGTTACATAAAGTATCTTTACTTTTATAGGAAGAAGCTGGGAATTATATGCACAAACAGTATTGTCACACTTTGTTTTTCCTTGTGTGCATATTTCAGCAAGTACAAGTTACAGGTGTCATATACCCAGGCATGAAAAAAAAAAAAAGTGATATTTGACATTTGCTTTTGGTTTGTGGGTTTTACCCTTTCAATTAAAATAGTCCTCCAGAGACGTCTCTACTAGCTATGCCTTTTAGAGTCATAGAAGCAGACTTCCTGAATAACTGGGAAAGATTTGGTATGACTAACTGGATAAATTTGGATTTCCCCTATATAGTCTCCTCATTTTTGGAGCCGAAAACCATCAGTTGTGTTTTGACAGAGGCTTATGGTCAAAGAAGAATCTCCTGAGCACAGCGCTGCAGTATGCAATGCCTGAACACCAGATTTCACACATGGTAACTTCCCTGCAAGAGCAAAAGATATTGATGGTATTTTAAGCACGTGAAAATTCACCACTGAGAGAATTAGGTTTAGAAATGAGTAATTTTTATGCAGGCTTAAATAATGATTGAAATGACAGACTACAAAAAACTGAAATGCAAACTTAAAGCACCAAAACCCAGAAAATTCATAAAATAGCCTTAGAATGGTGGTATCAAAAACTGTCCTATTTATATGTGCTTGAGTTGTAAATACAGATAAGTTCTTTTAAGTCTGACATGTGAAAGCTTAACACATGAGAGCTCAAACTGAAGAAAACAAGCCGACATAGTGATTCCTGTCAGAAACCATTAATTTCACCTGCCAAAAAAAATCCTCTGTTGCTGCTGAAACAATCCCCAGGAATACAGTTCACCAGGTATAAAGAAGGCTGCACACTTAGCACAGAATTTCTCTGCTAGGACTTTCAGCAGTGCTGAGACACACAGAAATGCCTATAGATAAATTTTCCCATTTTGCTGCTGCATTACATGAAGTGGGTGGAACCTACCCAAGTAAATAGCATTGTTAGAGCTGCTCTGTGACCAAAATTGCCTTTATTGTTAGATTAACTGCATAAGCTGAACTTGAAGGGACTGATGGGGAAGAATACAATTCCTGGAATTAAATGTCTTATTATAAATTTGAACATCAAAACCTTCCCAATAAAAGGAAAGAAACTTCAGCCGGTAGTCTAAACAAACTTCTCACCATCTAGCAGGGTAACATGTGTAAGACAAATAAAAGATGTAAATTATTTTCAATATCCCTACATATTCTATATGATCAAAGTTTGGTATGGTTTGGGTTTGGTTTTTTTTTTTAATAGAATCATCTCAGAAAGGTGCTTGACCTAGCAACACAAAGAAAGGAAATATCCCAAACCTCTGCATCAATCTTTTCTCACAGAGTACTGGTACACTTAAAGGAGGATAAAGAGACAAGTGTTCACAAAAATGTGTGGAAAACATTCCTGGTGTCATCATCAGGAAAATACATACATCTACTGATAGATAGATAAATATATAGATAGATGATAGATAGATAGATAGATAGATAGATAGATAGATAGATAGATAGATAGATAGATGGATGAATGCCTTCAGCTGGCTGATGTAACCAGAAAGAAATTCTGTAGTTCACGGCTCATTGCAATCAAACTGATCTATACAAAACAAGCAGTCTACAAAACGTAAGATTGGCCTAAAAATTAATTACACCCAGCAGGAAGAATTTGATTCATCCAGATTAGTTGCTAAAATGCCCTCAGGGGGTAGATATAATCTTTCCTTAGAAATGAATTAAAGATACGATTCCAAGTGTCATGCTTTGAACATATAATCAATACTCCCATTACTAAAATTTCCACTGTGAACCTCCTTAAAATGATATCAGCCAGTGTAATTTTGAAATCTGAAAGAAGAGCTGACAAGAGGAAAGCCTGTGGTTATCCACGACAAAGGCACTCAGTTAACCTCAGTGGATGTAACCAACTCCACTGCAGCACGCAGATATTTTCCAGCCCCTTCTTAGGAATTATCTGCCCTGGGAGCAGACTGAAGCTCCAACAGACATAGCAAGGTGTATCACCTGCAAATGAGAACTTTTACTTCATGGACATAATGTTCTACAATAAAAGATGCCCACAAAAAGGAGTTTTTAAAGATGTTTAAGTCACTGCTTTTACAACATCAATGCACAACAAATTTGATTAACAAATCGACAACACGCAATCCACTTTAAAATCGTACTTTTTTTTTTTTTGAAATTCAGCTATTCTTGTCTTTTTTTCATGAGGCATCCATCCAAAAGGTGCTAGAGAAGCCAAGTAAGTAAAATTATAATGATGACTTCATATCTGACCCTGATTATAGTTTCAATTAGTACTGCAATTTAGGACTTATGGTATATTAGGGCTAGAAATTTAAGCTGCTTGAAAAATACAAAAGTTACAAACCAACAGATTTTCTGTTTCTTACAGAGACAGCACTGCACTGTATCAAGAACTTCTCATTTTTGAGCAATCCTTTCATACATTTTAAAAACCTGTGCGCTCTCATCCTATACACCAAGGCTCTTTCTTGATATCAAAGCTTAAAAACTCAACTTAACTGCACAAAAAGAATTCTGCAATTTATTCTACTCCTGTGATGACTAAACTGATAAACTTAGACAGTGGAAACTAGAAATTAAAAAAGAAAGAAGACAAAAGATGCCTAATACTGGGTTTATGAGTAAGGTTTTCCTCCAACTGTTTACAGCTATGATATCATTCATCTTTGCTCTAAATGCTAGTCCTTAATAGAGCAATATGTAATTTAGCAGCAAAAAAATTTAAAAATGTAACTATAAGAGCAAAAACATCTTAAAATTATAAATAAAATAGATGCTGAGTGACAACTGTAAATTTGTCTCTAAAGAAGACAAACCTTCTAAAGACCCAGTCTGAGATGCACATGAGACAGTCGTGGTCTATGTGCAGTCAGTTCTCAGAAGTCATTGCCATGACAGCTTTTTAAATTATGGAAATTAAAAAAATTGAACCAAAATGGTGAGGAAGGAGAAGACAGACGATGGCTAAAACTTAGATATTAGTTTTTAAGTCAACAATAGCATTATCACAACTTGTAAATGACATTAAGAAAGCTGTCAGAACACTTTTGCTGCTGTGGAACTAGCCCATGATAAATCTATGAAGCTATTATAATAAAAGTATCTAAATCATGGGTAGATTAAATTTGTGGCTTGCATAAATCACACATTGCTACATATCAGAGTTATATGCTTTCCATGGCATGAAAAATGATGAGGTTTCACATAAAACACTGAAAGAAGGAACAGCTCTTCTGACCAACATTCCAAGTTCTCCAAAAGAGGTCTAAAGACCTCTTAAAATTGATTGCACACAAGTATGAACTCTAACTATCAGCATATAATCACCTTTATGAATTTCACTGTATCATTTATCTTAAATTCTCTCAGACTTTACACAATCAATAAGAAAAGTTTCTCCAGAAAGATGCAATACCTGCAAACAGCCTTTCTTAGCATGAAATTAAAGTCAGGCTCCAGTGAATAGGCTCTGCCAGGCACACTCCTCTTGTGCACGTTCCGGGACATTGCCAGTTCCTTTTTCTGACTTGGACAAATGACTTCTCACAAAGGGCTACTCAGGAACTGAGCTGCTTTTTAAAAAAGCACTAACGTGGCCCCACACTGAGCAGAGACTCTTCTGCATGAAGCCTTCATTACTCATACATTTCAAATCTGTTGCATTAGCACACGGGACCTCAGAACCACTCATTCTGTCTGGTGCTCTGTTCCCAAGTCTGCAGAGCTCCTGTTCCCACTTGCTGCTGGGGAAATCAGGCTTTTTCTTCACCACATGTTAGCCAGTGTCTGACCTACATCAGGAAGAAGAATGAATCTTCCACTAATCCACATCCTAATAGCCAGACTTTCTTAAACCCCAAACAGGAAAGCCAAGCATGTGACAAGGAGCATTATTCCTACCCCCACCATTCATTAATATTCTTGTTCTTCAACTTCTTTTTCATATCCCTTTTTTCTCTTTGCAAAAATGTATCAGAGCAAATTAATGACATTTATAATAATCTACCACGTAGAAAAATTACAAAGATATGATCTGCCATTACTCTGTTTATCAGGAAGCGAGGTATTGCTGTTGTAGTATTTAATACAATAAACCTTTTAAATCAGCTTTAACAGAACTCAATCAGAACGTGCTTGCAGTGAGTAATATTCTGTACTGGACCTGCAAGTTGTTTATTGAAATAGCATCATCTATGTCACGCTGAATTTTGAAACCCCAAATCAGACACTGGATTGATTTTTTTTTTTCCCCCGTTTCCAAAGGTTCTTAATCCGATTTGGGAGCCTGCAGACTTAGACCAGGTAAGCAGAGCTTTCATCTTCTCGATTAGTGAGAAGACTGGTGCTGACTAAAAACTTCACTACACTGGACAGGCACCTTTGGAAATGTGTGTCAAGGATTTTTCAATTTAGGGTTTTTAGAAAACATATTTGTAAAAGATCTTGTATAATCAGTAGCATGCTGGTGGTTAGACCATGGAGCTTGGAAATTCAGACAGAAAAACATTTTCCTGACATCCATTGCTGTTCTCTCCCATTTATCCCATTTTTCATGTTCAATTTTAATCTTTCTCTAGTATTTTTTAATATTAATTCTATGCTGCTTAATAGGCTTGATCAACCTCTACTTCCCTTTTTTGTTCAGGCAAGCATTCAATGCTTGATGAAGAACTAAATCCTATTACACACCTTTTGAAGTTCATCAGAGTCAAAATTAGGATCTTTTGCCTCAGGTGTGACATTGCTTCACTGAAAAAGCAAAGATTTACTTTGCAAAACACTGTGAATTCTACAGATGAGAAGTCTCACGTATAAAAATTTACATATATGTATGACAAACAAATTTGTTTTTCCTTTACTAACAGTTTCTTTGGCTGCCTGCAGAGGATACAGGAAGACAGGGACTGAAATCCCCATCTCAGAAACTGGGTTATTTGGCTCTCAACTACCCAGAGCAGCTGCTGATGTGGCCCCAGGGACACCTCCTGCATCACAAACCCACGCAAGGGAGGCCCACAGTGAATGCTCTCTCAAAATCAAGACTTTTCCCTCTCAGTTCTGCACTCCACTCATAAAAAAGGGTTGCAAAATGAAGCCTTCTGCTCTGCCATCCTCTCTCAATAATATAACACACAGATATTTATCAGGTGGCTTTTTTATGACGTTATTTTTTTAAAGGAGAGGAGCTGTTTCTACCCACATCCTACTGGGGAATTTAGTTTTATTGTAAAACTCCTGGGGAAGGAATTGTGTCCCTGTTGTGAAAACTTCAAATCCAAAAGAACCCTCATAAACCCAAAAATACTATAATAAATGTTTAGCCTTGCTTTGTTTTCAAATGGGCTTTTTAAAATATCATTTAAAATTCTTGACAAGAAGCATTCCACTATTTCCTTCCTCACTAAGCACAAGCTACCCGAATTTATATTCTTGATTCTGGAGACAAGACATCCAAGGAGCTGTCACTTTTCCTGCTCAGTTCCCTCAGCACTGGCTGCTGTGGATCTTCTTTAATAGGAGTTGGTTGGCTGGGTCAGAGCAAAGGCACACAAAGCTCCCATTTCATATCATAACTGTACAATTTTAATTAGTCACACCAGATTCAGGTGGACTGTGCTCTTTGGTTACTCACTCAGCATTAGGAACACAACACCAAAGCAAATGCTGGATTATTCCAGAGGTCCACAAGGCAGATTTTATATAAGCATCCATGTACAGCTATGAAAGACATCAGCTCTGATGATCAGCCACTGAGTATGGGGTTAGAAATAATGGGGTCAGTAGCCACTTGAAACATTTTTATGGCTTTCATTAAATGCAATCTGTCTGTGAAAGACTCAACATCTGTTTAGAGTTCATTTGTGTCTTTTCATTCATACTTTTTTTTTCCCCAGCTGGTAGATGGACCAAATTTTCAGTTACCAAGGTTTTCTTTCAGTGTTTAAATACTTCCCACCCTATTTCTTAATTCCATATATAATTTCATAGCAATTTTAGTTAGTGAATTGTTCAGAATTTGTCTGTTTGTTTAGCTGTGAAATGTCACTATTTTCATTTAGAAGACAACAGAGGAAACAAATCCCAAGAGATTTTGAATCATTTTCATAATCTTCTTTTAAAGCAAACCGATTTAGGAACAGAAAAATAATGGGTGAAACATGTTTACACAAATATTTCTTTGGGTCAGAAGCAGAAAATTTCAAGCTAGGCATACTCTGAATTTTTAGAACATACTGTTTATTACACTTGTATGAACTTCTGTAACACGAGACACGACCAATCTTTACAAATCTCTATTTCCATGGACCAGGGGGGCAATGAAGCTATTACTACCATTCATTAAATTAACATCTTTTTCAAGTGTAGATTTTAAATTTCAGAAAGTGAGATTATTTTTCCTATAAGCACTGCTTATCTTCCCAACACACTTTGCTGAATGTCATTTCTGCAGGATATGCATCCTCTTCATCCAAATAACCAACGAGCTGGTGTTGATGCTGACCAACAGCTCTGCCCTGAGGAGCTCCCTGCACAGCAGTCCAGGGAATATTCCCTGGAGGAACAGGGAATGGAAGATACACTGCTGCAGACACCAGGTCTGGTGCTGTGTTACTGAACACTTACACATCAGCTACCACTCCAGTCTGGACTTACCTCAAAATATTTTGGCAAGAGAAAGAGTGTTGCTTTTCTTTTTAATTTATCTCTGCAGCTTCACAGGCTGTTAGTTAACCATAAAACCTGCACTTGTCTTGGAAAATCGTAACAAAGCAGGTAAATCAGGTAAGCTCTCAGAATACTCAAAATGTACTCTTGTGTATTACTTTCACTACTACTACTGGTATGTACACACAACACATAACAGCATTTAGAGGTTTAACTAAAAGGTTTAAATACAAAACATTAAGAAATAAAAGATGATACTCAATTTTTTTTTATTAATCCCAATGCATTTATAAAATTGAGAGCAATGTCATTGAGTAACCAGTAATGTTTTGGGTTTGTCTGTGTAGCAGAAATAAGCAGAACTAGCACAAGAATTGGCTGGGACTGTTTAGGCATTAAATTAACCTCAATAATGCAGACATAAATTTCTGTTAGAATTACATAAGAATATATAGAGACTAAACACGATGCTTAAAATAAAATATATTCTTATCTACAATATTTATGAGATTAAAAAAACCACTGGCCCACTTCAACTTAAGCATCAGAATGAAATCACATCCTCAAAGGAATTAGTTAAACAGCCCTAATCCTTCATCATCTAAATCCAGCACTAACTCTCAGACTTTATATTGTTTAATCTGAACAGTGAAGAGGACCATCTTCTAGTTCTCTGAACAACAGGATGATTAACCCTTCAAAATGAGAATCAAGGCACAGACCAAAGATTCAAGATGAATCTTCCAAGATTCCCAACACTGCATTAGTGTATTTTAACTAGAAACGTGATTAATCACATGAGCCTTGCCAAACAGCAGAAACTCAGCAAATATCAGTCTGTTCCAAATGCAAGAATTAGAAAAATGGCCACTCAGAAACTCTGCTTGTAAAAAGAACCTGATATAAGAGCAAAAACTGAGCAGTATTTCTGTGTGCTACAAATAGGAGGAGCTCAGTACAGAATAGGTGTGCAACAGTTGGACACAAATATTCCACAGTGGGAATGGTGAGATCATGAAGAATCATGGGCAATGATTGCTCCTGACAATGTAGGGCATGAAGCTTCTTGGGCTAATTTTAGGCACAAAAATTTATGGGCAGCAAATACCTATCAAATAAGTAGAACAAGTCAAGAAAATAGACAAATTGAACTAAGTTACCTGGTTATAGAATGAATTACAAATTATTCTCCATCACAGGCATGTTGGTTTGTATTTATAACTAGATTAATAGCCATGTTAAAATGCCAGATTATTGTAAACAGAGACTGTATCTTTCAGATTGGAAACATTATTAACTACTCAATAACCTTCATAAATTGGAGGGGAGGGTTTTGAAGAACTTAGACAAAATAATGAAGCAGTGAGTTTTTCTCATTGCACAGTATTTCATTGCATTAAGGCTCCATCAATGCCAATACTGCTCCATAGTATGTGTCAACCTAATGATAAAAGGTTATTTCAAATTTTCCTACACTCCAGATGGCAATGATTCAGAAAGAATCTCACTCTTTATTTCAGCAGGATCAGAAAACCTCTTACAACAACCTCAATTGACATTTCTCATCCTGCCAGCACTACAATGGATCTTGGTGCCTGTGTTTCACATTGCAGTTGCCAAAATAATTGTACTACTACACACTGGTTGAGAACACAAATATAGCACTGCAATAAACACTAAATATGCAAGACAGGGCTCACAGGGAAACGCAGGCAAGTCTGGAACAGGAAAATATCATTAATTATTTTGCAACACTATTAATTTCAGCTGAATGAAACACAGAATATTTTAAATATTTTCACAAGGACACTCATTAAAGTACAAAACCAGTGAAATCAGTGACCCATTATTCTCCTCAGTATACACAAAAATTGTCAACAAATATTTCATAAACAAATCCAAATGGCCCGTTTGAAATTCAGTATTTTTTTAATATTCTACAGTAAATTCACATCAATATAATAGACCCTCACACTATACTGCATAGGCTTAGACAAAAGAAGCTCTTTTCTCAGGGAAGGGCTGAGACTATGAAGTAAGAACAGAATTTGAGAGACATCTGCCTTTTAAGGGAGAGGCTGACAGCTGGATTGTTTTGTGGTTTTTCTCTGCACAGTTTGAGAATAAAAGCATAGCAGCAGCAGCAATTTGCAGTATTTGAGAAGACGAAGAAATAACTTTGTCTTTAACAGAATTCATAATCTGAGATACACTTGCACTCAACAAGCCAATGGGAGAGATCTCCACTGCAGACTTGTTTTAACACAAACTCACTTTAATGTGCTGTAATTGTGACTGTAATTAAATCAGTCAAGTCCCTGGCTTTTTAATCTACTGATTACCTTGCTCTGCCTTACCTGCCTTTCATAAAGTAGTAGTGTTGGTCAGATTTTTCTGGTTTGTTAGTGATTTTTCCAGTAAAAAGCAATATACACAAGGGCATTGTTACTTGCTTACAATCCATATGTGATTATGGATTATGAAAGGATCAGCTTTCTCGTGGTTAGTAGACACAAACTGGAAGGAATCTTCCAGATGAAGACAAAGAGTGCACAGCAATAAAAGCACAATCAACCCAGTGCCTACAAAAAGGCTTCAGGGTGAAACCTACAGCTAAAGACAGAAAAATGTTTCCTTCTGATCAGGTGAGGCAGTGTCTCAACCCATGTCACATTCATCCAGTAAATAGACTGTGGCTCACAAACACTGATAAGGGTACTGCAATTTAATAATCTAATTTGTATTGCTAGAAAATGAAAGCTCAGTTCAAAACACACAGTTGGCCTGGATTTCTAGTTCTGGCACGATGTACATTTTCCTCTGCTATGTACTGGCATGGAAAAATGGACAATTAATTCCCACAAATATCGAAGAACAAAAACACTTGCAGGAAAAGGTGTGTCAAGTTCCAAAATGCAGCACAAGCAACCTCCCGTGCCAAAACAAGACTACAGAAATCCCTGTTCCTTGCAGTGTTAAGGCTCATGATCTCACATCTCCTCCTAACACCACTTTTCTCATGACAAATGCAGCTCTTCCCTGGCATGCCACTTCTCCCTTCCTATCTGGAGTGGTGGTGAAAACCAAGAAAAGTAAAATCCCTTATCTTCCTAGAAAGCAATGGAACTGGGATTCAGTTATCATGGAACAGAATGATGCAAAAGAAAAATCTTCTCTAAGGTAAAATGTAAACTAAGAGTCTTCAACAAAATCCTAAAAGGCTAAAAGCAATTTCTACAATGTGACTTGCTCTGAACTGGATTTGTAATTTCTCTGCATCCTTTTGCAGCATATCCTTAATTATCTGGTTGTCACAAGAGGAGCTCATTGTTTGATGCAATACAATATTCTACTGACATCCTTTGGACAATGTTTCCATGATAACCTGCATGTAGTTATTACACTGCATGCTTAGAAGATGGATGTTTTCTGAAATACATATTTAATTAATGCTATTTAACACACAGTTTGATTGAAGGGTAGTAGCACCCAATTGGTAAAATTTGAGATTATGGGGCGGGCACTACACACAGAATTAAAACCACATTAAACTGAATCATTCAAATCAATCTACATTTGCTTACAGTATCTGCAAACCAAAGCACACATTATGACCAAAGATAATCACATTAAGATTTCTGGCAATGCTCTACAATAGAAGCTATCTGAAATAGAAGACAGTAATTGTTACTAAATTGTGACAGAATCCCTATGGAGTTAGGAGCTATAACAATATTAGTGATGTAGGTTCAGGATGATTAATGATACTACAAAAACTATCAAGATTGTAGCAATTAACCCTTTACAGGCAAAACCCACAGTAATTACTGAGATCCCTTCCTGCCATAAGCCAGACATATCTGAGTCTTATTGTTGCATTTTTAGTGCAGTCACCTGGCACCTTTCCGGAGCTGGCGAGGATCTGGTCCACCAATTTTCCTTATTTGTTTGAATAGTTTGAATCATGTCAGATGACTTAAAACTGTTCCATTAAAACTGTCCCTCAGTGTTTCATTCTTAAGAAGGGAAACATCTGCTTTTTTCCAAGGGCCATTCCCTCTGCTAAGTCTAGATCTAAACCTGGGAAGAATCAGAAGAAAGACCTCACAGCTGTCCTTGCTAATACTGATGGACTAAAACCAAGAATCTTTTCTTTTTTACATCCCAGTTTTTCCTCTATGTGACATACGTCAAGAAAATGAACAAGCAACATCTGTGCAGCTGAAACAAACTCCTCATGCCTTCAGGAGATAAATCCCTGAGGACAGACTTGTAGAGTAACTATGAAAACGTAGTATCAGAGTAAGACATGAATAATTAGAAGAACTAGGTCTATAAGCCAATAAATTTAAGGAAAAAAATTCCATCCTGTTCTCTTAATGTTTATCATATACCCTGAAAAGCAAAACTCCACAAAAGAATCCATCTAGTATAATAGATTTTCAGCTTTAGCTATACTCACTGCAACCTTTAATAATTATATTTGAAATGTGTGCATAGAGGCAAAAGCACACTCAAAATGTTTTGGTAAAAGAATAAGATTAAAACTAAATTTTTAAGTTGCTCTGTCCAACTTTGAGCACTGAAAAACAAATGAACTGCTGCACAGCCTGTTACATTAGAACAATACAGTGGAATAATTACTAGTTCTAAGATAAAATTAAAATTACCATAATAATTCTCCTGTGAAACAATCCAATCTATGCAGACTACGAATTGCTACTAGTTTGAAAAAAATGCATTACCACATCAAGTCAGGCAGATAAATAATTCTATTTTCATTACTTAGTGGAGATCCTTAAAAGGTTATGCAGAGCAGGATGAAAAACTGATTATACTTGCAAATTATGTATTGGTCACATTGAAGGACCAGCTCTTTGCCCACACACCAGCACTAGAAATCCAGCTATGCAAACTGTGAGTAAAGATATGAGTCCACAAAAGTTTCTCACTGAGGAGAGGAGAAGTCCCAATCTATAGGGTCCACCTCTGGGTACAACAGGGGGTATCCAGACAGGCACATCTTCGTGCCTGTTTTCCTGTACTGTTCCTTCTTCCACTTCCTTTAGAGTAGTTTTGTGAAAGGCCTTTTCTCCTCCCTGCCTCACACACACATGAAAACCAGAAAACCTTGCTTTAAATCGTGACAAAACAAAGTATTCCTCTACACTCAAAAAGACAACAGTCAGGATTTCATGATCTTCTCCCCTTTCCCACAAATCTGTAAATTTCTACTATTTAAGGTACTCAAAAGTACTCAGTACACTCTTTTCCTTCTGCCCTTAATGGGAGGTGAATCATAGAATGGTTTGGGTCAGAATGGTTTGGGTGGAAAGGACCTGAGAAATCCTCTACTTCCAACTCCTCCACCATGGACAGGCATGCCACCCATTAGAGCAGATTCACAGAAGTCACATCAGACTCTTAAAAAGGACAAGCACTTTTTAGGATCAGATTTTATCTGCTTGCAATTAAAATGGGAGTTTAGGCTCCCTGGTTTAGTTTGATGTAAAACTGTAAAGGTAAAACATAGACTCAGTCAACTAATGAACCTTTGAGGATTCCAATCATGTTCATAAAACAGAAGTACAACTACGAAGATCATTTGACTTTATGTCAGCTTTTTAATCATATTATTCCCTCATGGTTTAATTTGCTCTGTACCTATCACCATCAATCTGAAAGCACACCACTGCCCATTAATGTTACATTTACAGTCTACAAGTTTTATAGTACAGAAAAATTACTAATACAAGCCACCTCAAGCATCGAACAGGAAAACAACCACCAAAACTGTGATCATAAACTCACATTTCTCTCTGATCCATTAGTAAAGAGGAACAGTCTATAAGCTGCAAATTGCATATTGAGCATGGGTTTTCAATCCTTTGACAAAAGAAACCACAAGTCTGAGAGGATAAGTAAACTAAAATGGGATAAATCCATTTTGTTTGGGTAGCAATTAAAGCTAATCATTAAATCAGAGGATCAGTCTTATTTATATTGATTTTAAGCGTGTGTGTCTTTCTGACTCTCTGGGGAAAATGCTCACTTTGAAGAAATCAAAGTGTGGACACTTCATGTGTGAGTTAATGGAGCATAGGGAAGAGCACCAGTTGTGACAGACACATGCAATGGAGGTTTGAAAACTGTCCTGTAATTTCCAGATCAGGAAAGGGTCATTAATAAAAGGTGCCAGTGTACAACACTAAAGGGTAGGACAAGAAGTCAAAGAAAAACAGAATCACTGGGCTGGTGTAGAAAAAAACTCTGCTGGACAATCTTGTAGCTCACACCAGACTGATGCTTTTAAAATCAGCCTTTTATTTTACCAGAGTCATCCACAACAGATCCTAAGCTAATATTTGTTCTTTGCTGGCCTTTTTCATACCTGTTATTACCTAGTTGAACTCTAATCAATTTACTGGGACATAATTTCTATTTACACAGATCTCTTTGAATTACTGGATTCAAAAAGGTAAATGACAACACTGTTTCAAAGGTGACTCTCCATAGTATTATCCCACTGCAAGGATTTAAGGCCTTTATCACCACACTGCCTGGGTATTTCCTCCATTTCCTTTTCAATATTCTTTGTTATACAGTTATTACAAAATGTAGATAATGTTTTAAAAGACAAAGGTACACAAACCATCTGAAGTAGGGAATTTTCCATGTTCAGGTTCAGAAAGATGGATCTGATTTCTACATGAATAAACTAGACTTTGAAGACTTCTATCTCAATGAAACAGGAGGCAGAATATCATTTCATGTCTGAGAAATGAGTAAAAGGCAATAGATGCAAACATCCAGAAGTATGAGTATGATGCATCCTGTGAGCACACAGACAAACACAAACCAGACACAGGATTTCCTGAGCACACAGATCGCCATGCTTTTGCCTGGGGAAGATAAAATCACCTATCTCCGTTGTCCCTATGCAAGAAGCTTTCAGCAACGAAGGGCTGTCATGAAACACCACCACATGATTTACCAGTGCATTGGGTACTGAAATAGGGCTGGCTCTTAATGCAGCCTGAGAGCCTTCAGAGTCCACAGAAGATGGAAACTGCAGGTTCCTCCCTGTGCATCCTGAATAACGCCTGCAGCAAAGCAATCCTTTGCTCTCTGAAAGTGCTACATCATGCAATACAATTTGCTCAACTTCTGGTCCTGGCATGACTTTTGTGTTTCAAGTCTACCCTGGTCCTTCAGTCATTCTCTGCAGTCACTCTGAGCTCATTGCTTTTGTTCTTTCTCAACTTCAGTATGAAAACATTATTTCAACCTGATGGTTTCTAATGTAAGAACGAGAATTTTATTTTTGAAGAAAAGTGAGCCAACACACACGTTGAAGTTATTTCTCATGTGCATGTACTTTCCAAACCATCATACACACACACAGAACTAGAGTGGAAAAAATTGAGCCTGGTATCAAAAATTATAAAATTTCCATTTTACTTTTTGTTGGTCAAACAATAGGAAACCAGTGTATTTAGTATAAAGTAGCCCAGAAACAGAGTGGGGTCAAACTCCATACAAACCTGGGGCAATCTCTTCTTTGGGCTTAGTTTCATGAGTTTAGTAAAGCCATTCCTTTATTTCCGGTCAGATGAAAACTATTCACACAAAAGCTCCTTGATCTTACTTAGAATGGTTCTTGACAGTTCTGAGTAATTATTAGAGATGAAAAATGTACCTAGGTGTTGGAGATGCACATAAATAAACATACTAATGTACTCACCCCAAGAGTGTTAATCTAAAAGAAACTTCATTCTTCAACTCTGTCAATTCTAACCAAAAGGTAAGATCAATATCCTAAGCAGTAGGCCAGAGCCCCAGAAAAGCAGCATTCACACCATGTCCTGAGGCTTGTAGAGTCCAGCAGCTTCCCTGACAACCCTGACACACACCCTGCTGCTCAGGGGAGGAGGTGAAAGAGTCAAAAGTAAAGGAATGAAATTGAGCCCGGAAAGAAGGGATAGGTGGGAATAAGTGTTATTAGTTCTGTCATTGTTTATCACTACTCTACACTATATTTAATTAGCACTAAATTTAGTTAATCTTTACCAAGTCAAATCTTCCCCCTTGATGGTAACTGGTGAGTGGTCTCCTGTTCTTAATCCATGAGGGCTTTTCTGCTGTTCTTTTCTCTCTCAGCCCTCTTGAAGACAGTGAATGAGGCAGTGGCTGGGTGGGCACTTGGCAGCCAGTCAAAGTCCATCTCCCAAATGTTTGACAATGCTCTCCTTGCAGCCAGCAGCAAGGCAGGAGCAGGTGGACAAGAGAGACACACCAGACATGGAGAACTTACTTGTGTGTGACATTTATTCACCAGTTTTCCTTGTGACATTTCATACAGTATCAGCTTATAAAATCCAGCAGGATCTAAAACCACAGGGCAGGATGACAAGGTCAGCCTTTGACACAGACTCTCTGTCTGGGCCAACCTGTCTCCCACAATAACTCTACATACAGGCCATGCAGGGAGAATGACAGGAGGTTACTGCAGAACTACACAAAGGACAACAGCAGACAACTTCCTCTGTAATCTCCCTCTGAGAAAAGGAGTGAACTCCCTCACAGTATCTTACTCACCCCTGCCACGACAGAATCAAAGAAATGCCATCAATAGCTGCCAGGAGAGCATTGTAATCTCCCCAGAAATTAGATTAAGATGTTATTAATGGCTGGCCTTAGGCAAAGTGACCAAAGCCAGGGCCAGCTGAGCTGGTGTGTAATTCCCAGACATGACCTTAGTTGGATGTGGATTACCAGCCATGGCAGTAAGGCCACAGAGGTGAAAGCAGGTGTGACCTCTAGATTGAGCAAACTTTAGAAATTACAATGTGACGACTCAACATCAACATGCTGATGCAGTGCATAAAAATCTTATCACAGCTGCAAGGAAAATAGTTATCATTCCCACTCACCTGTTGACAAGACAGAGTGGAGCTAGGGGAATTAACAAGAATTGGAAAATACACGAAGGATGTGCCTAAATCTACAACCACACAGTTCTTTTATGCCAAGTGTTGTAACAGTAATTTTTTCCCTTGTCAGAAGCAACAGGTTTAACCCTACAGTCAATATTAATGTGAGGGGAATATACAGTCTAATGAGAATTGCACTCATCCTATCCACAGGACCCTGGCAGATCAAACAAGGACCATTTCCTACTTTTCCAATAACATATATTCTTAAAAGCCTAAGGCAATTTTCCAGTCACAGACATTGGTACCAATAAACAACACAACTTTAATTGAAATAGTTTTTGAAATTTACCCAAAAGGGATTTTAAGATTTGATAATGGGCTCTTCAATTACTGTTTCCAGATACACTTTAAAATACTGTTTATTGAACTGGTTTCATTCAGACCAAAATAACGTGATCAAAGTAACTTAAGTAAAGCTGCTTCTTTTACTGTTTTAACATTTAATCACAGTTTAGGGTCGCCTGAACTGTATGCATTCAACAGACAACAAGTTCTATTGCTTACTGATGTACAGCAGGGAAATGCAATCAATTTGTATTGTGTCTATTAGTGTACTTTTTACAATGATACTATAAATCGCACCTACTGCTGTGGGCAGAGCTGTTGCATTTCTGTTCCTATTGCTGTAGGAAAATGCTGAAAGCAAGAAAAGCACAGCTGAAACCAACAACAGGGAGGTAAACAAAAAAAAAGGGAAAGTCAGACTGCATGGCACTGTCTTGGAAGAAACTGGGCTGATTTCTTTTTTTAGGGTAGGTCTCTGTGCATTTGAGAACTGTGCAGCTATACAATGTCATGCCAAAAACAGCCTTATGGAATTGAACAGCTGTGGCAAACAACTGATCTCAGTGGGTTTAAGAAAGAAAACATCAACTATTTCAACTCAAGGTGAGATTATACTACAGCAATGCAAAGATAACAGCATCCAACTACAGTGTAAAAACCCAGCTTTAGTATTAAACATTTCTCCCGCAGGGTTTCTCCACATCTCAAACATATTTCATCTCCAATAAAATTAAAACGCAAATTTAAAACTACATGGATACATGTTACAATTCTGGAAAAGAAACTTCAGTTTAAAAGCTCTTTCAGCAGCTATCACATATTTATCAAACTAACTACTCTGTCAATTTAAGGCTCTGGCAGATTTATGCAGGTGTTAAGAAAGAGAACTTCGATTTATTTCAGACTACTGGGCTGAAATATTGCTTACTTGGTAACAACAGAACGTCATTTGATAAGAAAACCTCTCACCTTCTGAAGTTCTGCATCTCCAACCATATGCTTATATGACAGGTTAAAGTTTTCACACAGTTTCATTTAGGAATAGGGAGAATTGCTCTCCTGATCACAAAGGTCAATTTACAGATTAACACCAACTACTATATTTTATTCTTTCCAGCATGAAAAGAAGATAATTTTAAATGTATATATAGAAAGAAATATATGTAGAAATGTCTAGGCAAATCCTCTCAGTTCAGGAATTACACATATTTAAAAGATTTTTGCTGTAGTATATGTTCTTACACTGATCTGTCTACGTCTGAAAGACAGAATGCTTGAGCCCAAAATGTTATTCTCTAGTCATCTTCTTCACTTGGTTTTAACATTTCATCCCATCAACATTTTTCTTGTCCTGTTTAATTGTGTTCCAATTAAGAAAAAAAGGTTGCAAATCCCTCAAACAATACAGAATCTGTATTCAATCTGAATTCAAATTTTATTCAAACAATACAGGTTATCCAGCTTCCAGCTCCGTTATTTGTTCAAGCAGGATAAGAAAAGGTACACTCATTAAGGGAGAAAGTCTGTTTGAGCTAGCAAATATCTTAATATTCTACAAAACATCAGCAAAAATAACCCTTAATATTCATCATAACGAACATGATGTTTTAAAATAAAACAAAGTATTTAAGTGACACATTCTCTTCCTACCATCTGGCCTACACTAAAATAAAACCTGATGAGGCCAGCAGGACTTTTCCTCACTGGAATAACAGGGCTAACCGAGTTGCCATTAATGAAAAATGATATTTAAGTTTGCCTTCAAACAGTTTAGCCAATGTGCAGACAGCCTTAAAAAGAACATAATGCTGATTTAGAGAGCCATCACCTTTATCTAAATCAGAGGGACAGACATAAAGAGACAAACAACTTTAATTCAAAGAACTCGCGTCCCTCCGCTTCTCAATAGACCCGAGCACGCTCGACTGCAAACAGCAGTGGAAGAAAAAGAATGGATTAATTTGAAGATAGTGGACTTCAGGGATCCTGACTAATAAAATAGTTTTTCTTTTCAGAAACATCGTAGAAATGAATCAGGCTACTGCAGCTCCACTGGAATAATGAAGAGCTCTCCTGAAAAGATCTGAATATGCATCAGTTAAAATTTTATGAAGGTACTGGGAGCATCACTCTGGAGATTGGCTCCCCCTCACCCCTTCTTTTCTTAACCACGGCTCCATCAACTTTAATCTCACAGGTTTCTATCTATTGCAGCAATAATACTGTTCTAAAATCAAGACTTCAGGAAATTCTTCCTTAAATAAAAATTAATATACAAGAGAGCAAAATATTCTAACCAGAAATACTCATGGGGTGGATTTATTTTGTGTATATTACTCCAGGAGTCTCATCAGAACAAGTAAAATTGAAACCAATAGTCAACGAAGAGGAACAACAGAAAACTAAAAAAGAAATATCCTCAGCATTTTTAATGGAGAATTTCTGAATTAACTGAACACTTTATGGTTTTTCAAATAGCTTTTTTTGAACTCTGCAGAGAATTAATGCAAATTATTCCAAACACAAAATAACAGAGAAAAGATTTTATTATTACTATCAATGGTTTTTGCAGTTTTGCCTAGAAAACCAGACTCAAATTAGAGGAGCAGCATGGCAAACACCGAGGAAATAAGGAAAAAAAAAAAAAAAAACCCACAAAAAATGTCCAAAGCAGAATACCCTAAAAACCTCAAAAAACATAACCAATGAAAAAAATAACCCTCCAGGTTCTTTTCACCTTATTAAACCTTGAGCTTTTAACAATTCAGTGGTCTAAGGGAAGGAGTTAATATCCAGTCTTGATGAAAAATATACATGAAATTCCATTGTGTCTTTTGATTTTTAGGATTGTTTTATTTCTGTTCATGACAAAAACAAGGAAAAAAATCTGTCTGATGTACACGATCCCATCATGCATCATGAAAACAATAAATAACTCAAATCTTTACTATTATCATATGAATGGTTTGTGTTAATCCCTGTTCTAAGCTGGTTCTCCTGTAAATGGAGCTCTGTTCTAGCCCAAAGCTCTGGCCCAGGCAATGCAGGAAGAGATTTGAAGCACTTCCAAGCAGGATGAGTGTGCTCAAAGCTGCCAAAAGGCTTCACTTTTTCTTCCTCTCTTTATTCAGATTGATCAAAGCCATTCTTGTTTACAAGACACAAACAGCCACATACTGACTTATCGGTGGTATGCACTTCTTGAGAAGTGAAGACCTACACTTAGAAAATTATTGGGAATTCCAGCAAACGCAAAACCCCTAGAAATGAACATTTTCACCATCCCATAAAATGATGGCAATAAACCTTTTAAGTATTCCAGCAATCATTTAGCCAAGAGCCAGCGATGTTTATGGAATTTCAGAGGGAGAGCAGGTTTTGCCTCAGATTAGATCCATTCAAGTTATCAACAAGTGTGGACAATGTTTCTGCACCAAATGTGCTTTTCCCATTTTTGAATGCACTTTACTCGTGGTACATACCTGGAAAACTGTTCCTGCAGCCCCCGCATCTGAGCTCTGCTCCTCTCTGACTCCAGGGTCACCTCCCGTAATCTTTTCTCACTCTCAAGTCTCAAATGTCTTTCCTCCTCCAGCTCATGTATCAGCTTCTCACGCTGAAATACCATAAAAATTTATTCATTAATTTTACACATAAAGCGCACTTTTAGGGAAAAAATGAAATTTAATTTGGAGAAAATGATCAAAAAATAAAAATAATTAACCTATTAATCCAGTCTCATCATTTTTGTGCAACACTGTTACAGAGGGAAGAAATTTTTTAGAATATCCCATCACACTGTGCACTTCCTCACCTCAGTCATGGATGCCAGCATATTGAAAAACAAACACCCACCCTCTCCTTCAAAGTGCTTTTCCTTCACCTCCATTCAAAAGAAATATTTAAAATGATATTTGAGATCTGTGACCCATCTTGCTTGAATGCAGACATGGGGAGCATGAAACAAATCAAGAGGTCAACTTGTCAACCATTCCTGAATGTTTCAACCTCACAAGGAGGAAAAGAACCTGATTCTGCAGCCAGTGGTTTTCTTGTTTTCGCTTAGAGGAGTACCTCTATCAGTAGAACAGAGTTTATTTGAATTTACTTAGTGAAATACTATGATAATGAATGTGTTTCAAAAACTGAGTACAAAACAAACCAATATGAGGGCAGTAAAATGTCATCAATATTACTAACAGCTCTTAAAGGCAAGTAAGACATGGGGTTTGCTAATTCTTAAAACACAGGACCCAAAAACCCAACCCACAACACACAGTACTACCTAGATAAATCTACATATGGCCTAACCTTTGTTTTTTTGATAAAAGAACATCATATAAAGGGCACCTAAAGATTTTAAAATCCTATTTCAATAGTGGCTAAATACAATTAAATAGGAGTCAACAAATTAACCAGAAGTTATTAAAAATGTTATTGCAATTTAAAAATGTATTTGCAGCCTTTTCTATGTGACCCTGTTAAAAGGAAATGAAATTAAATTAAATTTTATCCTAGTGAATTTAAAGAGATAACATCAATAAAACCCCCAAGGATTTTACGTGGCTCTACATTACTCTTTGTCAGTGATGGGGTTCCCATGCCTAGGAACAGCTTAGGTCATTGTAAAGCTACAGTGGGTTCCCCACCCATCTGCTTTGTGCCTCTGGTGCAGGGAGATTTGCAGCCTGTCAGACAGCCTGATGTAATTCCATGTCTGATCTGAATTTTCATGACATACCTGCAAAAATGTGTATAGAAATTATCCCTACAGTTTCATTAGTAAATAACAAAGGTATCTCAGAGATAAGCCATTAAATGGGGAAGACAGGCTATTTGTACAAATCTCACAGCTATAAATCTTACTGGATAATAATTTACAATAGCAGTAACCAAGGGACCAAAAATATGAACATTGCCAAGTGGAAAACGGATCTTAAAGACAGTGATAAATAAGCAGATGCCACAAAGGGAGGCTGCAAAGGCTTAAATGAAATATCTATATGCTTGTGAAAAAATAGGAGGAATTACTCAGAGAACAGAGGAGTTCTGTCTGGCTGGCCATATGTAATACCTGGAAAATGGAAAACTGCACAAGAAGAAACAAAATACTGGTAAATAAATACATTGTTCTAACTAAATTATCTAATCACTGTCCTTAGTGTTACACAGCCATGTCCTGCCAGGTGCTGAGTAATCCTCGGTTTCTGCCACAGGAGGAAGAGCAGAGAGTTCAGCACCAGGCAGAAGACAGACAGCAACTGCCTCACAGGGGATAACTCAGGCTAATGATACAGGAAGAATATTCACAGCAGTCAGTATTGCTCCAGCTTAGATCCCATCAATGCCAACTTCAAAAAGATCCTGCTCCAGGAACTCTTGCTGAATTGCTGTCAGCATCTTCTCTTGTAGGGAAGTTTCACTGCTGCTAAAGGGACATCTAGGACCACAGTGGGTAACAAGGAAAATTACATAAAAGAAATATATAACTACCACCTGGGAAGGCAATGTTATCATCCTACACAAAAAGATCAGCACATCACATGGCGAGTTTTCTCTTAAGAAAGAATGTAGGAGTTACCTTAAGAAAAGTACCGTTAAACAAGCAACAAATGGGCATTACAAGCACAATAACACTGCAGGAATGAAACCCCTAAACATTAGGAACTTCTGGAATGAGCTAAATGTCCAGTTCCAATTCAGCAACCTCATGGGCAGGAATTACAACACATTACACAAGCATGTACTGTTGCTGTATAGAACTGCTCTTCCTTTCAGGTTGAGGGATGACCAACAAACCAGTCATAAAGCTACAAGACCAGAAAAAACAGCACTGACCTACAGCCCTGAACTTCTGGGTTCTCTTCCCAGCTACCCAAATCCTTCTGTATGAATGGGACCAAGACTTGCCCACAGAAAGCTGCACTGCAACAACACCATCAGCCCTCACTGCCGGCATTCTTCACAAGAATTTATTGCCAACCTTGCAGCACTTCTGCCATTTCTTGCCGGCAGAAAGCAGATCTGCTTTCAGCCAGATCACAGACAATAAATATTGTGAAGTGGGGAGAAAAAGGTGTAAGAGACCACCCACATTTGGGAAGTTTTCAGTCTGCAGGACACATAACACTCCGCTGTACTACATGCAGAAAGTAGCTCCCAGCAGCAGTGACCTTATCCACCAGAAAAGAGAACTAGATTTTTATTCAGACCCAGAAAATCCATAATGAAGTGTCAGAAGAGAGAAGTGAGCCTAACGTACAGAAAGGCCAGGATTAAAGAGAGATTTTTTTAGAATTTTTTTTGTGTCCTGGAAGAAGAAAACATATCCCTGAACTTTGCAGGAATTTTGTGCTGACATAATGCACTTTTATAAGCTCCTCTGTGCTAACCCCACTTTATTCTTGTGCAAAAAAAAAGATGTGTGAGAAGAAATAAACAGAACTCATTGAAGGTTTAATAGTGAATATAAGCTTAATAGAAAGTAACAGAATTAGCATGCTATGTGAAGAAAAGGTTGAACAGAAAATGTATCATGTGAAATGCTTCAGTTCATTTTAACACTAGAAAAATCACTGCCATCTTCCAATGAAGTTATGTATTCCCACTTGCCAATTCCTCTTTAATTACAGATTCTTCTCTCCACAAGCTCTGCTCAAACTATTTTTCCCTGTTTCCTCTCCTTGCAGCACAGCTGTACCCTTCCCTTCTTAGAAGCATAACCTTTACTTGATTCTTGCTTCCCCTTTTCAGCCTCCCCAGAGAGCCTGACTTTCATCACATCACCCAGTCAAATTCCTGATAACTTTCCAAACAGGCAAAAAATTCATGTGAACAAACTAGAGTGAAAGACAGTGTTAGCAAACTCTCCTGATACTTTCGTGCGAGTACTGGAATATTTTAACAGGGAACAAAGTTTCACGGGCTGCTCATTATGCTCCTGAGCCAGCGCCTGCACTTCAGCAAGCTCCTTTCTGTGTAGCTGTAGAAATGTTCGTGTCAAAATGTTTCATTCCTCACCCAGGCAGGCACATGTACCACACGTTAAGTCATCTTCTCAAAGTGAAGGAAGGAATCCAAACTGAGCTACTCACGATCAAAACAAAACGCATGAGAACTATTTATAACTGGATCGGGAGTAACGCATGTGTTTGACAGAAAAAGGTGATTTGTTCCTCAGCACTCCACGAAGAGACCAAGAGACACCATTTATTCTCAGAGTTACTGGTTAATAGCTGTGCTCTCAGTCTAAGGACTAAGCCTGTGCAGCCATGCAAGTGTCTCCCAAGAGGAGCTCAACCATTTGTGTCTCCTTTAATTACCCTGGGATGTGTCACAAATGTCAGCATTGAGTTCTTTCACATTCTACCAAAGTGCAAATGTCGGGTCTGTTGAGTGTGGAAGCATGAGTGTGGATGGGGCAGGGGGCAGCCTGCAAGGCAGACAGCAGCACATGGTGCTGTGGGGTGAGGGATGCACAACAGGTCCTTGGCTCCGGAAGAGCCTGACACAGAGGGAAGACGTGGCACAGCAGGGTTTGGCATGGAAATGCTGATGTCTTACCTCTTTTTCATTTCAGGGCTATTTCATTGTTAATTTTAAATCTACACATGGATGACACTAAAGCCTTTCAAGTCAGAGAGTTTTACCTCCTTTATCTGTTACTGCTGGTGAAATCATCAAATATCTCATTAGAATGGCAGGACTAACTTCATGAAAATACTTCTCAGAGAAGTACTCGGTGATTTCTCCTCATGAGGGTCAAGCATTTCAGTAACTCAAGCAGATTTCTCACTCCAATACTCTCCATCTCCCTGTCATTATTTTGGTGTACAAACGTCTTTGTAATTTTTTGTCCCCCAGGTCCTGCTGAGGATGGGGAGCAGAAGCAAAGCTGACCCAAGGCTAAAGTCAGCCTACCACATCAGAGCATTTTCTTTTATAACTTGTTCATTTATCTTTTGCATAAAAAAATCATACCATTATAATCAATAATTTTATCTATATGTTAAAGAAAAATGAGGCTCTG
The DNA here is from genome assembly GCA_013398615.1 of Brachypodius melanocephalos. Taxonomy (NCBI): domain Eukaryota; kingdom Metazoa; phylum Chordata; class Aves; order Passeriformes; family Pycnonotidae; genus Brachypodius; species Brachypodius melanocephalos. The sequence continues at coordinate 6,748,498 of VZSR01003282.1, read as the reverse complement.
TGTCAATATTTAACACTACAGATGACTGCAAGTGAAGAATTAGATGTGTGGGGTACACACACACACACCAAGCAGGCTGCACAGGGCATTGCTATCCATCAGGGACAGCCCAACACTTCCATCAGGAACTGCTTCCTCCTCCTTCTGTTTAGCTCATCCTTGGGGCTTATGAAAAGCAACTCTTCAGAACAGCGAGATATAACCTGACTGATTAGTTCAAATATCAAAAATGTCTGAAGAGGGGCACATATGTAATCTCTCATCATTAAGGTTATATCTGAAGTAGGGGAAAGAGCTACTGATTAAGTAGAAATAAGAATTCTCTAGTCTTGAATTTGTTCTTTGCTTCCCCTGCACATCATAGGAAAGGGTTTACTCTGGTGCTGCTAATTATGCAAACATGGGACCAATATTTTGTCAAAAAAGTCTACATGAGAATATTTAGCACAGGCTTAATGTTGCCCAAAATCAGGCTAATAACCTTCACATTAAATTTTTAACAACTACTTTAAAGCATTTGCTAAAGAGGGTCACAATTTCTGTGTAATTAATATTGATTTCAAACAGATACTTTGCAATGAATTTAAATGATGGGAAGAAAAGATTAAAATATTTTTTGGTTTAGAGTTTGAAGTACCATTAAGTCATCGCAAACCCAATCTGAGTTTTTATGTATTTATTTTTAATGCATTTTCTGATGCTGTTCCTCTGATACCTTGCCATAAAAATCATAATTTAACAGACTCATGGCCTGGTTTACAACACAACATCTCATGAGCCAGAGAGAATGTAGCCACAGAGTAGACAACAATGAAAACTGAATGAAGCAAACAAATAGCAGCTACTAGAAGCACACTAAAATCAGTTTTTCTAGCAAGTCAATGCCCAATACTTCTATGAACAAATAGGCACATTCAAAGTATTCAAGCCCACTATTTTATCACCTTTGTATGCCATTTTGAAAGACTGCTGCAGGCAGGAGCCACAGAACAGCCTGGGACAAGAGATGAGAGAGGGATCACGAAGCAGTTCCATTTTTCAATAATTAACTATGAAATATTAACTGAAATAGAAACTGGCATTTGCAACTTGGTCTCCCAGTTGGTTTAACAAAGTAACTCATTCTTTCTGGCGCAATGAATATTTAATTCTCCCAACAAAACGCCTGGTGATTAAATGGTATTTGTTAAAGTGCCACAAAATACACCTGAGCCTCAGCTGCTCACAGCCCAAGGAATTGGGGAAAGAGAGGAACAAATGTTCTCTGTGTCACAGGTATTTTGTGAGAGCTTGTGTTCGGGCCTTGCAAATCAAAGAGGTCAAGGGGTCCAAGGTGGTTCACCCTCATCTCTCTAACACAGAAGGTGGGTGGAATCTCTTTGGTGAGATTTTCACCTCTTTCCAGAAGCAGCTGGACCTGCTTGTCCCCCTGCTGCAAAGCCCAGTGCTCTCCCCCTAAACTCCTCATTGTGCAACCTGCTCCCAAATCCAGCACACAGGATATTACAGTCCTCTATCTGAACCTATTTCACTCACAAATGACAGGAAAGAAATGTGATTAAAAACCAGAGAGCATATACCATGTTTTATTTCATCATGAATTGCACTGGGTACTGTATTTTCGCTCAAATTAAAATGAGTCAAACTTCAGTGTCCTTTGTTTGCTACTCATCGATCCCTGTTAAACCAAATGTTTCTCATTCTGTAATCAATACTTCCCTGCAAAAATAAACCCAGGCACTGACAAACAACTTTGCAGAACATTGCAGCATTCCTTGTAGTGGACTTTCTCAGCATGAAAAAACATTCCCCCAAAGAATGGGAAGAACAGAAGTGCACTGCTTACTGTGCTTATTACAATTTTACAGGCTGCTTACAGTGGAGTCATTTTACTGAAGAAAGACTTATTAAATTAACCAGCTATTGAAAGCAGGGCTTTCCAACAGTGGCAGTGCCTTTGTTACCTTTTCCAGCTACACTGGGAATACTGACAAACACACTTAAACACCCAAAGCCTTCCCAGGGATGAAGCTACAGGTGTATTTAAAGCACAGTGAAGCACTGAAGTAAAAACAGCAATAACAGAAATGCTTGGAGGGTTCATGGAGGGAGAGTTAGCTTTACTTCCACTTCTTTTCAAAATAAGGAAGTTAATGGTGAGGTTGTGTGGCTGCTTTGCAACCAAAACAATTTTTTTCATTTCACCTTTCACCTGACAGACCTGTACTACAGAGGCTAAGGAAGAAATTTCCTTGGTTTATATGGAGCCTCTACTTTTTTCTCCAATTAGTTTATGATGTAACCATTTTCCTTAAACTTATTCCCACTACAGCTTTGCAACAGTAAGATATAAATAGTATAAAAAGCAGGATCCTAATTTTAGGCTGGTATCTTCTAGCTTTTTCTTACTCTACCAGTAAGAAAAAATGATGGTTCTTGAGAACAGCATTCTGCTCCCAAAATGACAGGCTGCCCAAAAAAAAGGGAAAATCTAACTGACACAAAATAATTTGTCTTAGAATTTTCTAAAAATGCCTTGAAATCAGTTAAAATTAAATAATTTGAAGCAAATCATTCATTTCCCACAACAAAATTTCTACATGCTAACACATCTGTCTCTTTGGCTTCATCTCAGACTAGCACAGGTATCCCATGACTTTCAGATGTAAACCTCAAGTTTTTCTTGCCTCTAAGACAAATAGCAAAACAGGAAATGCTCATTATTATTATTATTATTAGTGATATTTTGGTGACATTAATTTACACACTTCATACCGTTGGGTGATAACGCTGCTCTAGAGCCATTCAAGGAAATTAGAAACTGTTTCTTGGTGTAGTTACTCCTTCTGAACAACATAAGATGCTAGCTTTCATTGTGCACTAGCTCAAAATTGCCACCATGTGGAAGGACAGCAACTTAATTTAGCATTATTTATACTGCATTGATATGGTTTTAATTGCATCTGTGCGACAGAATAACTGCTGTGCTGAAGCTCCTTTATCATTGCAAGCCTACAATTAATCTGAATTAGGCAGGCTATTACACCAGCACTACTGTATATATAGTTGGAGTTGTGATAACATTTATTTTACAAGCAAAAAGAATTCAATAACTCATAGAACCTTTTGGCTCAGAACTGGATGGTGAGAACCACTGTCTGCCCATCCCCTCCAGGAGCTGTGGTGAAATCACCAGTGCTCCAAAAGGGAGCTCTGACTGCCCAGCAGCTCTTTGTTTCTGTGAAACAACCAATGACAGGCCACAAAAAAGCAGAGTCACCTTGAGAAAAGAAATTAAATAGCAAAAAAAACCCCTCATAGTCTTGTATAAATTAACAGACTGCAGCGAACTCTGTGGATCTGTTTCAGCACCAGTCTTGGAGACAGAGCTGCAGACACAGAGCCCCTGACAGCAGTGCATTCATACAGGTGGAACTCTTCCACCCCATCCTTCTCTCAGCTTCTTAAAGCTCATCTCTGAGTCATATTTGCAGTGTTGTATGTAGGCAAGTAATACATGCTTTGAAAATCTTGTCTCCCTAATAAAACTGTTGCTATTTATTCAAATCCACAGTTGATAGCCCCGTTTTGAAGACTTGCTTCAGTTCTTAGCATAATTCATTTCTCCATTTTAAATGTTATTTTCTTGTAGTTGGAGGGGTGTAGAGAGAATTACTATTGGTGAACCTGAACATCCCACATAGTGAGGTCATGTTTTGGTTTTTTTTTTTTAAATTAGTAATCTTTAAATGATAACACTTTAAAAAATGAATTTGCAAATGTAATTGAGCTTCTAATAGCTTCTACAGACAGCAATTAAAGAAATCTCATTTCTCTAAATCAAACATAATGAAATGTTTTTCAAGTTCAAATAAAAAGTTGCTAACTCTATTAAGATAGGTATAATCCATATGAATACCTAGTATTCAAAAGTGTGAAGTAAAAAACTGTCAATACCAAAATTAGAAACAGTGGGACTGCTAAGTAATACAAGGAACAAAAAATTCCCTGAAATGTCTTGGATTACAATGGGTAATTATAATTTCAAATCCTTTACTACTTTTTTTTTTTTTTTTTTTTTTTTGTAAGGTGATTTGCATTACATTAGGATTTCTAACTAGGCATAAAGCTGTTTGTTTGGGTTTGCATACCAGGTATATACAATATCTTCTCATTAGAAACCAAGTTTTATAGCCAAGGTAACTTGTTTACAAAGAGCCTTGTCTAATTCTGTTGCAAACAAGCAAAAATCCCCAGTCTCTGTTTGTGTTTCTCACTTGTTTGGTTCCAGAAATTTTATAATAATGGTGTTTGAACCATAAAACAGCACAAAAGAGTGTATATAGAGAACAACTCTCAAGAGCCAACCCACCTGGGCCAGCAAAGTGTCAGTTGTTTGATTCTCCTACAATTTTCTAACAGATCTGCAATTCTTGAACATTTCCTGAAGGGATATCAACACAGCAATGCAGAAAACAGAAGGTAAAATGTTGTCTAGCAAAACAAAAGCTCCAGCTTACAGAAATAGAACTGAGGTTTTGGAACTTGAGTTTTTCATAAGAACAAAACCGTATCTGTGAATAAATAAAACTGCCACCAAAACATTAGCTACAACACAGGTATAGCCTGAATTCACACCATAAACACTGCACAGACTCTGAGAGTTCAGAGCTGCATGTTCTGCTGATGACAGACTGCAAGCCTCTCAGCCACTTCCTAGTGGATTTATTTGAACAAACAGGCCATGGAACAAACTCCCCACTCACAAAGACAGGAAATAAATAATCCAAGAAGGAACCACGTTCCAGAATATGCCTGATCTCATGGCATATTGTCTATATTTGGCAAGCAGAAACTCCCTCTTGGATCAGAAGTCCTGCAGCAAGGGCCAGGGGATTTGTGTGAAGTTCTCTCAAGTACATCCCAAGTTCTTTGGACTTTTTTTTATTACAGAAACAACTGTGCTCTGTGTAGATGCACGAGCTGAGCCTCAGGCCACATGGTTTAGGGTAATTCCCACACCTGCACCTGCTGAGATAACATTTAATTTTTGATGTGGCATTGGTTTCTTCTATACTTAAGTAAAAGGTATTTACTGTCAGTTTGGATGAAATTTCAGCCCAGACACAGACTTCAGCAGGAAGGTGTGGAGAGAATCCTTGAGCTCTGAAAACCAGGGTATCCCACAGCTAAGAAAGATTTACAAAAGTGTGTTTAGAAAGCCAGGCATTTTCCAGGTCCTGTCTTCATTGTTTGGAGTGTCTACAGAAGACAATTCCATAAACTGTGGCAAACAGTGGTCAGCTCAGACTCAGAAGATTTATTTAAATTCCCTTTAAGCAGGTAATAATATTTTGATAAGCCACTATGTAAACATTAAGACAGAACAGTATTTTTTGCATACTTGCAAATGGCTATGAAGGCCAGACAGAATTGGGGGAGAGAAGCGAATGGAAGACTCTGAATTCATAGCCATGCTGGACTCTGATTTCTCAAACATTGATGCCTGTCCATTTAAAAGAACTTGTTACAGTGGAATAGTGCCCAGCAGAAATAAAACACGATTTGTGAAAGGGCAAAAGAGAAGGGTCAGGTAAAACAGCCAATGAAAGGTGATGTGTCACTCATGATGCACTTGCACACCTGGAATGGATTTTAACCCACAGAATCCACAGGAAGCAATGCAGAATTTACTGCTACACTCTCTGAAGTGTGCAGTGAAGGGGGACACAGCCCCAGAGCACCAGTAACAAGGAGGGCCCTGCCACCAGGTCTCCTCTGGATCCAGCTGTGCTGGGAGCCAAAGTCACCGCCCCAGCCTGATCCCTCCTGATGGGCAGCAGGAGGTCACCAGCCTCTCCAGCCAGCAGAGAATTGCCCGAGGCTCAGCACAGGAACAAGGCAAGGCTTAACTGAGCCCCCAGCAGGGCTTTGAAGTAACCTGGCGGGTGGTGCAATGAAGCAGGAGATGGAGCAGCAGCATAATCCCAGAGCATGGGCCGGGGTGACAGCAACCCCCTGCAGGGACACGGCCACATCCTAAAAGCTTCCTGCTTATCTGCAGTGCCTGTGTGCCTGCCTCCTCTGTCACTGCCCAACGTGGCCTTTAGATGATATAAATGGCTTCTTTTCTAAAAGACTGAATGCTCACAGAACAAACGGGCACGGGGCTCAATCAAGCATTTCCCGCTTGGATCTGTGTTAGTGAGATAGGAGTGAAGGCAGCAGGATAAACACCAGGAAAATGCACACTTCTGAGAGTTTTACTGGGCTTTAACGGATTGGTCAGTGGAACTCTAGTGCTCCAGGGAGCTCTGGGATTTACTCTCAGGCTAGGATAGTATGTGGGTTTTTGCCCTGATGCTGAGGAGTGTTAGGGCTTCTTCACTTTCTGTACTTCTCATTAATGTGTTTCTATTTCCTGCTAGTAAATAGGATGTCAAGGAGTTAACTGAAATAGATCTGAGGTTAAATAAAATTTATGAGGCTGACAGAAGTAGAACTTAACCATGCCAGTCATGAGATGTGGCTCAGAACAGTCTGCAGTGCCATCAGACCCCCACAGATCTGGGATATACCAATATTTTAATTTTCACACACATTCTTCAATTTGCCTTTCACAGCTGACACATTCAACACCTCTGGCACCACTACTTTGCTGCTACCTTTCCATACAGCATTTCTTTTCCTTGGGCTCTTTACAGCATTCCTCATGAACATGTCAGATATTATTACTTTTTTTTTTTTTTTGTGTCCACTTGTAGAGTCCATTTATGGTTGGTAAGCAACTGCAAAACAAGGTGCCTTATTTACTCAGCTGTTCCCTGCATGGATTCCAGATTTCTACTGCTTTAGTTTTCTGACAAATGTGTCTGTTTTCCATATTTACCCCTCTAGCACTGCAGGCACTGCCATAGGCACTAGGGAAATGCTGTGGTTTTTCTGTTAGCTGGCACATCTTCTATGGTATTTTTAACAGAGCTGCCACTACAAAATCTTTATTAGGGCTGACAACACACACATGCACAAGAACTGACTCAATTTTCAGGGGCTAGCCTGAGTTTGAAAGTCTGGAACCTGGCAAAACATGAAAAAATAAAATAACGATTTTTCATGCAGTTTTTAATTCATTCACTGGTCAAAATGAAGTAACTAAAAGACTTTGTCTCCGCCTGATATAATTTTGCACTATCACTTTTTAGTCATAGGTCCATTTGAATTTCTGCTTGTGTTTCCAGAGACCAATTTCAGCTCAACTCCAAGTGCCAGCCTTTAGAGGCTCTACTTCTTTAGTCCCCTTTCTTACTAGAACAAATAGCCTGGATACACTTGAAGCTGAAGGTCAGAAACAGATATAAAAACTCTGAGACTTACTTCTCTGGTCTTCATCACCACATTAACTTTTTTTATGCTGGATATACCTGTTTTATTGGATTTAACCCTAGTTTATCCTCATCTATTAATTGCACAAAGTCACATACACATCTCATTTAAGACATCAAAAAACAACCTGGCTTTTTTCAACTTAATAGTGAGTGTTGACAATTTTAAGTATTAGCTTGATATTCCTGAAGAGAAAAAAGTATGTTTCCATTTCTACAGAAAATACTAACCACTAGAAGCAAGAAGCACAGCACAGCTCTACCCTCTTCTGCCACTTCCACCTTCAGCACTTAGGTGAAAAAAATCAGCAGCTATTAGACTGAGCAGAAGTTCTGCTCCTGGACAATAAAACACATAATCACATAATTAAAACTCAGGACTTGCTATGAACATTTTATACCACGTAGAGCACTGTAACAGGAGTCAGGAGAGTAATTCTGAATTTTTTACTACATTTTGGCTAGGACATTAAATTTTCAGATCGTTTCCCCACGCAGCTCCCTTGTCTTTCACTGGGGCAGAAATTTTAAAAGCAGGAGAGTGACCCCTTTGCCCTGAATCAGGGCAGCTCAGCAAGGCTTTAGAGGCTTCCTGAACCAGTTTGGGTACAGCCCACTGAGCACAAGGAGTACCAAGAGTGGGTTAGCAAACTCTTTGTAATTACATAGTCTTTAAGTTTTGGCAAGAAATAAATCCTGCTGCACATCTGCAGAACAGGAAATTTACTCTTCCCCAGTGCTTCTGGGGACTCCTGCAATATATTACTAAAACAAACAACTCCTGTCACTCACTCAAGCCATCAAGCCATCCAATTCAATACAGGAGAATTATGAACAAACTTGTCTCAATGGGGCTGAGAAGAACCACCCACACTGCAAATGACCACGCAAGCAGAGCTGAGCTCCTGGGAGTCAGGGGCACAAGTGTTTGGTTCAGCTCAGCTGCTGTGGCTTTATAGGGACCAATGCCATGGAGTACTGTTCGTCCTGCTCAGGCATCGAGCTGTAAGCCAATAGCTATACACAGAGAACAAAACTAAGAAAATATTCTCCTTCCTGTCTCCCTTTACACATTAAACACATTTCCAGAGCTGATATTCTTGTTTCTTGTGGTTCATGAGAGTATTTCTGCTCACCTGATCACGTTCCTTCTCAAGCTCTTCCTTCTGATGTGTGCTAGATCACATGCAGTCTTCACACCTTGACTTCCACTTATCTCCTCCCACCAATTTGTGAACAGGTTCCCCTTATCCACTGATGAAGATACAAGCACTGCAAACCCGCCTTTAGACTATGAGAGTTGTCAACTCTCAAAGTCTAGTTTTAGTACGAAATTAATTTTCAACTTCTCACTTAGTGCATGTATTTTCTGATGATATCTCCTACACCACAGGTTTTCCCTTTTGAGGTGGTTAATTATGAATGACATCAAGAAGTAGTTCAAAACTCAAGATTTCCAACAAGCACCTGGAAAATCTGACCTGCTCCTCTAGAGACATCCATGGAAAAAGTTTCTTAAATGGAAAACTGTGCCAGCCACTGCCACAGGGCACTTTTTAGTACTTACCACCAGGAACAGGACGTTCCCAAGAGATAATGATTTTTCCCCAACGCTCAGAAAGTATTTCTAAATAAGCAATGTCACCATGGATGCCAATCACAAATGTGCATCATAAAGATGTAATTACACAATGACAGTGGTGTGAACACACACACTGAGCCAAATCCCCTCTCACTCTTCATTCCAAGGCCCTGGGCTGTGACTGTTCATGGCACACCAGCACTCCAGAGTTCAAGCATCAATCAACACTATAGAGAAGACCCTGTCCCTTCCCCAAAAAGTTCATTACCTACACAGGCAAACAGACAAACAGCAGAAGAGTCAGAACAAAGCTTGTTTTACAAATTAGCTATTTAGGTCAGAAATTAAATCTTTTCCAAGATTATAAAGGATTTAGGTGGCAAAGGTAATTACAGGCCTTGTAGAACACCAAAGTTAAGGAACATAACCATTAATGAATGTAGTGAGGAGGGGTTTTAAGCACCTGGTTACTCACAGTCACACAGCAAGGTACTATACAGAAGGCACAACTTTTCCACATAGTTTGGATAAGGAAGAAAAGCCACTTCACAGCCAGGTGAAGCCCTGTACCAGGCCTGGCACTTTCATTAATTCCCAGACTAACTACAGAGTGCATCATGCCAAGCAGTATGGAAATAACACAATCCAAACATCACAGTCATTCCCACAGTCTAGACAGTCTCCTCTTGCAGGACATGCAAGCAAGTCTGATCACCAGTTCCAGACTTGGAAAACCGTGCCATGAGATCTTCATTATGAAAGATCCCGTAGAATATCAAAAGATGCCTTATCACAATGCAACGGACACGGAGCCAAAACAAACAGAACGTATGCAAAAGCAAATTCCTGACAAAGCAAAAACTGAATTAAAGTTTATGAGAACTGGAGTTGGGAGGGAAAGGACAGGAAGAATCACAGTTGCTCAGATTATATGAATCTGCACAAAGCTAAATAGGTTTAGTACAGGAAGACATTACTTCCTTACTACATTTTAATACTTCTTTTAAATCTTGGAGAGAAGTTGCAGACAGATGTGATTATGCTCTGCCAAGAGAAGAACAACAAAAAAGCTCAGGGGACTTAATTGTACAAAGAATATTGTCCAAAATATAAAGTCCAAATCTTTTTCAGATGAGCTGTAAATAGTTTTTCTGTCTACCTGCAGAGTGCTCAGTGGTCAGAAATGCACCAAGAGTTTTTCCCAGTTTCTGCTGTCTCTCTTTTATTCACCCTCAACAGATTATTTTCTATATATCTATGTTGTGTCACTGCCCAGAGGGAGCTGACAAGCCAGCAGAACCTTAGTCTGCTCCCTTGCTGCTGTGGAGCAGTTGTGGATCAGGGCTCCATGGGCTGCATGCTGAACAAAAACTTGTTGCAGTAAGGAGTTTGTATACTCACATGCAATACAAAAAGCATTGCTTGAGCTGACTCGTTCTGAGGGTCAGCACTGACTTCACAGAACAAGCTCCAAGAATTTAAATAAATGGGAAATTATCAGAAGCAGCACAACTGAGCAAGCCTTGGTATATAAATTTTGTCCTTCCTTATACAAGAACTTTCTCTCCTTCCTGGTAACCTTCTCTGCCCCATGCAGGGAAATAAAAAATCAAAACATTTAATTAAAAAAAATTAAATAAATTAATGGATTTTTCTCTGTTCCCCAAATTAACAATGGAAACACATCTTTTACAGAAGCAATTGCTGGTATTATAAATTCTACAGTGATAGTTTAACTACTGGCCACCAAAAAATAAACCAAACAAACCAAGCCAAACAAAAATCTAGCAACTTCTTTTACTTCTTGTAACACACTAATTTCCCCAGGTACTTCAAGAACAAAGTTGCAACACCAAGTACACCACAGCAGTTTCCCTACTATTAATCTGTATTAATTTACCTTCCTAGTTTGCATAAAATTGAAACTGTTGGCCCAGTGCACACATTCACCTTTCCTCTTCCTCATCCTTAGATGTTGTGACTAATTCAGTCCTACCTGAGATTTTTTTTTTTTTTTTTTTTTGCATGAGCTAAAACCAGACCAGAAATATTCTGCCTTTTCAGTGTGCAGATTGGTGGCCCTATTCAGGTCACCCTCGCAAAAATATTAATCCAGCGAGAGTGTGGCTTACTTGAGTCAACTCCTGCCATTGCCTGGAGGAGCTCAGGACTGCAGAGCTTAACCTTTGATATGAAAATGTGTGCAATTCACTGTTATTAGTGCATGGGCGCATCACTCCCATTAGGCAGTGGGGTATTGCCTAGAGCAGGTTCCATCTGCTTCCAGTCATAAAGCAGGATTTGCTCCACGCTGGAGCCAGCTGCCACTCCGATATTGCACACACCCGTGGATGCCAGGAGACTGCCCGTGCCCTTTCAGCGTTTGCACATCCCCTGCCCTTGTTATCCATAAATGGCAATTTCTACTGCAGGGCACTTTAGCCAGTATGACATGCTTTCTACAGACTGCCTCTGTTTTACTTTCAGACCTTATATAAATGCATCTTGATGGGTTGGGAGGGAGCGTTTTCCGTGTTCAGTGATTTTTACATAATTCTGTTTGACTTTTTTTTTTTTTTTTTCGCATTGACTAAACACTTGCTGAAAAGAGAGAGGCACCACTTCGGTGAGTTCCAGCTGAGGGGGAGAATCTTATTTCTGCTCCTCTGGATACAGCGCTGGTCTTTCCGTGCCGTGATCCCGGCGGAAGCCACCGAAGCTGCTGCGGGTGGCGCATGGCTGCCTTTGGAATGGCGAGTTCCAAGCGGGAATTCCGGGGGCGCCTTTCCCGTGCCTGCAGCGCCCTCTCCTGGCGCACGGGCGGAGCGGGGAGCGCCCGGCCCGGCCCGGCCGCGCCGCCGGGAAATCCCCGGGAATCATCGGCCACCGTGGGGCCCGCTGGATAAACCCAGCTCTGAACACATTCACCGCCCCACAGCAACCCATGCTTTGAAGGGCGGCCGGCTCTGAGCAGAGCTCTCGTTGGAAAATTACTCCTGAAAGTGCCAGCGACTTTAATCATAGAGAATACTTAAATTCATAAAAGCTTTATAATACAGAACTTCAGAATATCCACGTATTTGCAACAAAAGGTATCCCGCGACATAAGGTTTTATTTTAAAACCACTGAAGATAAAACTGCGAAGTTGTGAATGAGGACATTTGGCCTAATGAAGTATGAAAGACTAATGAGGTCCAGGAGCATTAAACCAGGCTTGTAAAGAATTTCGATAATCGTTATTGATGCTAAACCTGCTACTAATGTCACTGAGTTTCCATGAGGGCTGTATGATGAAGTTTCTCAGAGAAAGGAGCCAGACATCAGGGCTATCTGTGCATAAATATACAGCTTCATAGAGAGGGCAGCACAAGGGTCAGATCGCTTCTTTCTGGCTTAGGATATTTAATATTTAATGAGACATTTCAAAACAGCTACTTTGCCTCTCTCTCTGCTACTTTCTAATTAGAGCACAGATAGATGCTTTCATAGAACATAAGGACCCAGAAGGGCTTGGGAAATAACATTTAGCCTTTTGTATCTCATCTTTAACACTTCATTTATTACTAAATAGCCTCTATTTTAAAAAGACTCGGGTGCTTCTGCAACAGCAGCCTTCCCCACGGCTGGAGGGGATGGCAGGGATTCATCATGCAGGTGACAGCGGACACTCGTGGCAGGACATTGTGCTGCCATCTCTAACAGCCTGGCTCGAGAGCAACCTCAGCATTCCCCCTCCTCCCTAAAAACCTGCTACGTAGTGCAGATGTTGGGAGCTGGGGCTCTGAGCATGCTGGCCCTGCCAGCTGATTAATGGGGCAGCATCAACGTCAGCTGCAGAGCTGACCACAAGGATGGGGTCTGTCTCAGTGCCCTGGAAGAGCTGAGCACCAGGAGAGGTAAATGCAACTCCCAGGACAGGCATAATTTCCTACAATCACGAGCTGCCTCTCTTAATTGTGTATTTTCAGCTTCCTACAACCAAATAATAATAATAAAAAAATTCCTTTCTATCTTCATTTCGCTCAGCGCAACAAAGCACCATCAAACTGGGGTATGATCTCTTTCTTCTCACCAAAAACTAGCACCCACGCTAAAAGCCTGAACTTGAGCAAAAAGCAAAAGACTGAAACTACATGCAAGCCCCCTGGGAATTTGGGAAAGCTGAGGAAACAGTCAAACTTTCAACTGACTTTTACTGCAATTTCAGTCAAGACCTTTTCTGCACTTCAACACATCCATCTCCATGTGAACGCTCCAGTTTGGCAGCGCTTGATGAGAAGAGGCAGATCTTTTCAAAGCTGATTGCAACTTCTGATTCAATCTGGAAACAAGAGTGGTTTGCACTTCCCGTGGTTTTTGAAGAGGCTATTACATATATCTAAACCCATTACATTTAAGAAAGTTGTAACAAGCAGAAGTGACTGTTTCTTACAATAACAGGACATGTTACTGATGCTGCGAATTTTTTATGCTTTTTCTTTTTTATTTCTTCCGCTCTTTAGTTAAAAACTTGCAGTCTCCACTGTTTTACTGCAAAAACTGTTTGTAAGGCAAGAATTGTGCTGATTGCATCAAAACCCATTAATATAACTTGTTTTTCCATTATTAGCACCATCTGAGCCTGTTGAAAGCCTTAACCAGGGCTTTAATTTTTCCACAGAGAGCTTTAAATTAATTAGTGGTTTACATGCTAACAAAGAATCTGATACATTCATAAATCAATCTAATGCAGAAGGATTACTGGAGGGTGGAAACCTATTCAGTGGGGACCTCACAATCACTTAACATGGTGTGTTTTCAACAAAAGGGTGCAGGTGTGGAATGGACGGGTACCAGGAAGAGCCCATGATAATCACTTTGCATCACTTAAAGACGCAGCAGGACACATGGAAAATCAGAGCCTAAGGCCCACCCTAAGTGAAACCCATGTAGATATAAAAGGCAATATCATCCCACTTTAACCTTCACAGCTAAATTGCCAGAGTGGTACAATTTCTTTTATGTAGGTTACAGGCCACTGAACCAATGAAAAGCAGAGTTGAACTAGAGGACTTGGACAGAAAGAACAAACTAACAAAACTGTATAGCACAGATACAAATAAAGGTATCAAATAAAAAATGTAACTTTTTTCTGCGTAATTATTCAATTTATCCAAGATATCAAAACATAATGTAATTGTATATACTTTTGGTTCATTTTAGGCTTTTAACTAGTTCCTGCTAAAACAACACTTATTGTGCCACAAGAACTCGACTGTTAAAGTGTGGCAACATTTTTCTCATATTTTTCGTACCTGGCACTGTTCACTGCTAAGAAAATTTCATAAAAATGAACACTTTTCCTCATCCTGTTTTGTGGCCAAAGGTGCAAATTCATGCACTTCAAAGATATAAAAAATACTTTGATGACTAACATGGTTTTCAGTCTTCAGTATGTTTTGAAATAAACTTGTGCTTTGCTTTGAAAGCTGCTTATTTTAATAATGGGATCTCTGTCACTACAGACACCTGCACAGTCCCCATCACTTGTAGCAAGAAAGGTACACAGATGAACTGATCATCTCCATTTCCTTTACAAAGAGTCATCCTTGATGAGTCAGAAACAGACATGACTAAGAAAACTGCCAACACGTACACTATGAAATTAAAGACCATGAGTGACAGGAAGAGCCAAACAACAATCCCAGCTCAGTGCTGCTGGAACTTCCAATGGATGGATAGGCAGTAATTCCACATTTTGATAGCGAACAATCAATACTTACTGATGGTGGTTCATAAAATAAAGAAACTTGAGCAACTGTCAGGTATTCAGCCTGAATTATCCAGTTCACAATTAAAATAAGTCATAAATTCACACAATCCAATATATGAGGTATCAGATTTTCCATACAAACATACAGAAAAAACATATTACAAGATTTCTTGTATGGTTCTGGTGATAAACATTTATCTTGAAACAAAGTGCCTTCATTTCCTCTTCTGTAGCACCTTCCAGTAACAAATCAGTCAGGAAAACTGTAACTCTGGGACATCTCAAAAGCCCAATTCTCTTGGGGAGCATCGTGGGTCCCACCCACTGGCACCACACAGCACACACTGGCTGATCTTCAGCCTTAGAAAAACCTCTCCTTGTACATCATCACTCACCAGATGTTTACAGCTGCACAGAGCCATTTCCTCAGCACACACACCACAGTGTAAGTTGCTTCTCCAGCACATGCTTTGTGTTTATTAGTCACTGTTTTTATGTACGTGCCCACCTTGCAGTGGGTGCTGGGTGAACCTGAATGGGAAGAACAGGGAAAACCCACTGCACCACATCTTACCAGCAGACACAGGGACAGGGCACACGTTCCCTGCTCTCTGACTGCTCACCCTTACAATGAGCATGTTTCACATGAAGTGGTCACCTCTTACCCTTGTGACCTCTCTGTGACAGCAAAACCCAAACAATTTTTTTTTTAAAGAAGCAGAAAACGCTAGAGGGTTTTACATGAGATGCCATCCTGCCAAAGGCCAGTTTGATGCCCTGCACAGTTCCCAGGATGCAGGGGGCAGCTCCCTGTGCTCCCTGCCTTGCTTCACCCTGTCAGAAATGCTCTCCATGAGACCGAGCGAGGCACTGGAGGTGCCACTAAAGGTGCCAAGTGCTGTCACCTGTGCCCTTCCCAAATGAAGGAGCTGGTTCCGTGAAAACCTTCATGCCAATCTAACCAGCACAACAAACAAGAAGAAAACGGGAGCGAGTAAAGGCGATTAGCTAATTAGTGATTAAATAAAGCCGTGTCCTGTCGCTGGCAGGGAGGCTGCGGGGGTGCCAGTGCTTTGATCCCTTGTCCCAGGCGGTGACAGCACCGCCAGGCCCTGGGGCACCCTGTGGCTGGCTGGTGGCCGTGCCCAGCTTGCTGGCCCCGGGGGATGTCCATCACACCAAAAAGAGCAGCACATGGGCTGGCTACCCTGCGGGCAGGCTGCTCGGGAGGGAGCCCTGCCGCTTGCCAAGGGCTCTCTTGCTCGGAATCCCTGGCCGAAATTTCGCTGGGAGTGTTCGTAAAGGGTTTGCTCCAAATCCGGGATGTGCAGCCGGCTGCTCACCGCACACCCTGGGAACGAAGCTACACGACTTTCTTAATCCCTGCCCTCCCCTGGGTTCAAATGCTCCAGCCCCTGGACCCTTGCTGCTCTCACACTGCTCACAGCCCCGCAAGTTCATTAATGTTAATTAATGACTGCTGTGTTTCATATTAAAATCACCAGCTCTGAGCTCTGAGACACAAAGAACTTTCCATACATCAACTGCTTCAAAGCAATCGTCTCTCCAGGCACACTCGCTCTCGGCTCTAGTGGCAGGATAATTGTGCATATTACCCCTCAGGGAAGAGGGAAAAAACTACCCAGTATTTACCTTGGGGGAAGACTGTACCCCTGGAGAGCTACCTGTCAGCTCCTAATGGGTTACAACACTCGGCCTCTCAACAAATTATACAAAATTACACCCTGGTTAGCAGAGAGAAGTGATCCACAAACCCAGAGTGAAAGGCATAACAAGCGTCTGACAGGCAAGAGAGGAGACCACAACGTGGGTGCACATACCAAAAGCCTTACCAGCTCTAGAAGGTTAATCACTATTGCTCATTTCATATAGTCTTGGATTATCCCACTAAGTATATTTTACACTCAATATATTATATTATTGCTATGCCTCCAAGGGAATGCTAGGTTTGTTTTTTTGGTTTTTTTTTTAAAGGAAATATTTCAAATAGAGTAAACAGCTCTTCCTAGATTTTGACATTTATTTACACTGAAAACTAAAATGCAATTGCTAATCCAATGCCTGATCTTTGCCATTCTTCCTCAGGCAAAATTCCTCCTGGAGACAGGGGGAGTTTTATCTTAGTCACAGACTCTTGGATTGCAACTTTACCTGATGAAAGTTTGTTCTTAGTTCCTCCAGGATCTTTGTGCCCTCTCATACATGTTACCCACGGGCCAGCCTTCCCAACTGCTTAAACCCCATCTTAAAGTCTCCTTGTGGCCAACCCAGCCATGCCACAGACCCAAGGGCAGGAATATCAGGGTGGAGTAGGGATGGGAGAGGGCAGTGGCTCGCACAGCTGAGCTGGGCACATCTGGAGCCCTGGTGAGAGCAATAAACTCAGAGCTGCTTTCTCCCTCCTGTCACTTAGGTCCCTCCAAATCCCACCTCACGGTATTAATCACTAAGAGTTTATAAACGGCACTCACTGGAGGCAGGTGGGATCACACAGTTCACAGAGCATCCCCTCCCCAGAAACCTTCTACAGCTGCTCCCCACTAAGTTAAACAAACTTGGGACCACCAAAGTCTTTCACAGCCAACCATGCAACTCACTCAGATCAGTGCCACATCCATGTATGTTCAGGGGGATAGTTTGGGCTTTAAGGTTTTTGAACAGGTCTGCTTTATCCCGTGGAAGTTTAAGACACTTTATCTGAAGATAGGGACAAACAAACTCCTTAACAGATGGGAACCGTTCCTCAGATATGAAGTAATTAAGCACACTCAGCACATGTTGGCTCCTAAAGAAAATTGTTTTGAAGAGATAAGGCACTCTATAAATTGAGGTTTGCGGTCAACCAAAAATCTGCCATTTCATCTTTTGCTCACAAGGCTAATCTCATGAATTGGTACATGAAAAATGAAGATACAAGGAGCATTACATGATTTACAAAATTATCAGATTGAAGGGCTTTTTTAAGCTTCCATGCTTGTGTTCTTTCATTTTTCTGTGGTTGGCTAAAATTTAACAGGCAAGTAAATATACTGCTTTTTGATTTGAAACTGCTTTTCTGTGCTTGCCTTGCTTCTAATTCCAGCAAGGACCACCAGCAGAAAAATGAAGCAGCTTTTCTCTACCATGGCTTTTCCAAGGAAGCCAAGCCTTGAGTTTCCTCACATTTATGAATACATCACTTCCAACCCTTTGCTGCGTCCAGGACAGCCTGGATGCTCTGGTGAGCACCTTCAGCTAGACCAAAGGTGCCTGGGGCAGTAAGACAAGAACTGCAAAGCAGTGAGTAGGCACAGCTTACCATGGCTCCTTCGCTCTTACTCTGGGCAACCTCCCGCTGCAGCCGAGCCACACACAGCTTCTCCCTGAGGAAAGAAAAGCCCATGAATAGCAGATCATTCCCTTACCCATCGCGGCAGCATTCCTGCACATCGCTGCGGTAACCCCCGGCAGGCCCTGCTCTCCTCCCCGTGTTCCCCTGGAATATTTACTGCCTGTGTTATTGTTTCGTTTCATGGCAGTTTGACAGAGCTGTCAATAAATCAGCTGCATCCAAACATCATTTGCTTCATTCAGACAACAAAGTAGCTCATCATGCTGGTGATATGGAAACAGACTGTGCAAATCAGATTGTGTTATTTATTTTCCTATAGCCCTGCACATCAGCTTTATTCTGCACCACATTACCACATGCCAGAAGGCTGTTGCATCATCAATAAATATATGCATAAAATTGAAATTAAAGCCATCTATTCTATATATAAACACACTGTGATACATTTTGCAACTACTGAATTATTAGATTTTTTTTTTCAATTAGCCTTTCTTCATGTAAGATCCTTACACAAATGTTTGGCTCGACTCAACTAATAATTAATTTGTTTAATTAAGGATTTGGCAACCACAACACAAGTTTTCAAGTACACTGAAAAGTTGTAAGAAAGGAATGAAAAGTAGTGATTAGCATACGTAGAAAAGGAAAGATAATTTCCCATTGTAGGGCCTGGGGAAACTCCATCCCCCAAAACCCTGCGAAGGGCAGAAGTAGGACCCAGGGTCTGAAAATGCTCCTATCATTGACTGGGTCACTCCTATCCAGCATAGAAAACTAACTGCTCTACAGGATTTTATTCCCAAATTTGCAGAAAAAAAAAAAGTAGCCTTTAAACCATTTCTCAGGAACCATTCCTGATGAGGAAAATCTGCACGTGCCTGCCTAATTCCTGTGGAATGACAGCGCTCCTGTCACTCAGCCACAGCTCAGTGCATGCCTGGGTCACTGCACCAGTCCCCCCTCTCCACTGCAGCAGAAGATGTGGTATTTAAGCTGAGTCTCTGTACTGGTCACCAGCCCCCACGAGCTCGGTGCATCCCTCAGCATTCCCCACGCAGCCAACAGTTATGGGTATCACACTGGCACCAGGCACTGCCAAAATCCTGATCTGTTAACAGGGATGATGCTGAAACCACTGAATATCAGCAAAAGTCAAAGATAATACAGCCACAGCCCTGTAGAAATTGTGTTTGTGTGCTTCAGCCTGCTATCAAGACTTTCTTTGGCACATGTGAAAAATTATGGAAAATTGAGAAGTGGCACTAGTCCAGCATCAAGAGCCTTAACACAGGTGTCCTAAACACATCTTCTAAAAGACACACACTACTCCCCCCTTCCTTGCTCAGATACTATCACAGGCAAATTATAAAACTGGTTAATCCTATTTTAAGGATTTAGTTCATCTTGCTGGAAATAGCCCCTCACATTTTTGCACTGCTTCAGTGCCCTAATATGTTCTAGTGGAAAAAGCAAGTATTCCCTTTGAGGAGGTTTTGACCTTTTAATTGCAAAACAAATGCCTAAAGATATTTTATGAGAAAATATGCGGGGGGTTGAGGGAGAATAAACAAACAAACCCCCCCACAAACCGCTCCTCCATACACTTCCTGCCAATGGTCTGGAGAGATTTATTTAGCTATGCCTCCTACATCAAGAATACTCCTACTTCCCTCTCTCCATGTTAACTCCAATATGGAATCAGTTACACATTTCTGGAATTTTATTAGAATAAATTTCACTCAAGGTCCATTCACAAAGAAGGCTCCTCCAACAATGCCAGGTCTTGCCTGTCTGGGTGAGGATCCTGACTGAGGTTCAGCAAGGGATTTAGCAATTTCCCCATTGAAGCCCAACAAAGACTGGCATTCTCAAACTTTGTTTATAGCATTGCTGCTGTTAGGAACAGAACCACTTTTCAATAGCAGAAAATGAGAAAGAAACCTGACCATCATGTAGGAGAGGGGAAAAAAGTGCCACAGTGGGTACAGAAGAGCCATCTGTTCCAACACTGCCTACAAATAGTCAGCTTTGAGGCAGGCAAACTTTGTGCTCCTGCTTCCTCCCTCCCAGCTGCATTCCCCAGGTGAAGGAGCTGTGGACTCACAGCCACATCCTGCAGATGGTTCCCTTCCTCTGGGCAGGACGTGCAGCAGGAGCTCAGCGTGCCTGTGGACCACAGGCATCCCTGGGACTGTTCCAGGGAGCTCTGTCAGTGATGCACTTGGCCCGCCGCCCGCGGTGAGCCATTCCCACCACCTCTACACAAACACACGCCAGTGGGAAGGGCAAGGAACGTGGTCAGACTCCCTCCACAAGCCAATAGCATTTAAAACGAATCTGCAGTGTTGGAAGTTTCCATATGAGATAGATGACAGGAGAAAACAAGGACCTTCATGTCTAAAGATGACCAAATAAACCCTCTGGTTATTATCCACCATCTCAGTCAGTTCTGATTAAGGCAGCACCTTCAGTGACTACTCTCAGCTCCCATTTTTAACACGGTGTTACAACTGAATAAACATTTTACTATGATTGAGCTGCAAAAATAATAAGCTTTTAGCTGCTTTAGCCTTTCAGATGTTTCAAATGCAAAGAACATTTGACATGCAGCTTCAAAGTCGATCTCGTTTTTTAATCTTTGGTTTTAAATAGCAAAAAACAGTAGCATCCCTTTGTTGCTATATGGTTTTATTTATTTTTAATCAAGCATGTTTCATCCCTATAGCATGATTAATTAACAAAGTTAATTAGCAACTACAGTCAACCTGCAAGGAAACAAAATCTTCTCTGGGGATTTAAAATATTAAAACATGTTCATTGAGAAGGTCTCATGTTCTCTTTTGAAAAACCTCCAAATGATAAAAGGTTTACAAAAATGCTCTTTGAAAGCACAGTTTATGCTCTTAGGTTTGAATATTTGTATTGCAAGTGGCAAAATTCCCAGCCAAGGACTTTGCAAAGAAATAATTAAAGAAGCCAAACAAGGATTCAATTATATCCTTTCCAGATGGAACCAAGCACACAAGCAGTTAGTGTGTGAATGGAAGAAAGATACATTTCAAATCTCAGTATCACTGGTAGATACTGCAGTAGCTTGTTCTGAAAAACAACAGTTTGAGGAAAGCCCATTTAGTCCAAGAAAAACATAAATGTGCTAAATAATTCTGCATATTCAGAACTGTGCTTAAGACTAAAATTTCTCCTTCAGTCTCCTTTCCCATCAGGTTCGACTCATTCAACTGCAAGACAAAAGAAACCCTGTATCAGGTGACAGGAACAGCTCAGGGCTCCAGCAAAGAACTGCACTGCTCCAGCTTCTCCTCATCCACCAGGACAGAGGCAGGGAAGTCAGTTCAGTCCCAAGCCCCTACCTATCCCCTCATTCTGAACAAATGCTGATGCTCGTCCTGATCTGGTAACACATCTGTGATTAAGCACCACAGTAAAAGCTGCACTGGGTACATGAAAGGCTCCATTTTTCTCAGTTGTTCTTTTTTGTATCGCTGCTTTACACTGATGTAACAAACCCAAACTCCAGCAGTGTACTTCAGCTTCCCAAACTTTGATTTTCATTTTAATTTGGAAACCTGACATTCAGAAACTGTCAGATACAGGGCTTTGCATCTCCATCTAATATCTAAAGAAAGATATTACTTAAATTAGCCTCTGAATAAAGTTAAATTGTGCTGAAATATATCCATTTGCCAAAACCCAAGCTATACAGAGAATCAGGACGTATTTTCAGTGGTAAATAGTAATTTTACCATTTTAATGATGAAAAGTAATTTTATCTTTAATGAAGAACACAGTCAAGATTCAAAAATAATGGGAAATACCTTAGAAAAATCATCTGAAACTGAAGTTAACACTTCAGCAAACCTTAAGCTCCATGATCCCCAGGGAGGAGAAGGGCTCCATCCACCCTGACACCATCCTCTCCTGTCCTGATCAGCCCCACAAGCTGCCAGCATGCATTGACAGCTCTTACATTTTCAACAAGTGTCAACACTGACAAAGATTTCAAACTTTTCCTATTTTCTAAGTAAATTATTACTTTTCTACACAACAAAAGTCAATAGGTATGAAGCTCCCAAGTTACTAATTCATTTCTCTACCCGCCTTTTTTTTTTTTTCATTCATGAAAAATTCCTGTCTTGGAATTTTTCACTCTGAAGCAATTTCATTTAGAAGCAATCAGTCCTGCACCACAAAGTAAAGCCCACCTTTCCTTGTAATTTTGTAACTTTCACTATTTGAAAAGCCATAAAATCACCACTGACAAAGTCAAGCTTTGAAAGTGCAATGAACATTTGTTTTATTATTGGTGACTGTGGCCAAGCACAGTGGCCAAGCTACATTCCAGCGAGTCCTGCCATGCTCTCTGGAGGCTATTTTGGAACAGAGAAATCCCAATCAAGTTCCCACTCTACACTACTGCTGTGAGATTCAGAAGGTGAATAAATACTTTGTTCTCGTGGAGCAAAAGCAAACAGCAGACTGACAGAGACTTAGAACCCAAATTTGCAAGGCCTCCCAAACCTCCTTGTTCCAAGACCCAAGGAGGCCTCCTTGTCTACTACCTACCAAAACTACTTCTCCTTAACTTTTCCCCCCCTATATCATTACTTGTAGCCACAGCATTGTTTTTCCAATGAACCAGAAAAAAACACAACTAAACCCCATCAAACACGGAATAAACATAGCACGATGCTAACAACTGACCCAGGGGCAGGACACCAGTTTGTGCAGGGAAACACAGCTTGTGCCCGGCTTCCCTCAGCTCTCGGTTTTCCAGAGATGTTTCCCATCTGAGTGCTGACCAGGCTTGACCCCATCGAGTGATGAGATCTGACAGGGAAGGGCCGAGGGTGGAATGGCTGCGGTGAACTCACGCGCCTCTTTCAGCTCCGATTGCGGGCGCGGCGCTCAGCGAGGCTCCTTCCCCCGCCCGTCACGTACAGCCCCAGAAATGTCACAGCATCCTGGAACTGGGCTCTCAGAGCCTCAGCCACGTCTGGCAATAAAGGAGTCATCCTGAACAAAAAAATATTCATTGCAAATTTAAAGATGAGCGAAGTACAGGCTTTATTTAAGTACTTTTACAATAATTGCAAGGACCGGAGTTACAATAATGGAAGTACTAATGCTGTCAGGCAGAAGCAGGAAAGATAGGGTGAGCCACCAGCAAGGAGCAGCTCCTATTCACTGCTAACTTATTGGTAATAAAAGATAAGCCTACAGAAAATATAATTTACATTAAAATTCTCTTCTATAAGACATGATTCTGCCAAATCCAGACAAGCAAAACAGGTAGTAACTTACTTAAACTGAATTTTCTTTGCGTGACACTAACAGCAAGGAAAAAGAAAATTGTAACTACAATCTAAAATAAGGATCGGCAATCCTCATGGGCTCCTCACCAATTTCCAGTGGATTTTCATGTACATTAATCTGAAAAAGTTCAAAGACAACCATCTAATTACTTTACCGAAGCATCCAAACAAGAGACCAAATACAAAAGAAATGTCATGGAAGAAATCATGGGAGAACAGGTCAGAAAGGAGTAGGCAAAGAAGAACATCACGAGGGCAGAGCTTCTGTTATAAAAGCAAAAACATTGTCTTTGGCTAAAAAGTGTGAAAGTCATGGCAAAGAAATTAGAAAGAAAAAGTTATCAGGAGCCCATGGCAGATTATCCCCGAATTGTTTCCATGACAAATTGCTCTCCCAGCATGGGCACGGCAGCCAAGGACAGCTGGGCACCTGAGCAGGGTAATTTCCCTCCTGAGCACGAGCACAGGAACAGGCAGCAATGCATTTTCAACACAAGCATCCTCTCTCATACTGGCAATCTTTACTATTTCATTGATATTTATTGTTTTCAGCACTGAAATTATGAGTGCAAGGCTGCATACTTTAATGATTCATTGGTTTTTCAGACAACATTTTAAATATATCTATTTATACATAAATATCTCTATTTATCTGTTTATTAATGCTGGAGTGTCTTCTTCCATTACTAGCACTGACTCCACAATGCCGCCAACCTCCCAAAATTTGCACCTTTTTGGGCAAACAAACATGGTTAAAGAGGTTGAGACCCAAAGTGTAAAACGATGGGGTTTTTTTCTCTTGAACATTGAGATGGTTTTTAATATTGCTGATGCAGAAAAACCAGCAAGTGAAGAGCAAAAGCTTTATAAATACAGACCCTTAAGTACCTTTCATTAGTAACTGTAAAATAATTAGAATGACAAGAAATAGAGCCACCAAGCAAGACATGGAGGTGGTATCAACCATCACAATCAATGGAGTTTCTTGCCTAAGAAAGAAATAGGAAGAAAAAGTGATTTCTCATTATGCGCATATTCAGTTGGAGGATGAAAGATTAATGTCTGTGTGATACAATGCCAAATCATTGAGATAATTATGAATTATACCAAGCAATCATTTTACAAATCTCCTGGAACATCTCACTTTATGACCATTATTCATGAGATTATGCATTCAACTGCAGATTTTTTTCAGATCTATTCCTCTGAAGCTTTTCTTTTGGTCTGAGATTCCAGACCAAAGAAGACAAAAATGAGTTTTTCTATAAAGACAAAAATGGAGAGAAAACTCCATGTTTTTCTAACCACCTATAAAGTCTGCAGAGAGTAGTAAGAGGTACTTACAGACTTCTTTTAATAAACAGCCCAAACACAGAGCAGTAAATTGCAGCAGGCAAAGGAGTTACACCTGGCTATCAACTTGAATGCAACCTCCTCAAGTATGAAACATCAAAACCTAAGTGCCAAGAAACACCAAGTAAACAGCACCAGAATACTGAACTCTGACATTATAAATTCACATTATAAATTAAATACTCCATGCATTATGTAAACCTTGCATTTATCAGAAGGCAAAGTTAAGGTTTTTGCAGGGCCAAATCCTGCATGGATTTGCTCTCTGTTTAAACCTTTTGATTCAATATATCCCTGTGAAACTACTACAATTCAATGCTAAAAATAAATGAGCACTGGATCCATCACACAAAATTTGTTATTATTAAAAGCAGTACATTAACTATAAACCTTATTGTTTCTGTTCTGAAATCCACACCTGCAAGTATAGAACAAAAGCAATTTGACAAATTCACGCTGCTGTACTTTGGAATTTTTTGACATAAGTGACTGATTTATCAGTTTTAATGTTACATTAACAGTAATATTTATATTTAATGCTGTATTATTTCTGCCAATAAGTTGCAACCCAAGAAGCATACAGTGGGAATTTGTACAATTAGGCAAGCTGCCAAGTTCTCAAAGAATTAACATCACTGAAAACCTCACTGTTCAAAAATGAAAAAAGAAGGAAAGGACTAATAAAAGTCATTATGGAATATTAATTCAGCAAAAGAAAAATTTACATCACAATAAAGGAGCTGTTGCACAGAGATCCCCATTCTTTACTAAGAGAATTACTGCTTGCTTTTTTTGTCAGGTCCTACTTCCAAAAAATATTTTACACTCATGTAAGCACATTTAATCAAAGCCCTTAAATGGTACCAGATTTCTTCCTGAGAATCTTTTTACAGCACAAGGCCTACAGTTTGCACTTTTCTAATTAAAACATATTGTAGTGTTTGTCTGCTTTTTGATGGCATCCTCAGAGCCACTACATTATTCTCATGACCTTCTGCAGGACAGGTCAATACAAAAAGTAAATTGTCCCTCTGGACAATTCCATGACTAATTCCATCCCCCCAAGACTAATTCACCTGATCCTTCCCCAGCAGTAGATGGTCCAGGAACTCCAGTTCTTGAAGTGGGATGGTAGGACCATAGAGGTTGCTCAAAACTTCCCAGTTTAGCTTGATGGTGCAGTTAAGTTCAGAGTGAGCTAAGAAGATTGCTACATGAAAGTCTGGACCACGGAGAGAGACAACAGTGTAAGTCACCACCTTTTAATCCCTCACTCCCAACACACACAAATTGCCACTCTTCATTTCTCACACCCACAAGATGCTTTTTTTTGGTCTTAATCTCCCCAAAACACCTGCTCTCTTTGCTGGAAGTACCAAAGCTGGTGACACTGGGCTGTTCAGCAGAGCTGACATGGGCCTGGCGACACATCAGCCACCAACACAAGGAAGGTGCTGCTGAAGCAGATGTTGCCTTTAAATGGGTCAGATTTTTATTTCTGTGACTTGGTGACATTGAAAGCAACAGCAGAGATGTGAATAGAGAAGCTCTGCCTATAGAGCTATCAAAAGATTACTTTTTTTAAGGCACATTAAAGAAAGAAGAGTCAGAGCGAGGACCAGATAGGAACAACTCTGTCTAAGGGCACTTCTCCCACCTTGCCTGCCCTGAACACATCGTTAAGCACTTCTGCTCTACTCCAGACTTCAAGCCAGCCTACAGCTGTAGGTCATGCACAGAATTCCTGTTACAGCAAGCAAAGCTGTTCCTCCTCAGGGCCATTACTCTTAGCAGTGTCTCCCAGTTTGTGAGTGTGTAAATTCTCATCTCTCCGCTGTTCAGTTTTAATCTGGGCAAAGCCATTACCTAGACTACCTAGATAGAGTCTCAGTTCTTGTGTTTCTGGTTGGGGTGTTATGGATAGTTTGCAGTACCAGATCTTTACAGCATGCAGATTTATACCATCTTTATTGTATTGTTTACTTGTGTTAGTTTTGGGTTTTTTCTTTAAGTAAATATCTGGAATCCAGAAGATATCTATCTCCTGCTATATGATGAATTCTTTGGTTTGTGACCCAAACCTCTTCAGCCATTTCTATCAGAAGTGAATTATTTTCTTCTCTGAGCCCGGATACAAGATGACCTTGGAAAATGAAAAACAAAGGAAGAAACAAGCAAACAAGGTTTTCTTTTCGCAAAGGACTTGGAAGTTGAGCTAACAAATTCCCCCAATCACTTTCCCTCATATATTTTTTTTTCTCTGGAGATTTGTCACATGGAAATGATGCGCTGTGGAAATTCTTTTGAAAGGACATGCATTTCCCTCAGGGGTTTTTAATGAGAATTTATTGCTCATGAAAGATTCAGGATTGGCAGCACTTCAGTCTTCAGTTAATGATCTTTTGTTTATTAACATAAAATGCATCACACTTAACAGGAGTGTAACTTTCCCAACCAATGCATCAAAGCACGAAAGGATTCTCACTCCTTCCGTCTTATCCCCTGAGGCTGTCTGAGAGGGCGTTAGCTTAAATTTACATCGTTGTCCTCTGTGAAAATGAAGTCAGAACTCTTGTTTCACGTAAAGCTGAAAATCATGGAAACATTTTTTCATAACCAAAGTTACCCAGACATAAACTAACAGCAAGAAATGTCAGTACACTGCTATGACTTCTCACAGCGATTTTTCCTTCCACACAAACCTTTTACCAGAACCAGAAGGTATTTGCTTAGTCCTAATCCTAATTACTTTTACATTCCGTGGGTAACATTCATGCAAAGTACTGATTCCACATCCTGGTAGTAAATTACCATCTTTATAATATCAACAAATTTGCCAAGAGTGATGAAGACAATAGGCAACTGGGTCTGTAAACCAGAGATGCCAGAAACAACACAACCCTAAGCCACCTCTTGCATATTTATAGAAATAAAAAGGCAGAAATATATTTCTTTACCAAAAAAAAAACACCACCAAAAAAACCCCCCAACCAAAACCAAGAAAACCAACACTGAAGGAAAAGGGGTGTAAGGCACAAACCTCAAATTCATTGTTTTGGATCCTTAGCTCAACCAAACTTGAAGGTCCCACTGCTTTGTCCATAACTAGCTTTCATTTGGCTCTGCCCAAGAGATACACCCAGCTCTCATTTGTTTGTGAGAATGTTCGGATAGATTTTCCTCCCTGCTCTCTACAAAGCCTTTCACTTTTGCTCTCACAGTTCAAAGAAGATACCTGATTTTGCTTCATTACTGGTTGACCCCTTACCTCTGTTTTCCACTCCTTTGTTCCCAGATCATCACAACAATTCCTGGTATCCTTTGTAATCTCTTTTTAAAGGAAGGTGTGATGTGTTTCTATCCATCCAGAAAGCCCACAGCATGAGGACTTATGGTTTTCTTAACAGGCTGCACTTGCTATGTCTTTTTTCTCTCTGAGCTATATTTATTGCAAACTCTGTAACCTCCCGGATGTCACTCATGTCCTGTTCTAACTGAACACTGAAATACCTTGTAAAAACCATGTGGATAAGAAACAAGACCAAAGTGATTTTTATGCTTTGCTCACTTTGCTCACAACCCTCCCCCTTGACTTTTTTTTTTTTTTTGTGTCTACACAATTGTTCAATACTTACATATTTTGGTAAAAATCACTAATGAATCTGCAATGACCTTCCACTCACAGAGAAAATACAGAAAATGATGAAACCTGGTGAGAAAGAACCCTTTTCTTTACTGAATGAATTGTTTTCTTTTTGTTTCTTTCTCGTAATCTCATTTTTCACCCTCAAGAATACTGTTCTGGTAAGACCCAGAAATACTACTCAGTCAGGAGGATGTTTCTGCTCAGAACTGTCTACATTTTAAGGCCAAAGGAGCTGAAATTCAGATCAGGCCTCTGGAGTTGT
This sequence comes from Brachypodius melanocephalos, assembly GCA_013398615.1. Lineage (NCBI taxonomy): Eukaryota > Metazoa > Chordata > Aves > Passeriformes > Pycnonotidae > Brachypodius > Brachypodius melanocephalos. The sequence goes on along the minus strand of VZSR01003282.1, from coordinate 6,719,835 downwards.
GTTTTCTATTGTAACCCACCCCTGCTCTCCTCTACCAACCCACCTGAGATACAAGAGAATTTCTTCTCACATCACTTTACAGAAAATAAAATAATCTGAACAGTGAGATTACACTTTTGGATACAGCACTTTTTCCTACAGCCCCTGCATGTGCCTTCCAATAGGATTCTCAGCAACTGACAGATGAAATAAATGAAATAATTATTTTCTGAGAGCATTTCTTAAATGTCTACATCAAACATATTAAATATTTACCAACAGGTAACAATTGCCACTTAGTCTTCAGTTTCAGGAGTGTGATCCTGTTTTTTGAATGAAAAGATTTCAAAAGAGTAATTCAGACATTTATAGAGATTTCTGTGGACTTGGGTAAGCTACAGTTTTGTGAAGAGAAAAACAGATGAAAGCTAATATGGATTTTTTTTTTTTTTAATTCAAAGTGATGCTGTAACAAACTTCCTTGGAAAAAAGTTTTAAACTTCCTGCAGTCATCCCCCCAGACTAAGGAATGTGTTTCACTGTGCCCTAAACAAAATAATGTTCTCTACACCACATCTCACCATGCCAGAAAGAAAACAAGCAGTAGGTTGAAAATCACTTTGAAGTAACCTTCAGTAAGCCAACACACGAATTCATATTCATGCAGCCTTACAGCAATAAAATCAGTTCCATGCTAATGATATAATTGTTTCTTCTATCATTCTGTCTATAAAAGAAGACTAGATAAAGTCAAAGGCAGTGGCCTCTGGCTGATTATGTGTTTTGACAAATTAGATGATTAACTGAAACCTCAAACCCAAGCTCTGCGGTCTCAGCAGACCCAGAAGAGGAGAAGAAAAGCTTTGCTTTTGAAAGGACATGGCTCTACAGGGACCTCAGCCCAGACTAAGAGCGCTCCTCAAAGAGTAGTGTTTGTACCGAGCACAGAGCCATGCACACAGCCCAATTCCAACAGAGAAATTACAGCTGTCACTTTAAATAATGGAAGCAGCATATGGCAAAATATGCAAAACGCTCTCCAACATGTTCAAGTAGAGATGGAGAAGCTAAGTTATCAATGACAGTTTTACCACATAATATACCAGGGTAACAACACTGGAATTTAACAACACTGAAAATGAAATCCAGACATATCAGTGGGGCAGTGGCAGTATTTCTATATTTACAAAGCTGTTTAAATTCACATACAGTCAAATCACAACTAGGAATAAAATGGGGAAGACTGAATAGCAACAGGCACAAGATCCACTTGTGTCGTTCAAGTTGTTTTATCGAGCTCAGTTAGACTCCACATGTGGTACCCTGAACTTGCCTCAGTACATCTCAAGCCCTGCTCTCTGAATATCAAATGACAAAACATTATCAGGTGAAAGCTCAGTACTGTCTGTCCTTCCAATCAGTAGCTCAACAAAGCTGGGCCAGAACTGCTACTTAAAACTTTTTCAGTTACTACTGAAAATGCTATTACAAAAGGCTGTACTGTCATCCTTTCACAAGTAAACACTGTCTAAAAAAACAGCTTTCTGTTTAGAACCTGAATCAGGGAAGCAAATACCTTCAAGAAACCCCAGATAAATGAAACCCTCTTGGGGCATTTTAAATCATTTCCCCAAAGACAGCAGCCAGCTCTGCTCTGCGAATGAGGCCAGCTTCTCAGAGCTCAAATAGCATCAACTTCAATGGAAGTTCAACTTCAGCAAACAAAACAAGTAATTTAAAAGATATGGATGAATGAGGATTAAGATGTGTTATTGTTCAGGCATTTCCAAACATATTAAATGTATATTAAAAAATACTGTCTGAAGTATTAAAATGGAAATGCTTTCAGCAGTTCAAATGTCAACCAGACACTTAGGCAATTCCACATTTCCCCAGTTTCAGCAACAAATAGCATGTTTTGAAATCATTTGATGTTTGAATAAAGCTCTTTGCCATTTTCCACAGCAGATGCATTGGATCTGGGTAATGAACTGTGCTCTGAAATAACTTATTACAGTCATCACCACAGCCAGCTACATCACCTTTGGCAGAAAGCAAAATAAAAATCACACACTGCTCACACAGCATCACCACAAGTATTACTTCATTTACAGAATCAGGTAAAGCTCCATTTCAAATCAAGATATTGATTATTTCAGAGTTTAATCCCGCAGTCAAAAGCTGCAACAAGAAAATAAATCCAATAAAGGGCATTTTCCAATTAAGTAAGTGACCCTAATCTTGATTTTAAGTTACTTTGATATTAGAGATCATAAAGTAGAACCACACTTTAAGTATCCAGGTTATTAGAGTAGGAATTAAAACAGACATATATAAAACAGGTAATTAATTTTATAGGTAAATCTCCCACATCATGGCCATGCCTTTAGTACGTAAGAGCAAAACATCTAACAGAAAATCCATACATTGGTACCTTGAGGTTTTTCTGCTTAAACCTAAGCTTTACCTTAATTTCTTTACCTTATTTTAATAATAAAAGGGTCAGAATGAGGCTGCAACAAGCACCTACTTTAACATCCACCCCCAACTACCAGCAATCTTCTTAGAGAAAACCAACAGGAGCAAACTCCTCCTTGTCTGTACAGAATATAAGTTACTAATGCTCTAAGTTGTTATACAGGTGCTCAGAGCTGCTCTGAACTCAGGGGATCAATATCTAAGAGATGTTTGGGTTCACTTTCCTTCCCAAAAATCCCCAAAACAAAACAGAATTGTTTCTCCTTTTTCACCAGGCAGCAAGAACCAGCAGACTTCAATATGCTAAGACACTTCCATATTCTCCTTAACAAGATATTGTCTTAATTAGTTTCATCTGCCATTTGGAGGTTATCTAGAAGACAAGGATTTTTAGGGATTTTTTTTAGTGAAGCAGTAAAAGCCCATATGTTTTTTAGGTTGCATATTATTCCCTATTATAAAACCAGTACCTGCTCATTACTGCACATCCCACAAGAACAGTTTTCACAGCTGACACTGAAATCTAATTTCACAAGGAAATGAAATACTAGAATATTTTTCTGCACAAAATGCCCACATATTCATCCCTTCATCAAACTTTTTTGGTGAGAAGGCATGCCCCAGACACAGAGGTGTTGCCTTGCCCTGCTGCTGGCTCTGGCCACAGAGGTAAAGCCAGCACCAGCCACGCTTCCCTGGTCTCTGCAAAGCTCCTGGCAACAACACAACGTCCCAGTGTGTTAGATGGTAATAAAGCCACATGCTAAATTCAAAATTATTTTAGTTAGCATACTGTTGCTTTTTCTCAGTCTCAGACAGAGACAAGGAAAGGATAGAAAAGGAGGTACATGAGGTCTATCAACAGGTACTTCCCCTCGGCAATGTCTTGTGAAACCATTATGAAAAACTGTACCTACATATAAACAGTGCTTCTGTATACACCTGTAAAAACTATGGCTTTGTTTAAAAATCCTCAGCTCCCAATTTCTCAGAGTTGCAAGTGACAGACAGAGAAAACAATTTATTTTCTAGATAGGTAGGGAATAATTTTTCTTTTCTTCTATAAACAGATCATGGTCTACAGAGTTTCCCAAAGACATATTTTCTTTAAAAGCAGAGATATTTTTGGAGCATCACCTGCAACAATAGCAATCAACTTTTCTTCTGTGAGGAAAATATTTCTCAATGCACACAAGTACTGACAGTCAAAAGTATTAATGAAGAAAAGTATTTAAAAGCACTAGAACATGATGCCCATCATCTCAAGCAGTAATTTAACACTTTAAACAGGCAGCCAGATGGCTGGTTTCAGTCAGCCCATTTCCACTGACATGCATTTAATCAGCTGAGTTACACCAGACAACCAACCAGCCTGGATTTCTAAGAGCAGGAACAATGATGGAGAGGGATAACTGGAGCTGGAGATCAGCAGGGTTTGGAAATTACTTCAGGCTGGGGCTGGCCAGCCCTTGGCAGGCCAGAGGCTCAGCCCCACTCCCTGGGCCAGCAGGACAACTCAGGCACCTGCTGGAAGCCCCAGTGGCTGAGCAGGACCTGTGGGACATTCCTCCAGGGCCGGCCACAATCCCCCAGATGGGCTTTTAATTACAGTCCTGCCGCTCCTCTGCCTCCTGCCAGCCTGTGAGCCCAGAGCCCAGCAGCCTCAGACACACAGCCCCTCTGCCAGGGCCCAGCTGGCCAGCCAAAAACCACACGGGGACAGATTTACTGCAAAGGGAGGGCAATAAAAAATGCTGTCCCTGCCACAAAGCAAAGCCCTCTCTGACTCTTCAGACTTTTAGTCGATCAAGCTCCTCTTCAGTAGAGACCTCCAGCCACTGTCACACTCTGGTTGGACATTCAGGTTATAAATCTGCTCCTTCCTCAATGGTTAGAGGATTTTCCCAGGAATTCCCTGGCCAACAGTCCCACCAAAGGCCAGAGCCATGCTTTAACCTATTTAACTGTACCCTCCAAGGTCCATCCTCTCTACACCTGTATTAATTCCTTCCACATCCTCTCCTTCTGTATTTCCACAAAGCATTCTGCTTTTCACTAGGATTTCGACACTGCTGAAGTCAACGAGTTCTCACCAGTTCTGATACACCTTTTGGTGCTGGTTCTCCTAAGCAAACTTGGTTTGATCCTGAAGTCAATGATTATGGACAGAGCCATTCAGGAACATCTGTGTACTGTCTCTGGACATCACAGAAAATAACAAACTGGGGAGAGCCAACCTTACAATCTCTGAAGAGGTTAGAGCAGGATCAGTAACTGCAGAGAGCCAACAGAGCCCCTCCTGGTATTTTACACAAAATGAAAAACGGTGTCATAAATTCTCACAAACTGCTCAAATATTACAATCTGAGTACTCAAATACTTATTTCTACCTCAGCACTCTAGAGGAAATGTGCAGTTTGAGGTGGTAATAGAACCACGTTAATGACTCCCAGAATCAGCCCCAACTCTGAAAGAACGTGTCTTGAGTCTCACTGTAGAAAGAAATGAAGATATTACCCATGCCAAGCACAAGAAATAATCTCATACTCAATGTTCACTGTTACACAACATAGTGCTCCTGTATTTACTGCCCTTTTTATGCTCTTCTTTGCACAGAAGCATGTAACATTGTCTTTATTTTAAACTAGGCAAAGTTTGAGGGCTTTCCTGAGAGGCAAGGATTTTGTTTTTCATTTCATTTTTTAAAGGAATTAAAAATCTAGATTGCAACATCCAACAACAAACAACAGTGGAAGTCAGTGCCAAGCTTGCTTATTCTCAGAAATAAAGTTAAGCAGTCTCAGGACTTTGTCATTTGAGCACAGATTGCATTCTGGCATATCAGATGCTGCAGTAATGGGATTTTGTAAATCTGAAATGCATTCATATTGTGTACATAAAGAAATCTCTTGATGTTTTACTTAGTTCAACGCTCTTTTTCATCATGTGTACCAACCCATGCCCCCCTGCGTTCAACAGCTAATAACCAATATATCTGATGAAAATTAATTGTCTTGACAGCTTGCATAAAAACTATAAAGGTGCAAAGGAAAAATGCTGTGGCAGCATTTTCTTTCTCTGTAGGACAGTAGCTATGGAAACTATCTTCAGAGGCCAACTGGCCGCCATCCCAGTGCAGCACAAAAAAAATCAAAATGCTACTTTTAGAGGGTTAGTCAGTGGCACCAGTCATAATTATCAACATCTACTATGCTGCTGCACATTAACCACAGCAAAATATTGGTTGGTGTTGTTGGGAGCAAAGCTGATATGACATTATAGCACTATTACAGATCTGGATAATACAGAACCTTATAAACTGTTCTCATACTGATAATTATTATGATAACCTGTCAAAAATAGCATAAAAACGTGTAAAAATAGACATCTATCTAAAATAACCATGTGAAAATCTTCTAACAGAAAATATTTTCTTACTTATTATGATAGAAATACTCAGGTAAATACTTGCAGATGAAGAGGAAATCTCTACTCTTATTTAACTGTCACATTTCACTTACTGAAACTTATCCTTTCTGAAGGGTTTTATCCCATAGAGCTAGCCTGAACAAAAGCTGTGACTTCTAATACAATCTGACAAAATCATCATTTTTTAAGAATGCTGAGCAATTATGAAGGATTTTTCCCTGAAAAGGTAAGATACAAAGGAGTCAGAGGTTCATTATTGCAAATGCATGTGGTAACTTTCACTGCCAGCCACAGAAGAGTTTCTCTGGAAATGTAGTCACAGGTCATTGGGACTCAAACCTTTGAAGAAATCTGTCTTCCATGCAGAACAGTACTCAAAAAGTAGGAAGACTTCAATCAATAAGAAACTTACTTAGAAGGAAGAAAGCTGGAGTATATTATACCTCAAGTACATGCACAATTCCACCATTGCAGAGGTTGGTATTTCACTCGACCACACGATTTTGTCACTGCGGTATCCTCTAGTGGATAATTTCTCTCTCTGTGGACAACTTTCTCCAGTTTCTCTGGAACACTCCTTCTCTGACACCATCAATTCTTATTTAAATGGCTCATGGAGAGTACCCAGGAAGTAGAGAGTTATTCAGACCAGGTTTATGTCCAGTCAAGAGCCAATTCTCCCCAGTGCCACATTGTACCAGCTGGGTCTGCTGGGGGCTGTGGAAATGGTATCTCTTGCAGGATCTGACTTGAAACCTTGGAACCCTGACATGCACCACAAAACCAAACAGGAGTGTGTCTGAGGCACTGGGCTGTTATCCTGGTAACTTCTGAGCACCCACAAATCAGTGATGGCCTCATTCAAAACCGTCTATGCCTATGAGCAGAAAATAACTAAAGGCATGTGCCTAAAATACAGGATATTTCGACAATTTTAAAATTCAGTTCAGCTCACAGATTGCAATCGCTGTTATTCACGTATGTCTGTATCTCCACCCTGCTGTTTCTGCTGGGAAGCTGTGATCCATCTCCTCCTCAGCTCACGAGGGTCTATCTGCCTGTAAGGACTGGGACCCAAGCAGGCAGGCTGGATTCACGGCAGGCTGTGCTGCTGTAGCCCCATTCTGCCTGCTGAAGATCCTCTCATCCTCTAACGCAACTGCTGCACTGGCCAGCTCACTCCAAACGGAAGCGAAGGAGGCGATTTTCAGGCTTTTAAACCAATATGAATTACTATAAATAACAAGTAGGTCAAGATGATGTTTCCTCTTGCATTTTCTCTTGCTCACAACAAACGATCCAATTCTGACCCCTGCAGGTCCCTCATCAAGGTGGTACAGCTGCCCCTTTTGGGGTTGGCTGGGTGAGGTGGCACAGCTCCCCGAGGCTCTTCGAGACTTATAAGCCTCGAGGGAAAACCCAAACATTATTTTCCAGTCACCCTGGTCCGTCTCCTTGTAACCTTAGTCACGACTTTCAACAATCCTGCAAGTGCTATATGATTTTCCACAGATGAAAGTTTTTTTTTTCTCTTATAGAGGAAAGCAGATGTTTAAGCTGTATTTATTGAAGATCTAACAATACATGCCTGTTCCTTATTTTTAATAAATTAGTAGTGCTGAGCAGCTTTCTGTATAAAGCAGCAGATGCACTCTCTCAGAAATATGTATTTACTTACACTACCTATTAGACAGTCAAAGCAATAAATTAGGACCTTCAATGCAGTCTTAATCCAAACTATTTCACTGGTTGACTGAGTGCCTCACCATTTGGAAAAGGAGCTTTCACACATCCTATCCAGACCTCACTGATGCAGTAATTTGTAATAGCACTGTAGAAGAAAAACAACAACCCAACAACAAAAAGGGGCAAGTTTTCTGCAGGCAGAGGGAAATTCACTACTGCTTCAAATGGGAAGAGAAACACAGCTGTAGGGCTGGGATTTCATCCTGTCATGTAGGAGCTCTGCATCTGACATATTGATTGGGGTAACTGGAGGGAAGAGGATCATGCCATGCCTAGATCCCCCCAGTGCCATCAATAAATCCATGCCTGGCTGGAACTGTGGGTTATATTTTAGATCTAACAACAGCTCTCATTAATTTGACTGTTATCTTTACATAGTTGTATCAGCAGAAAATTGCAGCAAAACAGACCAGAACTATTTATTACATGCCTCAGATTGAGGTTTGATCCAACTACTACTAAACAAACCAAGTTATGGTTCAAACAACTTGGATCTGACTCAAAAATACGTGGTTCATGCTGCCACCAGAAAAGAGAAGATTAACAGAACTGAAAGGACTGACAATAGGGTTTGTGTGCCAAAAGCCTGACTTCTTTTCCTGTGTTAATCTCATCAGAGACACCCATGACTGAAAACCTTGTCTTGCCTACCGTCCTTAAGACTATCACAGCTACACGCTGCCGAGTGAAGATGTTAAGGAGATTAATCCAGACTCTAATAATATTTATCTAAGTATTGCTAAAAATATCTCTCTTAGAAAAGCCTTTACATGACAAGAGAGAGATAAACTTAAATACTGATACATCCCAAACCATCCAACCTCCACCCCTGCACAAAACCCAGAATCAGACAAGAAAAGGCACAATAAATAATAAGGCATGTTTTCTTTAGTCTAGGGAATAAATCCATCAGGGACCACTGCCACCATCTGCTTTAACAGTGCACACTACACCAGCAAGTTAAGAGCATTGGCTTTTAACGAAAATATATTTAAGTAGTTATTAAAAAATTGATTCTTTCTTTGACAGCAGTAGCTCTACCTTGGAAAACAAGTCCCAGTAAAATAAAAGATTTCTAACATTTGTTAACTCCACACTTACTCCCCTACAGTTTTACAGCTTGGTTTCACCCCTCACTGAAATGTGTGCTGTTGCAGATCTTAATATCTTTCTCCACACCTTCTTTCACACTTCCCAACACCTGTATCATGAATCTCAAGACAGAACAGGTTGTTTGACTGCATTTTTTTTAAATTCCTTTAGTTCTGACACTTTCCTAACTCAGCTTTTCAAACTTAATAGAATATCCCTTTACAGTTAAGCATTTTCTGCCTTTGATTAATTCCCGCGAACCTGCGGTTCTCTTCCTGAACACAACTTCACTGTTTTCTTCCAAGAGGAAGCAAATCAAAATTCAAGAAGGTAATTTCCTTCCTCCTCACCTGCCAAGATGTCCCTCCCCTCACCTGGTCACCTTACTCTTCCTTAGAGTTCTGCTGTCCCTGGTTCCAATTCCATGCCATACAGATCTATTAAAGTCTTTCCTGGCTTAAAAACAACAGCCATCCTTGATTTTACATCATTCTCTGAATACTGAACAACTACACTGCCATTCATCTTCATCCTTCTTCCACATCTTTCCTATCAGAATACCAGAAGCGGTGTTTGACCCTCTGTGAAGCTGCAATCTCAGGAAACAACTGCTAACTCCTCCTCGGGGAGCCCTGAAGCCCCTCCTCCTCTCAAATCAGGAGCTGATTATGAATCAGTCCAGAATAGGAAACCTTCGGATGTGCTGGGATTTCCTGGGTTTCAGATCTGGAGTTTGGACAGAGGCAGTCCAAGGCTACCAGGAGACATCAGCGTTTGTAGGCTCCTGTTACCCACCAGCCACATTTGGAGCTGTAAGACACACTGCCAGCCACAGAGGCTCAGCAGTTTTGAAGCAGCTCTTCAGATATCCAGCCTAGTGAGAATGTCAGGCTTTGAGAACAATTAGAACCCCTGACATCAAACCTATCCTCACTCTCTGACTAACAATTCCTCGTTTTTCTTTGTCCTCTGCAGTCTAACTCTCTCATCAGTTGCTGTGTTTCACACATACAATGTGAAGTTTGGGAGACAGACATTATTTGTGATCATATTTTAATTCATTAGGTGCATTTGCACTGCCAATTTAATGTGAAGAAGGGTATTTTCTCAGTGAGAACTTGATTTGCATTGACATTTAAGGTCTTGGGCCTGCCATTCATGATAGTGTGCTTTGATTTCCCCCTGCAGCTGTGCTCCAGGACAACACCCTGAGCACCCCAGATATAACATAGATGCAAGGTTCTCCAGCAGCTGACTCTTTGCTGCATGCCCAGGACAAGCAGCTGGTGCAACCTCTTGGGCCAGCTGGGAGATGAAGTGGAGGTGTGGTCCTAGACCCACCAGGGATCACAGCAAATAATCAAGTTTTTTTTCTCATTTGTGCCATGTCAGTTGGTAATACCAATGCTTCTTGTCTGGGCTCTAGTACAGTGCCAAAGCAAATGTAAATAAAATTATTTAACAAGAGTGAGCATTAATAAAAAATTAAATCAAACCATGGCCACATACTACAAAACTGTTATTGTTCATTTCCATTAGGTAACATTGAAAATAGTGACTGGATAACTTACTCATCTCCAGGATATGAACTCCAGCAGTAGCTGTAAAGCCAGTGTTACTTGAGAGAGAGCCCTGAAGCAAAACTTAGAGCAAATTGTTCCTATGTTATGAACTACAAACACCTATCTAGTTCTTAGATACCAGAGGCATTCCCAGCAGTCCTCTCTACTACCACATGTGCTATTTACATGAAAAAATATTTTTATATGTTTGAGTGTTGGCACGTCAGATTCCCATTAACACCACCAGGAATGACTGCAATTCAATCTCATGTTCAGTAGCCACCAGGAATCACTTTATTGCAGATGCCAAGAAGGCCAAGACACAACACATGGTTACTGTGGCCCCGCTGGTAGCTCCAGTCTTCTCCCAAACTCAACAGAAAGATGCATTTATTGCACTGGGTTTGGCCTACATTCCCTTCTGACCACGTCACACAGGTGTGCTCTTCTTCAGGACACTGCTGTCCTTCAGGGTGCAGTAAGTCACCGAGGTCATCATTTTACAAATGCCAGCTGGCTCCTATGCCTGAGACCAGGAACATCCACTGGAATGCACACATACACAGGGGGCATGGAGAAGAGGTACACAGGGAGGCAATTCAAAGAAGGGGAGAGAAACTGAAAGAAATGGAAGAAAAGTTCTGTAAAGATTAATGTCAGAAATGACTATGACAATGAAACCTGAAATTATACTTTGAAATGCTTAAAGCATATAGCTCATCTTCAGATCCACTCAGAATAAGGATGTGATATAGCCAGGCACAAATTATTTTATCATCCTCAACTATACAATGGGAAAAGGGTTTTAGCTTCCTGTAGTGGCTTAGACCAAGAGTATGGGTAAAAACCTTGGCACAGAGAAGAACTGAGAGGATTCAAGTGGACATAATGAGAGAGCAGCTGCATTGTCTATTTAGAACAACACAGGCCATCAGAAGCCAAGAGCCTTTTTAGAGGGGTTTATACACAAAGCAAGGGAAGTTATTAGAAGGTGGAACAAAGATGTACATGGACAGCAACTGGAATATGTTTGGCTCAGACACTTGGAACCACATGGAATTAAGAGAAATCCTATAAAGAGAGACAGGAAAAAGAAGAACATTTCCTTTTGTTCTTTCATAGCACACAGCAGTGTTGAGAATTTTGTTTCTGTAATATATCAAACTTTTTTTCCCACATATTGGCTTTTCCTTCATGATCTTACTTCCATTCTGATTATTCTGAGGAATAATTTATATTTCAGATGCCAACCGTCAGTGCACACACCACAGCAAGATGCAGAAGTACTTGAATCTCCGTTATGAGCCATTAATTTCTGTACTTTAAAGATTCATCCTGCAAAGAAAAAAAAACCCAACCAAAAACCTTCCCATGTACATTTCAAATGATAAGTATAGATGAAAAATAAATTCTCAAAGAAACAGACAGCCTGAGGGTTTCTGACGTAAGTCTTGCTGCATAACTTTCTCTTAAGTTTTAAATAATTTGAATATATCAAAACTATACGTATATTTTTTTAAATTCCATTCACATCAGCCTGAGACTTTACCCAGATCTAAATATCAAATAGTTAGAACCAAGAAACAGAATTTTGCTGCTGTAATAATCCCTCCAGATCTTCTTCGGAATGGAAGCATACATCAACCTCCTGGTTGAGGTTTTTACACAAATATTGTTAAAATTGCCCTTTCATTCTCTCCTTTCTGAGCAGTGGAAATTCTGCTTTACTTCCCTGATAGCCTCAACTTCACCATGGTGCACTTTAACGTGGAAAAGAGGGTTTAAACATCCATGGAAACATCAGCCAAGAGCAGAAACACTGTGTCTTAAATACCAGTCCCAGGTCAGTTCCATCACTCGAAGGGATTATGTTTTAGCTAAATCACCAAACTAACAGCAGCTGTTGAACTGCACTTCCTGAGAACTGGAGCAAAGCAAAACTGCATTGGGTTGTTTTGGGGTTTTTTGTACAGCATCTCTTTGCAAGCTACAAGTGAACAGAGACACACACACACTTAGCTTTGCATGCAGAGTAGCCTATCTATTTCAGTGCTGTAACTTCAAGGTTAAGCAGGTGTCTAACTGGTGGCAAAATCAGGGTCTTAAAAGGAAAATTAATTAGTGTAAGAAGTGGATTTATGCACAACACCTGGCTGCTGCTGCTGCTGGGCTTATCTATGTAGGAATTTAGCTGGTGGAGACAAGCAGTGGTGTAGCAGTAATGCTCTACAACAGTTGTAATCAACCCTACATGGCACAGAAGAAGAAAAGTTAACCATTAATAATTATTACAGAAAGGGAAGTTCTTTGCTAAAGAAAGAGGGCGACACAAAGTACTACAAAGCATACATTTATACTTCAGCAAGGAGAATTTGTCAATAAGAGCATGCTACACACAATAAACTGCAAAAGTTCAGATGAGAAAAAGCTGAAGTGTGAATAAATTTCCTAGGAAATATTCTAAAAAAAAAAGAGACCAGATGGAAAAAGCCAAAAAGTACATACAATAACATACAATATTTCTGAGCTAAAGCATATAATCTTCCTGTCCATGATGTTCAGTGACAGGGGAAGGTAGAAGAGATGCTGAAACCACTGTGAACGTTTTATATTTTTTGTCTTTCCTTCAGAGCTCTGCACTGAACATCCAATCCACCCTCCCTGATCCGCACACCACCGAGGACGGAGGACACACCATATGGCTCACTTTAACTGCGTAAATTGTGCACTGTGACACAAACTGTGGGACTGCTCCAGCCACACAGTCAATCCCCAGCTCCAAGGATTGGGAGGAATGGGGATTACACCACACGCTGCAGCCACTCTGGGAACAGGCAGGGTTTCAGACAGGGGCAGCTCCAGCCTCACTTCACACCCCCAGAATCCACCAGGAGCTCGCTGAAACCTGGATGACTCAAAATTTTATTGGGGTATTTGTAATGCAATGGCAACCAAATAATGTACTTTTCCATACTGCTTCCCTGCACAGCACAGCAAATTTCAGGTTCTAAAAGAAGCACGTAAATCCATAGCAGCAGAAACCTGATGACATTTTTATTCTTGCTACTGGCAAGCCCCATGTAATGCCAGTGGCATTAATCCCAATGTTCACTAGCAAAAGGAACTAAGTCCTGGTGAATTCAACCAAGGGCACTGGTTGCTTTAAGCTGAAGGAGAATTCTGTATTTAGAAAAAAAAAAAAAAAAAAAAAAAAGTATTTTTGGTTCATCACCAATGACCAGCATAAAAATGCACAGAAAAAAAAATCCTCAGCATTCTGATTACTGCCTAGCTATTCCCCAACCACATTTAAAACTCTAGACTGCCCATTCCAGCATTTCAGTGCAATTTTTATTGACCTACTAACCTGTAACGCTGGGAAGCCTGGAGCTAAGAATGTAATAATGGCTAGCAAATACAAGTCTCCAAACAGAGTGTAATAACCTTAAGTAAACTACTGCCAAGCAAAAGTCCTGCAGATCAAACAGTTCCCACGAAGCCTTATGCTATTAACTAGCAAAAGAGTCCCATGATATCTCCATAGTCATGCACAATAACAGAGCACTGCGCTTCTGTTTACTTACATAGCTTATCTGCAATCCACTAATGTATACAGCCAGCCTCTCCGATGTAAATCACTTCTCTATTTCATGATACTTCCCTTGTTAAAACTTTGCTAGCTTTCTAATGATAAACAGGGGGGTTATCTGGAAAATCTATTTTTAAGGGATGGGCAATGGACACTTACAAACCATTTCAATAAGTGACTCTATATTGTTACATGGAGAAAAAGAATTGTTAACACGCAAAATAAAGTTTGCAACACTGTATTTATGTGGCTCTGCAGTTTTCCTGCTTCCAGGCCCACTCACACTTACTCCACCTTATTTCTGTCACTCCTTGGGTAGCCGCACCTTGGGAGATGGATAGTGGATCTAACACCCTACCAAAGCCAAAGAATCAACAGCTAAAAGCCTCATGGCCGGCTGTGGGTCACTCAACAATCAGCGTTGATCTCACGCCCTGCTGCTTTGTGTGTCTCAACTCATTTCAGAAAGATCTCTTCTCTACCTAACAGACTTCTTCCATGAGGACAGTCTGAATCCAGCAATCAGTGCAATCTGGAGGAGTCAAGCCTTAAACGGTCAGGAATAAAATTAAAACAGAAATAAAACTCATTAGGATGCTCCTTCTGGAGGCACAAAACGGAAACAAAATCTGCTGCCTCTGAAGCAACAGGGCTCGAATGCAGACCAGGCGGGCTCCTTTCCCCGGATCAGGGAGGAAAAGGCAGGGGGAAAAGGCAGGCGTGTTGCGCTTCTCCTCCGGGCCGAGGAGGGGCTGAGCCCGCGGCGGGGCCGGGCGCGCAGGGGGCGGTGCGGGCTCCGGCCGGCGCGGTCCCAGCCCGCTCCGCTCCCCGCAGTCCCTGCGCTCCGGGACGCGGCCTCGGGCCGCCGCTGGCTGCGGCACGGCCGGCGGGGCGGGGAGGAGGCCGGGCCGGCGGCGGGATGCGGCGGCAGGTGCCTCCCCCCGCCCGCGGGCCGCGCCCGGCTCCGCTCAGCGCCGCGGCCTCGGGCGGGGGAGCGGCGGGCGCCGCCGGGGCGGGCGCGGGGCGCCGGGGAAGGGGAGGAGACGGCGGCGGCGGGGCGGGCAGGAGGCGCGGCGGGCAGGTGAGGGAGGGAGTGAGGGATAGATGGAGGGACGGACGGATGAATGGATGGATGGACGGAGGGATGGGGGTGCGGGAGTGGCCGCTCCTTACCTGGGGCGCGGTGGCGCATCCTGCGGCGGGCGGGGGCCGCGCGTCCCGGCGGGCCGGGGAGCCCCCTGCCGCCGCCCCCAGCCTGGGCAGAGCGGCTGCCGCGCCCCGGGCCGGCCGCCCCGCCGCCGCCGCTCGCCTGCTCCGCTTTGTTCCGCCGCGGCGGCTTCTCCTCCCGCTGCCGCCGCAGCCGCGGGACGCGTAACATGTGCCTGGGGAGGGCGGGCGGGCGGCTGCCCGGGGTGGCACTTTCGGCGGGGCGGGGAGCGCGGCGGCCGGGCCCCTCCGCCCCCGGCCCCGCGGAGGAGCGGGGCTGTCAGATCCAGCCCATCTGCCGCGATCGCAATCGGTCGCAACTGAATGGCTCCGGCAAATCTGCGGCGGCAGCAGGGGCTCGCCGCGGCGGGGGGGTGGGGGAGGCCGGGCCATTGTCTGTGGCGGCCCCCGGGTGCCCCCGGGCCGGGGGTGGCGGGCGGGGGCTGCCCGGGGTCGGGCTGTCCGGGAGCCGCGCAGCCTCGGCTTGGCCGCATCGTGGCCGGGCAGCGCTGCCTCTCCGCCGGGGCCACTGCCCGCGGGCTTGCACATCTTGGGGAAAACCCTCCTTCCGCACAGCCCCGAGTGCAATGCTCGCTTGCCCCGCGTTGATGCCGTCCCGGCTGTCCTCGAAAGTTATGAGAGAGGACAGCGGCGTGGCGGAGCCGCCGGGATGGGTTGGGATGTGCCAAGGGGCAGCGGCTGTGCCCATAGGGATGCTCAGGGCCTGGTGTGTGACACACAGGTGAAAGAGTTCACATGGATGGAGGCTCACAGGCATGCCTGGCACGCATTAAAACCTCGTAGTATAACGAACAAGCAGTTCCAAAAGAATTTCTGAAAGCTCTGGCATCTGTTAATCCAAAAATAGCAAGCAAAAATTTTTTTCCTGGTTAGAAGAAAATCTAACTGGTACATGATCCAGTTATTTGTAGATACATGGTGTGTGTAAGACAACCTAAGATACAGTACATGTGAGAGAACCTAAGTGAACAGCGAGTAAGAGTTCAGGCAGGATTTCCCAGTTGAATGAGACAAAGTGGGAGATTGTGGAAACAGGGTGAGAAAAACTGACGTAATGCAAATTACGAGAGACAGTAGGTACATTGGAGTGAAGACTGCAGGAACCAGGGTGCAAAGTAAATCCTCATCTGTGGTGCTGGGACAAGAATCAAAAGGTAGAGCTCTATCTGAGAGTCAAAGACAAGTACTGGAGAAGCAGAACTTCAAAAATTAGGGTGGCGGAAGTTTTTCTGGATTCTGAATTTGGGGGTTTCTTAGCAGAGGAGCTCAGAAGAATTAATAAATCGTTGCATAATGTTCAGATTTTACTTAACAGATTAGCTGTGGCTGAAGACAGCGCAGTAAGTTGCAGAAGGAATCTCTTCCTGTGATGGTACAGAAAGCAGGCTTTGCAGCTAAATGTGTTGCTGTGGTGTCTTGGGTAAACCCATAGCCAGATCTCTTAATGCAGATTTTCTCCCAGGTTGGCAATTCCCTTTTCCAGTGTGGAATGAGAACCTTCAAAATTACTTGAATCTGTCAAATTTGTAAGTTTGTCCTTTCCAGGACACAGGTACCTTGTGCTCTCCTAATGAGACACAATTGTTCAATTTTCTGGGGGCCGATCTAGAGTCCTGGGCTAGTCAATGATCTTGGGTTTAATTAACTGGAATGGGGTGAAGCATAAAGTCTGTACTACACTATGAATCAGGTGATACAGTGATGTTCTTAAATACTGTAAAACTCTGCAACAGAAAGCTGCAAAGCAGCTTGAGACAAAAACAAAGCATCATGACAGACAAGAGGTCCTCTCCAAATCCAGTAGAATTTGGGGTCTCCAAAGAGATTGTTATTCTCCATTCAAACATGCTTTCATCATTTAAAATCACTGGCACAATCATGGTCCCTTCCTAGGTGTGATACTGCAGATCTTAAAGTATTAGCCTAGTCCGTGTCAAGGCTTTCTATGAAGTCTGTAAGTTATTGCATACAAAGCTTCTATTTGAAGACCACATTTATCTTTCCATGATTCTCCTTTCCTGAATTTCTAGTGAAAACATGGAATGGTTTCACCAAATCTGCTAGATTAACCATATTGCCAGTTTCTTAATTATTTTCAGGCCTAAGCTTACATTCACTGAAATCAAGAGTGACAGACTTGGTCTCTTACTCTGTAACTAGAAGTGATTTAGAATTGAAAAGAACCAATATTTATCTACAACTCAAAGCTATAATTACAGCTTGAAAGTGTTTATTATGCATATCGAGCTGCACTGTATCTGACTGCTGAGATACTGTTCTTCTGTGTCTCTTTAAGATTAGTAGTATCTCAGTTTCATATGCAGCAATAAGCACATGTTCCAAGTCATTATTTCTTGTCCCTAGGCTTGCACAATTCTGTCTAGCACAGACACTTACAAGATAATACACCAGTCTTCAAACAAAATTCACAACTTAGCTCACCATTGCTTCTGAGAGACAGAAATGTTGCAGTGCTCATACTTCAAAACACTAAAATGAAGTAGATGATAGCATTAGCTCAATGCATTGCTGATAGCCATAGTTTTAAATAAACCAGCCTAACAGCTAGCACGGGCAAATGCAAAGATTTGGGGGATTTTTTTCATTTTCTCACAGGCACCAATTGGAGGGACAGATACTTCCTAAAATGATTTCTGATTCTGAGCTGGTGTAATGTGCATGTATGTGGAGGTGATGTACCTCTGCTCACTGCTGCATTCTGCAGCTCTTCCAAATGGGAGAGACCCAGGAAAGAGCAGGTATGTTGGCAGGTTGGAAGTGACTGATTTGCACAGTAGTCAATAATGCCAGAACAACCATGGAACCTTTAAGACAGTCTCTGCTCCACAGAGAAACTTCATACTTAAAAATCTGGGAAGGGAAAGAAACCTCCCAAAATACAGTTACTAAACTTTACTCACTTCTTGTCCTTTTATTAGTAGTGATATATTTGCTTACATAGGACTGAGGCTGTGTATGGGTGATGTAATACCCGATTTTCACGTGTTCTACCGCAAGGTTACTGGCGCTTAACACCAGCGGTGTTCCAGGGCTCTGTTAAACATGAGCAGGGCAGAAATTGCCTGAACTGACGTCATTTATAGAAACAGTTGCTCTTTCAGCCTGACATGGGGCACTGTTCAGCGAGACCTGAGGCAGCGCTGCCCTTTTGAGGATTTCAGCTCTGGGGACGATTGCCCGCGCATCCGGGAAAACTGCCAGGCCAGGCTATTGCACAAAAAGCTGTGCAACAGGAGCTGACAGGGACACTCACGGAGCACCCTGCCCTGGCAGGAAGCATCAATCACTGGAGGAGAGGTTGCAGAACAAACTGGTCCCCAGTAACCATGCTGGAATTTCCCAGTGCAGCAGAACTACAGGAAGACGGGCAGTCTGGCTGTTGCATCGTGCTGACGTGTTAGTATCAGCTCCTGCTGCTAATGGGTACATTCAAACCAAAAAGGATTCCATTAAAGTTTTCTCTGGATCTCAGTGGAATTAAAATTTAGTTTCTATATGGGAGTTCTGAGTATCTTTTGAATTGGCTCAATAAAGGGTCAAGTGCTGCCACTTGCACATTTCCACATTGCAGAACAGAAGCGAAGTCATGACTTTACTGTTGCAGGGAGGACACAGCATTTGGCCATTTTTTCAAAAATTTACAACAGTGTTATTAGAGGAAAAGAGGAGAGGAACTGAGAGTGTTTACAATCTCTGGTGTGTTTATGGACCATTTCTCCCAGGACTCTTCAGGAAGATAGATACTTCCTTGGCATTTGAACTCTTCCAACCTTGAGGAGTGGAAGATCATAAAAATACAAGAAGCCTTGTAGGAGCCACAACATGCATACTTATGTCTTTCAAAAGGGCTTCAGAGGCTTCTGGCTTGCCTGACAGAGGACTAAGAATCTACTGAATGAAAAACAATAACAGATTTATTACAGCATTATCGAGAACTGAACTAGGAAGAATTTCTAAGGTAGTATCAAACTTCCTCAGCACAGGGCAGTAGGAGCATGTGCTGATTCTGGCAGGATGTGGAAGCAGATCAGCTTCCCCCTCTGCCATCTTGAA
The DNA here is from genome assembly GCA_013398615.1 of Brachypodius melanocephalos. NCBI lineage: Eukaryota > Metazoa > Chordata > Aves > Passeriformes > Pycnonotidae > Brachypodius > Brachypodius melanocephalos. The sequence goes on along the minus strand of VZSR01003282.1, from coordinate 6,700,659 downwards.
AGGTGCTACATAAATGACAGCAAACTAAATAACCTGCAAAAGCTGACGTCTTACTGAAAAGTATTTGGTGGAGATCAATCTTTTATTGAGGGGGTTTTATTTTTTGCTTATTTGAACTATACTTTCTGAATTCTGCTTAGCTAATCAGGTGGTAATAAAACTAAGAGCCCTGCATTTTGTAAGCTTTTATTAAATTCTGAAGATCTCAGGGGAATACCTACATAAGCAAGAGTTAGCAAATTGTGAGCTATGCAGATTTAAGTAGGAAAAAAACATGCTCATGTCTTTAATATGTGATGAATGCTGCTTTATATTTGAAACCTTGTCCCCAGTGGAACCCATTACAATAATGTTTATACAGGTTTATGCTATAAATGCATGATATTTTCCCTACAGCAGAATATGTTGAAATTTACTCCTGATTTAAAAAAAAAAAGTGTGAATGGGTGATATCCCAGAATCTGGATTGCTATAGGCACAATTACGCCCTTTTATTAACAAATGAAGCAATGAAAAATATAATTTGTTAACATAAAAAGGACTTTGTACAGCAGGCAGAATTGATAGAGAATGCACCCTGAATCTCCTGCACCAGGTGTGAACTGGAAGCCAGCCAAATCCTACAGAATTCAGGGAAACTGGATCTTCAAGTGCCAGTCTCACACAAAGCCTGGACAGAGGTGCTGACTGCCATGGAAAAAAACCAGGAAGACGACAGTGATGGATCAGCACACAATTACATAGCAGGGATAAGTGGTGTCACAGCAGGATTTTGGCTGCACGGGTGTCCTGCTTTCAATTCAAGCAGTATTTGTCCTGTAACAGACCCAGCCACATGACACAAGGTCTACATCCATGTGAAAAACCCTCTGGTTTCATCAGCACAGGAACCACCATGTACTTTAACATAAACTGAAGAGAACAGGACAGAGCCCTTCTCTGCTGCTCCCTTTGCCACTGCCCATCCCCTGAGAGAGGACATCATTTACTTTATACTGTGGAGTGGCAAGAGCTAGGATAGGAGTTGAAGAGGAGACATCCAAAGAAAGATCACCTCTTCCACACCTCATCATGGTGTAGACACAAGAAAACCCTCTCCCAGCACGGGATCAGGTTGCCACCAAGTTGTTTTAAGCCACAAAGCTTTTCAAAAATTCAAGCAGTGATTTGGGAACTTCATCCCTCAGCCTGAAGAAGCTGACAATACACGGTGCTGTGACTGAACACAGCAAAACTCTGGCTTACACATGGATCTCTTGTATAAACTCCATTACTTTTCTTTGCTAAAAGAGAATTATATTATTTCTTGTTACATCCTTGGGGCTGAGGAGGTGAAAACTATTCCTCACTTTGTGTGGAACAATGAGGCCCTGTTCTCACTTGGGGTCTTAAACTCTTGCTTTAATGTAATTTAGGGGGGAAAAAAAGGTTAAGCATTACAGAATGAAATAGAAATGCTAAACTTGATTATTTAACTTCTCTTTCACGAGTGAAAGGCCTTTACAAGGAAAGGTGCTAACCTGACTTGCATGACTTCATATACAATTTTTCCTTGGCCTTTTCTACATCTGCCATCAGCAGTGCCCTATGTGTAGACTTCATCAGTGAAACAGATCAGTAAGGTACCATTCCTTTGAAAATAGCAAATTCATAAATTTTGCTTTTCTTTCTTAACCCACCACACCATCTAAAACCCTATCTCATAGCCTGTGACTGTGCATTACTCATTTCTAGAATACATTTTGACATCTTGTTTTTTTTTATAAGGGCCTAAATTCTCATTTGATGCCTTGATGTAAATCCATAGGTTTTCCTCTGCCAAATAGGAGCCAGGGCTCTGTGTAAAGATAAGTTGTTCATTCTTAGAGAAGACTTCAGGGAAATGCCACTGTTACTCATTGAAATGATTCTTTGCTCTGTGAATAAAGCCAGTAACATAATTGGAATTATCTGAGGAGTGAAATATGATTCAATTTGAGTAAGCATGGCTGTGTGCAGACATTAGTGGAAGAGTAAATTCAGCACCGAATAATAAAATGAGACCACGGTCAGCTTCCATTTGGAAATGTTTGATTTCTAAGGAAGAAGGGAGTAATGTCAGAGCACCAGCATCAGGTAATGGAGTATTTGTTTCTTTAGATGGTTGTGTTGGTCTGATCTGGGTTTCCCCTGGAGCTGGGTGCTGTCAGAGGAGCAGGTGCCCTGAGCTTTCCCTGCAGCTCAGCGCAGTTCCCCCATGCAGCGACGCAGCAGTTGTGCAGCGCCCGGTGCTGCTACCTGGGCCAGGCTGCACTGCAGGGGACAGACAAAATCCTGCCACTCACACTTAGCGTCAGACAAAACCACTTCAAAGCAGATTTTTTTTTTTCCCTAATCCTAAATAGCCACTCCAGTAATATGTATATCTGCATACACAAAAGAGTTCGTTCTTAGAAAAAAAATCTAAAACAAATGCAGAACCATGCCGGGATTATACATTTCATTTCCCAGCATACAAATGAGGAACTAATTTAGTCTGGGCTGTTCATACATTTTGCTTTTAACAAACATCCATATGCCAAATAGACCTTCCACATACTTCCCTGCTGGAGTTTTTTTTTCCTTTCAACTTGGTAGGGAACATTTGTGATCCTTATTCTACCAAATATATCTAAAGAATATATTTTGCTCAAGGCTTTCTATTTTATAATTTAAGAGAAACAAAATCAATTCATGGCTCTGGCAGTCTTGCTATTATGACAAGCATACATCTGTGCAAAAATACCCCAATCCCTAATTAATTACAGAATGTTATTAACATTTTATAATTTAGCATTGGTTAATTTATTTAATTTTATAAACACAGCCATATGAAGTTACTTTTTATGGACCACTTTTTCGGTTTTTTGCCTGCAGTTCTGAAATCTGGGTAGTTTAGCACAGATACAGAGATATTTGCTTGTATCAAGATTATTTTCTGTTCAGATGGTTCTCAGTCCTTTATGTAATTACTTCAATACTGAGGCTTGACACTTCACTCCTGACTTATGCAGCACTGATGAGCAGTGTTAATGGGAGTTTTTTTCCAATTAGAGGAAACAGGCTGAGAATCATGTTCTTTAAAATTAATATTTTTATGAATATATAATGCCGATCATATTTCTCATTTACTAGGGCACATCAAGTTGAGTTTAATTTTGAGTCAGCTTAGTAAATACTTTACAAAAAAAAGTCCTGTTGGAGTTAAAATGGCTCATTGCTGAAAGAGATTAATTTATGGATCTGGTAAAGAGCTGCACATAAAATTACTATCAACTTTAATCAGATGAGGACAATTTTATATGACTAATTAGTGGAACTAATAAAAAATCTGAGCAGGTATAAACTTCTGTGAAGCATTTATATTTGATTGAAAGACAGTGATCAGTTGTGATTTGAGCATTGAGTTTCCCCTGCAACTGCAACAAGTGTTCTAGCAGCTATTCAGCGTTTTCCTGTGCTTACACATTCAGTATTTATAGTGGACTTAGTAGTCCATGAGGTTCATTTGTAATCTTTAAACTATCCCCTCTTACTTTTCTATGACCCTATTAAAAACACAATCTAAAAGGCAAACAGTAAAAACCTTGCTTTTCTCTGTATTTACTGTTCAAGTTGCTCTCACCCAATTTGTTCCTGAAGAAGAATCTTTTGTAGCTGTGGTGTGACATGGGCACTGTACTGGGGAGCCAGAGGAAGCAAGTGGTTCTCATTCACAGATAATACAATGGCAGTGCTTTCTGTGGCCAGTAACTACATCTGCACTGCTCGCGGAACCATCCACGTTCATACTCAGCTAAAGAAAAGTCCATTTGGCCAAATGGACTATACATTTTTAATTGGTATCCTCATGTGCATATTTAAACACCAATCCAACACCAATGCTCATCTGAAGCAGTACTGTGAGTTCTGTAATACAGCTTCATAGCCTTATATGGTTTTAATCTACATTTGTTTGTAATCTACATGTGTTTCTTCATACATAAGGCAGCAAATCAGAAACCTCAGCTTTAGAGAGATACGTATGTTACAAAGTTAGATGGAAGAATTTGAATTAATACCTGGTGACTGAATGACTCCTAATTGCCAAACTCAGTTCTACTCTACCTCGTTCAACCTCAGCTTCAAATACTAAGAAAACTAAAAGGAATCAGTGTTTGCACAGGTTTTACAAATTTATCATATACATCCAGCAGTGCTGTAGGGATGTAAAAAACTGTAGGGAAAAAAAACCACCAAGAAAACACAGCCCCAGCAAAACCAAAGACTGATGAAGAGACAAGAGGCAAGCTTCAGTGGATAATAGCCCAAAACACTTTTCTCCTGGCTTTATGCATTGCCAAGATGGTATGACCAGCCAGGTGGATCAAGAAGCAAAGTAGAAGGAAGCCTAATGCTCTTGCCACACCTTACCACACCACACCAACCTCTAATCATTGACTACAATAACAATTTTGGATGATAATTCATTCCAAATACAGTCTAAAAGTCACATTAGCATCATAGACCAGAGGCACCGTTTGTTATGAGAACTTCCAGAATGGGGTAAAATGGGGGTTTGGCCCCAAGACCTGGCTGCTTACACCTTCATTCCCCTCGGGCCAAGTTAAAGCCCTGGAAAGAAAAAGGTGCTTGTGCAGAACATGACCTTATTTAGTTGGGGTAGCATTTGATTTTTTTCTCAGCCTTCATTACTGTAAAATCATACACAGGGTTTTTCCTTTGTGTGCCATGCAACTTATTCCCCTAAGATTAGTCTTTTTCTAGTCAAGCAGTTTAAAGCTAATCACGGTTGTTATTTTAATCTGTGCTCACCATTAAAAATTCTCACTGAGCTATTCTGCTTGTTAGCAATTAAGGCTTCCCAATGGAAGTTCATGATTACAGCAAAGGCAACCTGTTTAATACATGGCACCTCTTTAGTCCACAGGCATTAAAACCAGGAGCACAGAAGCATGCTAATGCTGCTGATGAAGGCAGAGCAGATCTATTTAACAAACTCTGTGTTGAATGTATATACAGCATAGGAGAAATGCAATGCAATCCTGATGTGCATTTCTGGTCCCTCCCCTCTGTGTTTTACATTACTTTAATAAGATGAGGAAGTGCTGTTTGACCTTCATTAACTTATTACATATTAGTCATGTCTGAACTGCAGCATATCCTCAGGCTTGTACCAAGGCAGGCTGAAGTGTTGGTCCTGGTTCCAGCAGCAATACTAATAAAATTCCCCGGAAAGGTCTCAAGACCAGGGTCTGACCTTTGCTTATTCAGGCAAGCATCCAATGCTGAATTATGACATCTTTCTTGTGTTAAGAGAATTAGTAATTGCTGCCACTGATCAGTGTGTCAAGACTTAAAACTTATGATCTACCATCAAGTCAATTAGCAAAGACTGCAGCAGCAAATTTTTGCTTCTCATGTTGATTGTCCATGTGATTCTGCCATAAAAATTATATATTAGCTGAACTAAAGCATTAAATGACTCAGTAGAAAACAATAGTGCAGGGGGATTCCACTCCCCTGACCCAGTTCTGTCCTGTTTAAAGCTATTTCCAGATAGGATAGGGCAGAGAAATCCAAAATAATTTTTTTTGTACTGATATATGAATATGCACAACCACTACTGTACCTCACCTCTAATGGTAAATGTTGGTGATGTACATTGTGGGGGTCAAATTTGTCTCACGTTGGGTAACTGTGTTTAGCTCCAACCTGAGAAATAGGGGAACCACTGACAAGTCAAATATGCTGTCAATAATGTGAAAATAACTACTGTAAAATGTCCACTATAAGAAAAGCTGTGTTAATAAAGTCTGCATCTTCACAAACTACTGATGTACCTTCCCTTGTTGTCGTCAAGGCTTTAAGAACAAGGCATCTGAAGCTGGGCTAGAGGTCTGCTTTAGTGGAAAGCCGTAAAATGTGATCTAACCATAGCCAGTCCTCCTGGGACAGCAATTACAGCAATAAATGTTCCACAGCAGATGCTAATGCTGTGTATAAACAGTCGCCCTCTAAACTGAAAAGAAATTTTGGCCCCTACACGTCTTTCAGGGTCCCATTGTACGCATGGAAGTGTAAAGGAAATGTAAAATTGATATGCACACCATGGCATTGGGTTTAGTGCCCTGTGCCTCGGCCTGGGCACTATAAATCTGTGCTGGCTGTGAGTGAGGCTGGAGGAGCTAAAGGGGCTGAATTTGTGTGTGTCAGTTTTATGGGCTGGCCCCAGTACAGCGGGGTTATCGGTCAATGTCAGGTTCAGCGCCCAGTGACCCACTGGGCTCAGATCACGGCAGCCACAAATCAAGAGCATAATGAAGGCTGAGGAGAAGGCTCTGCTGATTTATTGGGACATCTGTCTGGCTCTAGACAGCCCAGCACTGTCCCTGTGTAGTGCCAGCTATTAGCATAATCCTCACCATGAAACTTTGCAGAGATTTAAAGGAGAGGAATAAAGTGTTCAAAGAAGACTGGCTAAACCAGAAGGGTTTTTCTTGTAGTGCTCATTACCAGGCTTAAATTTTTATGCCAACACCCCATAAAGTCATAATAATAATAAAGATAAAAAATGTTAAAAAAAAATTGGTTTTTGTTTTTCAAAACCACTGAATTTTCAGAACACATCTGTATGTCTGTTTATAATAAAGTCACTACTCCTGCTACTTTTCAAAGACTTTTTAATATTTTAATTTTTTATTATTCATTCATAATTAATCAGAGTAGTGTCATCTACATATAATGTTATCACCTTCATTCTTACAAAATTAGTCTCCTGAATTCTGTAATGTTGAATGAAAACTTCAATTTTTTGTGCCAGTTATATTTGGCTACTTTTTAAGAAAAGCAGGAATTAAGCACAAACTTTCAGAGTTTGCCTATAAATAGGGGTCAACCTCATAATTCTGTAAGCTGTAAATGCTGTGATACTTCTTTATACTGTATAGGTCAAGAAGTTTGTGAGGTGCAGAACAACTAATGCTAGCATGTGAAAAGTTGCTCATTTTTTGTACATAAGAGGCATTCATCTGAAAAATCAGACAGATCATTATTTCTCCCTTGATCAGAACTAAGGTGAAATAGGTTTCAGTCTATGAACATTAAATTATTCCCTGAAGATCCTTTTATATTTGACTGTGTTTTAAAAGGCTGTCACTGTTCATATGTCTTCAGAAAAAAAAAAAAAGTTAAATACTGCATTAAAAAAAATTGCTCTGAACGTTGAAGGAATTTTATCACTGCTATTATTCCATTTTCTTTGTATTAAATGTTATGTTAGATAGGATGTGAGCAGTTACCAAATTTGCTGTAGGCAGTGTAGAAACACCCAACATGTGGCAATCCCTGCTTTGCTCAAGCCAGGGTGAAGTCTGGGCAACATGAACACAGAAGATAGAGAAAATCCAAGCTATCAAGAGCACTACAAAATTGTAAACCTGTGTTTATTTTACTTTCAAAACTCTCAATTGGTCATGCTGCTGCAGTGATATTTTGGCTAGATTTTATATGCCATTCAATGAAAACACTTACATTCAAGGACATAGGCAGATTTCTGAAATCCAGTCCAATTGAAAGAATCTGAAGTAGAGTTAGCATCCACTGGCTAGAAATTTTAACATGAATAAACCTGTACTTGAGTGCAACTGCCCTGATTAGCAAAGGCATGATTCGACTCGTGGGTGCTGCCCTGCTTATTTCATGAGCTAAGATTTGGTAGTCTGCAAAGAATTTAAAAATGGAGAAACTGAATACCCAATCATTCATTTGAACTCAAAAATGGAAACTGTGGATTGCAGTATCGTTTCCAAAATAGCAATATAAATAAATATGCATGGCAGAGTACTTACCTCCATAAATTCCAGCGTTGTTCTTCCAGCTGAGTCACTAAATGCTCTATGTATTTGTTGGAGTCCATGTATTCCTAAGTGAAAAGTAATTAAAATATTAGTTTTTCAAAGGTAAAAGTATTTGTAAAATTTTTGAGTAAAAACCAGTCAGAGTCAGTTTGTGGAGTGCACTTTGATTTTGCTCCCAAAGTTATCCCATGTACATAGAAATCACAGTGATGTAGAAATCTAGATTAAATTCACATTTGGATTCATATCCAGGAGCAGGGCAGTAGCCTAATGCACTCTTGAGAGATTATTTGAGGGGCAGACAAGAGGCACTGAGGATACATAAGCAGCACAAATAAATTAGCACATTAGTACATATAAATTCATATCCATATTCCAAGCCCAGAATAATCTTCCCTGGATCCAGACTGAAAAATAACTTCCCAGCAGTGCAGTCACTGGTTTTGGTGCACATTTTGTTTGCTTTAGATATAAATCAAATATTTATTTTATGGACAGTATGAAAAATACTATAGCATGTACCCTATTTGAAAATGAAGCTATAACTCAGCTCCTATATTATTTTCCAGTCCAACTTTTGCAGATGCAATAACTTGCAGTATCAGCTCTATGAAAACTCCTGTACTTGTGTCTAGACAGAATTTCTGATAAATAATCTTGACCAGATGAAAAATTCGGATTTTTTTCCTACTGAAGCCTATTCTTTAAACTCAATGCAAAGAGATGATGTTTATTCTCAGCAGAGAAATCTGTCAGTAATAGAAATACACCACCTCATTTCCAGGAGAAAGGCAACATCAGTGTTATTTATATCAAATATTTCAGAATGAGCCCACAGAATAACGTGATGTGATATGATATATTTGGATGACAGCAGCAACAACACAGTCACATTACTATTATTCTGAAAGTCTATCAGTAATAATATAACTGTCCTGAAATATCTCACCAAAGCAAAAATATGTCTCAAACTTCCTACTTCAGGAAATTGCAAGTCTTGGAGTACTACATAGAAAAGAATCCATCTTCACTTTCTGGAGACAAAACCTCCATTTTTATAGCTCCACTGTTTTACCTTTGGACTCATCACAGAACCACTTCGTGGGGTTCCTGTTTGTATTAGAAGTTGTCTCTTTACTATTATTATTTCTTTTGTGTACAAATACAGATTTTTGTTGCAAAGCAGTTGTTTCTTCTGAGCCATTTATCTTCATGACCAGGAATATGAGACAGCCACTACAGGGACTGTACATCATTGTGTCTCCTCAAGGTGAAGATAAATGTTAGCTGATTTTAATAATCATAATTTATATATAAATGTACATTTTTATTTTTCAGGACTGGAATTGTTCCAAGTGATTCTGTGTTTCTGTCCACAACCATTATTTTCTTGTTCAGAGAGAGATGGAGGGAGGGAGACTGGTCCTGCAAAGGCACAAAGAAAGGTCCCTGGCACAGACAGGAAGCAAGAGAAGGATTCAGCTCCTGAAAAAGCAAAAGCAGCTCAGCCATATCCTGTTCAAACTGCATGGCTTGAAAAGCTTTAGGTATTGTAAAATTTTCCATTAAGCTCTGTGGTCACCCCAAGTTTAAATTTCATTCTAACTGCTGTAAATAGAAGCATCTCATAGCTGTTCCTTTCAGAGCACATTAAATCATGTAAATCCTGAGAAACACAATGAACTTCAGTGGCAATTAAGCAGGAAGCTTCTTCTAAGCTAATTCTAGTAAAATCATTCTGCAATACATGTATATTAGAGCTCACAAAATACATACTATACAAATATATAGTGATGATTAGTTGCAGTACCAAGTTCTTTAAAACAAGTTGCCTATTTTAATTTGTATTTTTTATTACAATGAATCTGGCATAAATTAGTATTAATACCTTTACATCTTTTTAATGTAATATTAAACAATATTCCTGATTTATTCATCAGTGCACTTTGCCCTACAGGCAAAGATAGGATCAGCAGTTTTATACTGCATAATGCTACCATGATAATAGAAAAACCTCATTCTGAAGCAATTTTCTTAAAACTGTTTTCTGGAAATAAGGACAATGGGGGAAAAGAAAGCACTGTGTTTATCCTTTATGACTGCTGCCTTAATGTGAAGGTTTTTCTGTGACACATCAGAAATACTATTCTGTTTCTCTTTGAAAACCTGCAACCTGGGAGTATGTAATCTTGTCAGTGTGCAAAAGTGATGTAAAAAAATCAACCATGATTTGATAGTGGTTAGCAGCACCTCCTTTCTTCTGGCACATTCATGTGCCAGCTGTGTCCACAGCAAGCCATCTGCTCCAGACAAGGCTCTGTCCCCAAGCCCAGGTTTCTGCTCCCTCCTCTTATCATCTCTCCCAATAAGACAAATTCTGCCATCCCTGGATCAGGACCCAGCGTTATCATTTTGTCAGTGTGAAGCAAATAGCAAACAGTCACTTGAGATTTAGAACAACTTCATGATTTAGAATAACTTGGCACATTCAGTAACAGCAGAAAATGTGAGTAAAACCTGAAAGTAATCACACTGGTTTATGGTTGGACTCAATGACCTTGAAGGTCTTTTCCAACCTAAATGATTCTTTGACTTTATGTTCAGTGAGACAATGTGTACAGTTCATTAAAGCATTTCACAGGGCCCAATAGATCACATCTAGAAGGAAGATATGAGTATTTTGTAGCTTCCTTGGAGCTCTGTCATATGAATGCTTGTGCCATGCAGGCACTGAGTAGCATGGATAACTGTGGAGTTTGAAAAATTACCTGGAGCATCATTTTCTGATGTAAGGATAAAAATAATTTAGGCAGACATGATAGTAGTCATATTAGACAGACCAATCAAATGGGAGAGAAAGGCTGTAAAATCACAGTGGCCCCCAGGGTTTCAAAAAGGGGGCCACAATTCTTCCTGTTCCCCCCAGAAAAATGGACACTGAGCACCTGCAGAGCAGGAGGGGGTAAAGCTGTGTAAAGCCAAGTCAGTATTTCTGAAATGGTGCAGCATTTTTAATCTGAAGTTGTAGACTCCACATTAGTGTATTTATGTGTGTTTAATGCTGTTACATAGTGATTGTGTTGCTTGGAGAATTGCCATCCACACCTGGACTAGACCTCAGCAGCCTGCACTCCTGGCTCTGCTTGGAGTCCCACTCCTACCTCCAGCCATTCCTCACAACTTGAAGGATTACTAAGAACTTCATAATTTAAACCAACCAACCAACAATTAAAATCCTTTTCATAATAATGAATGAAACCCATCCCTTTTCTTCTGAATTAGTTACCTTGCAGCCATGAGAAGTTCACTCCATCTTTCCTCCTGTGATGGCCCATAACTGCACTGTTTTAAGGAAGAAACTTTCTCTAGTATATTTAAATGCAGTAGAAAATCTTTCCAACAGCTGCATGTATTCTGGCATGCAGGAGGAGATGGCATGCAAATGTCACATACCAGCTCATTTAATTTAAAGAGCATCAGAGAATTGCTTTACCCAGATTGTTGCTGCTTCCAATTGAAGCTCAAGCCTAGAAACATACCTAAATATGTTTTTTTGACAGAACTAAATATCTCACTTGCAATGTTTAATTGTTTTGCTAGTTTTTTAGGGTTTTATTTCTCTCTTCTTTGTTAGCTGGATGGCTGTCAGGAAAAAACAGGGAAGAGAAAGGAAATGAAGTGCCTCCGCTGAGGCCAGGGATCCACTGCTTGGTATTTTGGTTGGTTACTTGGGTATTTGTTCTGGCATATCCCTGTTGTTGTGCTGGGCAGGGTATCAAAAATTATCCAGCACACAGAACATTTTCCCATCCATTGTTACAGAGCAAACCATTTCAGCAGCCTTGAGCTCCCAGCACAGGAGTTCCTTTCTGGAAGCTGGAGGTGATAAATTCAAGCCCAAGAAACAGCAAGTAGTCTCTGCCTCTCTTAAGGAACCTGCACAGCTTGGTATCAAAGAGAGTTTAATGAGCTTAGCAAGATGTGAAAAGGATTAAGGATACCAGCAAATCACTTGATTACGTACTTAATTCAATAGGGCTACTCAGAGCTGAAGGCTCCACTGGGCTGGGCAGCAGGGCCATGGGTGGGACTGGCTCCTCCTGCAGCACGGACACCCCAGCTCCCCCAAACCCACACACCTCAGCCAGGCACGTGGGGACATGGCCACTGTCCCCCTGCCACTGTCCTCCTGTCCTGAACAAGCTCCCAGCAAAGGGCCTCATGCATGGCTGCGATGCCTGAGCTGGGCAGAAAACAGGGAAACTGGGACGGGGGCTAGGCTGGCACTCACATTCATGAGAGCAGAGCAGTTTTGTGCAGGGCTGGGAGGTAAATATCATTTTCAGCCCTGCACAGCCAAACAGAGCTTCCCATTCCCCCCTGGAACATCTAATTCCATTCCTGGTTTGGTTGGGACAAACTCTGTGCAGACAGCCGTAGCCCACTCTTCCACATCACTGCCCCTTCATTCTCCTGACATTTGGATTTGGAAGCAGGCAGGGAAGCACCAGCATGGATTCAGGCTCCTGTGCTCAACAGAGGAAATGTTGGTCACTGGGGAGCAGAGACAAACCAAATGAACAACGGGATAAGAGCACAGACAAGTTCCTCTGAATGTCTGGAGCCGTCCAGCCCTGGAGACAGGGAGCTCCATGGAGAGCCCACAATCATCTGCTCCAGTTCAGGAAGTCACATTTTCACAGGGAAAGGTTATTAGGAATCAAACAACAACAAAGCTGTCTGCAGCCAAACAGCAGACTGTTGCAATTAGGAAATGATGTTAGCAAAGCAACAAGGGGGACATCTAAGCTGTTACACTGAGTGTGGATACACAAGTCATTTTTGAAGGATCTTGGAAGAATGCCCTGGGGTAAAGCTTTAAATCGTGGGAGAGTGACTTCAGAGAATATTATAACTTTTGTAAAATATTTGTTTTTGTTTTCATCCTGTTGCATAAACCTTTGATAGAAAATAGACTTTTTTTCCAGCAGTCTAGGAGAACACACATACATATTTATATATTTGTATTCTTGTCTAGACAATGTTTTTCGTATCCAAAAGCAATATAAATGAGAATTGAGTGAGCCTTCTGTTGCACACTAAAAAGAAAACTGGTATTAAAAAAATAAAACCCTTTAGGATTAGTATTTTTTCACTCCTTTCAATACCACACCTGGCTGGACTACTACTTTTGGTCCTAAATAACAATGAAAGCTAAACCATGTGGCTTACACTAAACAGTATCTTTTATAACTGCCATCATTGCTGATTTATTATTTTCCTACATGATTTCAACCTGTTATTTCAATTGTTGGGCTTATTAACAACTGGCATGAAAGTGTACATTGAGAGCCACTGCAATGGAGCAGGAGGCTGGCAAGAACCTTTATGCACATTACACCATTATGGAAAAAGCAGTAATGATTGTTTTAATAAATATGTTGTGCAAATTTCTTAATTGTTCAAAATCACTTAAGCCTCAGCAAACAGTTCATATTACATCTCAGCTGCAGTGATTACAACTGATTTACCAATTCATCTGAAGCCAGTTGTTTTCATAAAAAATCAGCTGGGTTTCCCTCCTGCTGCTCCTTGCCTTCTGCTTTGCACCCCATTAACCAGCACCATCCACAGACAGCAGCAGAATTTTGTAAGGCCTGAAATAGCACAAGCTCATTAACTGATAGACAGATTCTGCACCCTGTGCTCTCTGAGGACAGGGATGCAGGGACAATTCTCAAAGGAATGCTATCTGGATTTGCAGCTGGCACACAGAGCCCTGCTGCATTTGGGGGTTGCCAGTCTGTCCCTAAAGGAGTTCAGTCTCTGGGATAACAGCTTGGGTACCCTGCTACTCAGTGACACTGCTGTTGGTGTTCTTTCCCCATAGGGAAGAGAATGGGCAGAGAGAATGCTGAAGTTCTATGCTGTCTTCCATCAGCTTATAAGACCTTTTATTTTCCAGAAAGACATTTTCTAGGAGCAAATGAGCAAGAGCTCTTCACTGGCTTAGTAGACAGGTAGACCATAAGCTGGAAGGTAAGGAACAGATTTGGTAGGAATCATCAAGGAAGATAATGAATATGGACAAGCAGGTTGTGCCAGAGCACCCTGGCTGTGTCTCCTGGGCAGGTTTGGGGCTGTTCTCCCTTTTGCTGCAGCTTGTGGAAAGTTCTTGTCATCGCTGAGTGTAAAATCTCTCAGTACAAATGAAATATAAAACAAACAGAGAAAGTGAAGCTTACCATAATGATACATGTAAGAATTCCCAGTTGCTGGAGGTTATTGTTGACCATGTGTAAGTTAAGGAGGTGTCAGAGAGACAGAAGTGTTTACAGCCCAGCAATTCCACAAATGAAAAGGTGACAATGTTATTTAAGGCAACAGGAATTTGCTATTTAGCTAAAGCACACATCCAGAGTTAAAAAATAAAAAATAGTGCAAGATGATGTGCAGATTTTATGAGTTTGCTGCTACACAGTGTGTCTATTTACATGAAATAATTAGCTGTAGTCTTGTTTATGTCAAATCCAATTTACATTAATAAATTTCACCCAGCAAACACTCTGATGCTGTAAGAAAATTCCCAGAAATGTTAGCAGTCTTGAAAATGCAGAGTAAACACTGGAGCATTTAATTAATCAATTTCAGACATTACCAAGTAATTACAATTTCTGAATCATTTCTTGAATGTTTTTTATGAATATAAATCAACCACAACACATGGAAGAACTGCTGGTGGGAGGCATTTGACTTATATACACATATGGCAATTGCATGTGACTCCCACTGTCTAAAGAAAAGAAGCTACAACAAGGATACAAAAACATTCATTGGATCTATTGCAGAGTTGGGGAAATGGAATTCTAAGGTTGTTAGGAATGGGATGCACCCAATTAGGGTTATTAGGTTTGGGATGCAGAGAGAAAGATGCTTCATTCTCAGAATGGATCAGACTTTTTAACTCTCTTGGAATAACCACTGTCTTCTATACAACAATACATATTTCAGGAAGTGAAGTTTCCTCTACCATTTTCTGTAATTGCTTTGTTATGGATTGTCCTCACATTTATTCTGGCAGCTTCTCATGAGGAACAATGTACATACACATAAGTCAAGCGTATCTTCATATGGTTTCATTTCTACTAAAAGCAACCTAATAAACACACGAACAGTAGATGCTCATTCGTTCAGTCATTGTAAGTCAATAGCAAAAAATTATAAAGTATACACTATATATAATCATAGGATGGCCTGGTTTGGACAGCACCTTGAAGACCATCAGGTTCTAACTCCCCTGCCATGGACAGGGACACCTTTCATTGGATCAGGTTTCTCCAAGCTCCATCCAATCTGGCCTTCGTCACTTCCAGGGATGGGGCAGCCACAGCTTCTCTGGGCAGCCTGTGCCAGGGCCTCCTAATATCAAATCTCAACCCTCTCTCAGTTTGAATCCACTCCTCCCTGTCCTGTCACTCCATGCTCTTGTAAGAAGTCCATCTGTGTCTTTCTTGTAGGCTTCATTCCCATATATAGAACTTCTCAATGTTACAGGCACATCAATCTGATGATGCTAAAATATGTCCAAATATCAGTGGGCAAAACAAGGTGAGGAAAAGTTCTGAGGAGTTCTAGATCCTGATCCCCACTCTAAGGACAAGAGTAACCTGAGGTTTAGCAAAACCCAAATTACCAACCCTTTAGGGTTTGGTGTGGGTGTATGGGTTGAAAGCAGGGAATCTGGAGATGAGCAGATGATGTATGGCACCACAGGCTGGGACTTCTTTTCCAGACAGATTTCACTTGCTTTCTCCAACAGCCCCTCTTTTGTCCACCTGCTACCATGCTCTGCTCTAACCACAAATATTTTCACACAGAGGAGGGAACTGGTTATAGCACATTTTGAAAATTAATCTCTACAGCTCTGTTTGCAATGTCTTCCTGTGCATATCTATATTCTTGCCAAGAAAAGATTGTCTCCAAGTTAATAATGTAGCACTGGTTAGAAAATCTCAGAGGCTGCTTCCAGCACTCCACCCGTTCTTGTATGCTGAATTTAGTAGGACTACTTACATCTATTCATCTCATCTGCATGATACATAAACACAAACACACAGAAAAATGAGAGAACATACAAATAAATATGCTTCTAAATATCCCCTGTTCATTTTTTACTCTGTGCACAGAGAAAAAAGAAATAATTCTGAAGCTAACACACAAATATACCTCTGCATTTTCATAGTTCATTACAAGCAAAGCAGGAGCTGTGTCAGATCATGGTTTGCCTGAAACACATTTATTGTCACTACCACAACTTGCATCAGGTTCAGCTTTGGATATTGTCTGATTGTAGAAAACAACTGAGTCTAAGGCATGAATCAGTTGTAAACTGTTGCCCAAATCACACTTTTTCTTTAACCCTTCAAGTCCAACTTATGGACCAATTTCCACAAGATAAAAGAAAAGCATTCATAAATGCAACAGGACTGGCCCTGCTTATAGGTGTTTGAAGGTAGGACAATTTTAAAAAAAAACAACCTCTGCAACATTTAATTTATTTTCTTGTAAGTAACTATTCAGTTCCATATGAGAGGAGGGTGGACTGTCCTGCAAAGCAGATTTGTCATGAGGAGCTCACAGTCCCCATGGAGGACAGGCAGGCAGCGCAATGGAACCTGACTTTCTGGGCCAGGGGATTAACCATAAAAAGTTTAGCATTTCTAAAGTGATGTGTAGGCTAGACAGCATCATGTGATCCTGGCTAGAGATGAATTTTTAGTGTATCAGGGATTTAGTGAAAGTGGATTTAGTGGAAGGAAAATGTTTCACTGTAATGGTAAGCTATAAGCAGGGAGTTCAGTAAAGACCCAGAAAGAAAATAAGAACTGGAACATTTTTGTCAGCAAACAGCATGCAGGCATTCACTTCTGTTGTGGAGGCCTGTTAAGTACTTAAGCCAAAGCAGTGCCTTTAGTTACAGACACTAACTCCCAGTAAAATCTGTGTGGAACAGAAAGCACAAAAGCACTGCAAGGACAATTTCTTGGGCTGCAACTCCAACCCTGTCATCCCCACCAACACTATAAAAACTCACAGCCATAGGTACCAGTCTGGGATGGCAGCAATTTGCACTGGCAAGAGTAAAAGACCCATGGGCTAAGTGGGAGAAGCTCCATGGCACCAGGAGAGCTCCTGGGGTGCATCTCCTGGGGTGCATTTCCTGGGGTGAATTTGGATGCCAGTTTTTGAGTTTAATGTGTAGGGGTAACTGAGCCTAATACAAAGCCTTTCATAAAATAGGAATTGGCAGGTTTTTCCCCTTAACTTATGTTGCAAAGGAAAACTCACTCTTCAAATCCTATATACTACAGGATTAATAATCATTATTATCTTGTGCTTTTATAAGTGATCTGATCACTATTAATGCTTTGTCTCCTGAATACTTGTAACTCCAGTATGCCACGTACAGTAGATGCTAAACAAACATAATGGTGCTGCTCAATTTAACAAGAATCTATTTGCTTTTCATAAAAATTAAAGTGAACCCTTAGTTTTATTCAGCATTATAGAATTTGCAGGTATAATGTAATACCAGTGAAATCAGAGCTGTAATTTAGCTCCTGGTTAATGCTAACAATTTTTCTACAGTTGAATATTGCTGCACTGAATTGAAGCTCCATCTCAAATGTTATGTGCCTAGAGATGTTAGTTACAGTTATTGCAGAGCATTCTGTTTATTCAAATCAGACTGAAACAAACACAAACTGTAGCGTGAAAGACTAGAAAATATTTGCTTAGATAAATATTCATTGTTGGCTGCTATGCAGGATATATAGAGGCAATTCAGATTACATGATAGCTTTTTGTTTTATACACCATCTTGCCAGTTAGCATTCAAAAATGTAACTTTAAAAATGCCTTTAATTTTATGTGTGCAATACTAAGTGATATATTTAGCTGTCCAGGTTTCTTACACAGGAATCTTTAATCCACGGGGATCTTAATAGGAATTATAAGTGGAAATATAAACATAAATCTTTATACTTCTGGTAATATAATTTTGTCATTAACTGAACCTTACTGGAAAAGTTCTTTGTGATATTTAACTGAATTACATTTTAAAGATCTTTATCATTATCAAGTGGAAAATCTATGGCAACAAGCAATGAGTGCTGTTAGCCTACCCACTGCTCTGCTGCCAGGTTTGTGATGTTTAGACAGTGTCTCTGTCCTGGGCACCAGAGGCAGAGACACAATTTCCTGCAGAAGCCTTGGCTCTCATCATTCTGAGCCAGAGAGGGCAAATTAAAAAACCCACCATGTATCAATCCTGCACCTAAAAGCATTTTTTTTTTCACATGAAGGTGACATCCTGTTCCCAGTGTGTGATGGTATTATGGGTCAGTGTCTGCTGGAATCATGCTGACCTTCGGGGAATCAACTGAGGCCATATCAGTCCAAAATGAACTTAAGATGAGATGCAGAAAGTAATCAGGTTTTACTCTCTACTGTTAATGAATGATTTGTAGAGTAATTGGGCCAAAAGATTTTCAAACACTGGTTTAAAAAAGAGTCACTTGGGGATAGCAATTATTGTACATAAACACTCTGGAATGTACTGGCCTCTTGCTATTATCTCACATTTGTTAAGCATTTCATGTTTTTGAGTATTCAAAACTAGTGGCAATAATTAATGTAAAACAGAAGGGCTGAAATTCTGCATCTGAACTGTGTAGGTGCTCCATGCATGACTCACAGACAGTTTATTGTATAATTTTCACAAGAACTAATGATTGAGATCCATTTCCATAAGCCTTGGGATATTCGCACGCATAGTCTAGATCAGAAATACTGAACTCACATTAAATCACAGGAGAAAAATAAACCCAAGCAACTTCAAGAAACTTTAAGAGTTAAGAGAGGTTGCAGCCTAGAAAGTGAGTCTTTCCCTTTCAAATTTGCATCACCTACATCAACATGCCCTTCAGAGCTGTTATTTTTGAAAGGGTTGATTAGTGTTTGTCATAGCCAAGATAGCTACTGCACTCAGAGTGCTTCAGTAAAAACTTCAGGGGGCTTCAAGTATCAGGACTTTGTTACCTAAGAGGTCTTTCATACCTTTTTTATGTATCTTTCTATGTGCAGCTCCACACAGCTCTGGCTTTTTCTCTCCTTCTTCTCTCTTCCTCCTTTAGTTCTGGCTCACTGCTAACTATCCCTTGCATAGCCACCTGTCCCTGTCTGTCCCTCACAGTGGCTCACCTCATCTGTCCCTTGACCAACCTCCCGTCTCTTTGTCCTCCTGGCTCTTTATCACACCCTCAGCCTTGAGGGCACGGCTGTTCCCACTCTGAGGTGATTAACACAGCTGCAAGTTGTCAGCCATGATTAACACAGCTGCAAGGTATCAGCCGGTGATTAACACAGCTGCAAGGTATCAGCCGGTGATTAACACAGCTGCAAGGTATCAGCCGCAAGATAGTCTTTAGCTCTATCTCTATCCACAAGTGTTGAAGGCTCTGCCCTCCTCCACAGCTCAGGCAGGGCAGGTCTCCCAGATGCCCAGTTCCCATCAGAAGTCACAGCTCAGGCAGGGCAGGTCTCCCAGATGCCCAGCTCCCATCAGAATTCACAGTGGTAGGAATTTCTCGTGTCTCACTCCTCACATGAAGAGAGGCTCAGTAGGTAAGTGTGGTTTTCAGGTGTTACAGACACCAAGAGGGTCATAAAACTGAGCTGCTGCCCCCACCAAGCCGTGCCTGTGTAATGACGTGTGGCTTTGCCGTGAGAAGTGCTAAGCATCTGCAGGTCTCATTGATGCTGCAGAATTAAACTTATTCAGAGGAGAAAAACCAATTTCCAAACTTTAGATACAGCCCTTAATCATTCATTTAAAAAAGCATTTCCATAGCCATCAGCTTGACAGTGTCTAAATGAAGACTCTGAAAATCTCTTGTTTTCCAACAGGAAATGTGTTCGGGGATTGGCATTTCACATGTATAGAGAAATTCACAATAACCATGTCCTGATGACAAGTCTAGGAAAGGATTTACATCTAATAGGAATGATCTAATTTATCTTTCACACAGTAATACCCAGTGGCTATTGTGAACATTTTATTATGAAGGAAATTAAAGACAACACAAGAAAAATTAATGTTTTAAGGGAAAGTTGTATGGTCCATTTAACTCTTCTTTTGACTCTCCACATAAGCTAATGAGTTAATTTGCTTCTTTTCATATGTTTTAATAATAGAAATAACACTTTTCATAAATCATCTACAAAAGCTTTAAGAAGAAAAGCAAGCTAGTCAGTACAAAGCTTTTGAATTACTTCTGTATAAATGCACATCATGAGTACTTCTGCAATTTCTCTCTTGAAAAAAGAGGCCTTACACTGAACAACCTTCCACTTCTTTTCCTTCCCAACTTTTTTCAGTTTAGACCAAACACCTCACTGCACAACAGTAATATCCTGTTTGTATGGGATTCAGTGGAAATTTTGTCACAAACAAGAGTCCCACAGTCACTGCTTGGATGACAGTGGCACACTGTGACAGCAGTGCAAGAGCTCTGAGCACGAAGGTGCCTTAACACTTCATGATCCAAGACTTGTAGGGAAGCACTCAAAAGTTTTGCAGGTGAGCAGAGCCATTTCTCTTGTCTCACCTCCTTTTCTGCCAAGTGCCCTTTACAACTGAGTCTTTTGAAGGGAAGTTGTTCCTCCCAAGGGTTTTTGTGGTAGCAGGGATAGAGCCTCAAAAGAAAAGGTCTCCATGCACCTGGGATGTGACTCAGGCCCTAGACCTGGCATCCCAATCAGTTCTCCTGCTGTAGCCTCTCCTGATGAGGATGGTCAGGGTAGGATTTCAGACAATGCCTAACCCTACAGTGTTTATTTAATCAAACAAATCTCAGGGCTCAGTATGGCCTGGGTCTTTCAGTCCAGCCACTTTTGCCTATGTCATGCCAGTTGTTGAAAGGAGAAGTACAAATCACAGAGGAATAAAAACAACACAGTGTTAGATGGAGCATTTAAACAGTTAAAGACATAGATAGGCACCTAATGAGATTTTAATGGGAGTGTGCTCATTCTGCTTCCTTCAAGATTTCTGAAATGCCTGTAGACTTTTGGCAAATTTTAAAAACTGTCTCCCCATTCCTTCCTGTGTATCTGACTGCTTTGCTTTTCTTTTTCTGTGAGGAGGAGGGCAAAGGAGCCCAGCATATAAATTCCTTTCCTTGCATTCATACTGAATAAGGTGAAGAAAAATTTCCTCTGTACATATTTGAAAGACAAAATCACTTATGTGGATAGCAGAATTCCCTTATAATTACTTTGCATTCATGCATCAGATGCCTGGGGCCAGAAGGACATGCTGAATATGAGAGTATCTGTCTAGCCACAAAGTAAATATGGTGCACAGGAGGATTAAGACAAGGCAAACGAGTCTGCTGTTTCAGACTGCAAAACTTTTCAGGCTCTCCTGCAATGCCAAAAAAGTTAAGAAGTTCACAGAGATTATTGGACTGATCTGTGTACCAGGGGAAACTGAGCCACTGAACAAGTCCCGTTCTCTGAGTCATCCTGACAGGACCATGGGCCAAAACAAGACATCCTCAGTCCTTCCATTCCCTGAGCCTAGAAGCATCCTAACCTGACATCCAAAACATGCCAGGTGTGGTTGTGCATTACACACACACACACATAGGAAAACAGCTAATTCAAAAAGCGTTTATTTAGTTCAGATCCTGTGACTTCATCTCACAGCCTTGAAAACTGGCGAGGCCCTTTACATAAGGGAGTCATGCAATCAGCCCCAGAGACATCTCAGACACAAGTGATTTTTTGCTGCTTTGGCAGATTGCATTGCCTGTGGTAATATGTATCAGCTGATAAGTCTCAAGCCATATTGAATTGCTTTATCTTTCAAATTTTGATGAAAAAGACCTTTAGATTATTTGTCTCCTAAAACGCTTCTGATTAGAGCTCTGCTTTCAAATCCAATACTAAGTTATTAATCATGGCAGAGTTTTCTGCTTTCCACAAGTCAATAATTATGCATTTAGCCATGATTAGTGCTATATGGGGAAAACCTTTGTTTTAAAAAAGGCAGCATTCAATTCTTAGCCGATAGAGCCTATCATGAACGTAGCTTGGAGTTGGAATAATGTAGAGATGTATTATTCTCCTGGGAGATCTAATTTTTAATTTATGGTACTGATATGCTCTAACTGCTTTATCTGGAAAAGACATGAGGCACACAATATTCATCAAGAGGAAATTCTTGAACCTGACTGCAAAGTCAGAAGTATTTACTAGCCTGTAATCTATATGGGAGTACTAATTAGTTTCACAATGGTTATTTGTATGCTCTTAAAGCCTTGGGAAAGTTTTCTAGTGGGTAGCACTCCAATTCCAGTGACACCTGAGCACAGTGAATCCTGAGCTGGATTTCACCATTTCTACCACCAATTTACATCATTCTTTCCATCACCGTGTATTAGCTCCCAGAGAGGCAGTCAGGTGTGGAGCCCAGCTACGCTGCTGTTTGTGCCTTGGCCATCCAAGGTCAGAGGAAAACCTCAGTCTAACAAGGCTGCAGGGAGGACTGGGCTTGAAAATGAACTCCAAGCTTAGGAAGTGTAAAAAGGGACACAGTGTGATATCAATAGCAGATATTCAGTAAGAGAGGTGTAGTGTTATTGCTATTAATTAAGATAAGATGATAGAGCAGTAAGTGTCTGCACTGCTAAACATGAAGAGCAGCATCAAAGCCCTTTCTGTGCCCACTCTCTCCCTGGACCAAACCTTGGAGATGCTCCCTCTTCTCACATCGCCTGCACACAAAATGCTCCCTGCTCAGTCAAGGTGTGCTACCCACAGCAAGGAAAAGAAACAAGAAAGAGCTCCCACCATTCCCTGAAAATGAAAAATTTCAGGGAATTATTATTAAATGATATAATTATGGGACTTGTGGCTCATGAATAATAAACATAGACCTGTCATTTAATGTTTTAATTTTGTGCACTTAGAGGCTCGCTCATGCCTGCAAACATCTTTTCCAAGACACAACTGGTGACATTTCCCACCTTCTCATCTATTTTCCTCCTGTTGCTCATGTTATGACTAAAAGCAGCAGGCTTATATTTTTCTCAGTGGGAAATATGTCACCTGCTGTTGAAAGAAAAGCAATTATTGTGTCCTCGCTAAATCTTCGGCCTATTTGTGTAGAGCTTTAGAGCTTAAAAATATAAACATCCTGCTCCGTGCCAGTGTAAGTGGTTAGACACTCAGGATTCCAGCTGGGATCCCCCTGGATGTCACCTTCAGTGCCTGCTAAGCACAGGGAAAGATGCCAAACCCGAGTGCCTTTCCCATAACTGTGCCTGATCACTGGAAGTTAAAAGTGAACGATGTGCTCCCAGCTCCAGCACAAGACACCTCAAAACATTATGTTCTTGCTCTCCCCTCCTTACTCCAGGAGTCAGATAATACTTTTCAGCTTTATTGAAATAAGATTTATGTCTGCTCTGCATTTGAGCAGTTGTTTTCACTCCTTTTGTGTGTTTTTATGTGACTGTAAACCTGTCTGACAAAGGGATAGGTATTTTATTTGCACACTGTCAGATGCTTTTCCTCCATGCAATCTCCTGTTATCAAAGAGAAAAAGTCTCAGAATCAAAATGGGAAATAAAACAACTGGACATCTACACCTGCAGCTGGTCAAATTCAATGAAGAAACCAAACTCACAAGCTGTATGTATATATATATACATGTATATATACACATATATGTGAAAGGCTGTAGAGGTGCATGCTAAGAGACTAGTTCTTAAAATACAAAGTTTGTTTCTCGTAAGTCTATTGCTATTTAGAAATCATTTTACCCCACAGAAGTGAAGAAAAGTGAAAGGAAAAAGGCAGTATTATGACTAAATTTAAGAAAAAAAAAATTAATCTTCCGCTAATTCTGAAAGAAAGTTTCTACCAGAACTGACCAGTATCCTAAGATTTAGGGAAGAGGATCTCAAGCCAGTTGTAGGGAAAGGATCAGCAACCTCAGTACTGAGTGTTATTTCAGGTAATAAAAGAAAAGGCTTCTCATTTTTTACTATAATATGATCCCAGCCAAACATAATAACAACAGTCATGAAGAATTATTTTCCCTAACATAAATTAAACAGTTACTTAACATTTAAAGCAGGGATCATCTACAAACACATTTAGGAGGCATTGTCTATGCAACTGTGGGGTTTTAGAAAAAAACACACCTTTATACAACTTTTTACTTATAACAAAGCATGAATGTGCAAGCAGCAAAGCCATTTTTTCATATGTAGCACTAAATGTAGTGCTTCATATGAAAATACTAGAAGAGAACTTTCAATTTATAGGCATTTTCCAAGTATCTCTCTTATGTTAACCAGGTTGGATAGATCACAAAATCTAGAATCTCTTTAATCAGACAATAATTATACTTTTGCCATCTTCCATATCTTAACAAAACCACACAAATTTTCAATGAATGAACATTAGGCATATGTAACCCTGTGCACTGCAGAGAGAGACTGAGATTACAGTATTCCCAAAATGAGTGAGACAGCTTCCCCACTCAGACACAGTGTGCAGGCTGTTCCTTCAGCAGCAGCTCAGAACCACTCACCTATCAAGACATAAAAACACTCTTTACTTGGTGATAGTGTTTGGCAGGATTCAGAAAGGACCTGAATCCTTCTCCAATTCTGAAGACATGTAGTACTCACTACATAGTGTACAACATCCATAGTAGGCTGAAATTTAGCATTTAAATCTATATACACAACATAACAACCTGCAAGGAAAACTGTGTGAATAAAACTAGATTTGTGCCGCTTGTTAAAATAAAAAAGTCCAGAATTCTATTTGCAGTGTTTTGTATCATGGACAGCCTTTCCTCACTTTTGTTTTACCACAAGTGTACATGGTGTTGCATGAACATTCAGGGTATACTTTGCCAAATACACCAGTTCTTGCTGGCCGAGAATTTATCTGAGGTGAAGAAGTTATATGCTTTCCTTCATATGGTCTGCTAGAAACAAGGGCTTTTAGTTTTTAATGAGATAGAAACACGCTGCAGAGGTGACTGTTCAAAACTGCAGCCTATGAACTAAATTGGTATTTAACAATTTGATCTATAAAATCTTTCCTAAGCTGTGATACAGCATATGGTCCTTGCTGAGATGTACCAAAAGATTCAGTGATAATGTACACACAAGGCTTCCTCCATTCCAAATCATTTTGGATGTGAGCTGCCAAAATCTGTAGCATATGGATGTATTTTCA
Organism: Brachypodius melanocephalos; assembly: GCA_013398615.1. Lineage (NCBI taxonomy): Eukaryota > Metazoa > Chordata > Aves > Passeriformes > Pycnonotidae > Brachypodius > Brachypodius melanocephalos. Next base: position 6,675,457 of record VZSR01003282.1, on the reverse strand, counting down.
TTTCATTTCATTTCATTTCATTTCATTTCATTTCATTTCATTTCATTTCATTTCTTTATCTTCTGTTTCTCTTTTCCTAAAACTCTCTAGAAAAGCTGACTTTTCATTCCAGAGTCAATATTATATATGATTTGATCAGTGAATCAGAATTTCAGTCTGAACTGTGAAAGTTCATGGGGTCCACTATGGCTCTTGAAATGGCACTTTATATCCTCAGCTTCTAACTTTTTATGGCCTTTTAATTTTCAATCACAAGTAGTACCACACTCATATCTTCAACAGATTTGTACTGAGACAACAGAAGAGAAATACTGTATTTCCCTTCTTTTGTCAGCTGTGAATGAAAGTGGTAGCAGACCTCTAATCCTTTCTCTATGGGCAGATGGCCGTTTGATACATGTACTCATCTACAAACAAAATTCAGAAATTCATTTGGCATTATCTTCATTCATTATGTATTATTGGTCTCCCTTCATTTAACATCAAAAGTGCAAGTGAGAGGACTGCCATTCTCTATGGTAATTGTTTGGTTGATTAGTCATGAATAATAACACTTAGAATGTATACAGTACTTTACATCTCTAAATTACTTTATAAATCTGAGACTTTTTACCAGAACTTACTGTCTAATAATAATGTCAACCAGAAGAAAAGAAGGCAGTGTCCCAGTGTTATTTGTTAAATATTTAGTGGTCTGAGGTATCAGTGCAACAGAGTGCATGAGCTTTGATGAGGTTTTGCATTTCACGCTCATATCATACATGCTTCTCTTCTGCACACATGGAAACAAGCAGGCTGCAAAGGGGATGAGAGATGAAAGAGGAGGGAAACATTATGCCAGTGAAGATTAATTTATTGGAGGATTTCATACCACACCTCTTGTTGCCTGACTGCCCAGAACAGCTCAAATATGGAACAAACTTCATCCTGCATGGTGGTTCCAGCAAGGGCTAACTTCCCCCACTTTCGAGGGTGAAGACAAGTCGTGGATAAATTGCATCCTTGTGGTTCTCCATACTCCATTCTGCCTGCCAAGAACCTGCTGCTGGTGTTTGGCAGGTTTTTGTTAACCAGTTCAGGGTAATTGTCTCCCAAGTCAATGCGCCCTTGTGCCAACCTATGGAACTTACTGCACAAGTTTTCATTGCATAATTATTGCTAAATTACCCAAATAAATAGTTGTAAGTGATGAGAGCAGGGACTCAAATGAGAACACTCACAAAGTCATAGATGTCAACAGAATTTCCACCAAACAAGATGGGGAAAATGTTCTGCAGAAAGCTGGAGTGACATATCTCAGTGGCTGTGCAATTCACAGGTGTCCCCTGTGGATGCAGGTGCACAGCTGGCAGCCTGAGTGCATTTTATGCCTGACACTGAGTATCAAGAACTTTCCACTTGCATTATTTCAGGTAAATGAAAAATTTTATGTCACCTCACCATATTTTGTAGGAATTTTTAAGCAGGGAGTTTATCCAAGATGTTGTAAACACAGTTTCTATTTAAAGGAACTTCTTCTTTAGGCAGAGCAAAATGATTAGAGATTGTGTATCTAAATGAAGGCAGTTTATGTACAGGTTTGTATGAAAATAGATTTTGCTGAAAAAAACAAGGTCGTTCTGAAAGTGGTGACTATGTCCCAGGGCAGTGAGTGAAAATACATTAATGAAAGGATCTTAGTCCTTTCTGTAGGGAACTAAACACACCTTCATGCCAACAATAGATGCACAGACAGCATAAAGAAGCCAAAGCCTGTTTGGTGCTGGGCCTCTACAATCACTAGAGCTGCCTTCCATGTACGTGCTGGGTCTATGTGTTGTGACACATGTCAGGGCCAGCTGTGCTCTTGCCAGCTCACATTAAATACCAGCGATTCTGCAGCCTCTGCCCTGCATAACAAAACTGACTGTGAAAATCTGTTTTCCATGGGACAGCTCGATAATTGTTACCTGCCAGGTTGAAAATTCAAAAAGTGAAAAAAAAAATTCTTCATATCAGTTGTACAATATTTTAACGATCATAAACCCAATAAACTATTGCAGACTTTGAAATGTGCTCTTTAAGTGAGGCAATTAAAAGCAATGGTCCAGTGTCAATGATGGCTTCTAGGGGCTTAACAAAATAAATAAAGCTATTAAAATAAGTGGATGCTTAACCTCAAATCTTCACATGATGTTGGATGTTACTTAGAATATTTCTATTAGTTTACAAATGTCAGTGTCATTGTAGTAAAATTTTTGTCATTAACTGTCCAGGAGTCAACTCCAGTGATGTAAGGCAAAATGCAGCCTCATACCTGCCAGAGTAACCAACCACTGTCAGTAAAATGGTTGAAACAGCAAGACCAGTGGCAATAATCATGCAGTTCATCTGGAACATAAACATTTCAACATTCTTACTGTACCAAAATTGTTTTGATTACATAAAAGTGGTTTCCATTTAAAATAACTATGCATTTCATCCTTATTATAGTTAAATTGAATGCATTAGATCCTTGACAACACAGAAAAGGCTATGAATGAATGAAGAGCCCATTTCAGCCACCTTGACATGATTAGTCTGTAGCACAAACTGTGCAATGCCTCAGTTGCATTATGATTTGCTGGAGAGCCTGGTATGTTACAGAAATGACTCAGGCTCCCGAGCATTTTTCTGCTTCATTTAAAAACTGGTCCCCTGGGCTTTCACTTAATAAAAACCACATACGTTGTTCTAGTTGTAAGTCATAAATAAGCCTGGTCTTGGGTCAGGGCAGGCAGGAGGATCCTGGGCTCCAGAGGCAGTGAAGGAATGCCAACGACATTTGACATCCTGCAGTTTCTGAGCATGACTTCATGGGGCTGGGTGGGTGGTTGGGGTGATTGCAAACACTTGAACAAATTTCACTGGGAACCCTGGGAGCTCCATAGGAGGGAATAAAGTGCAGGCATTCAGAAAGAAGCACTGAAGGCAGATCATCAGGGTCTCAGGAGAGACTTTGAATTTCTCAAGAGAATCCCACAGAACTGTCACACCCTTCACAGCTGACCTCTCCTGGAAGGCTTCAGGCTGTCCCCAGACTTCCAAGCAGGATAACCTGACAGCCTTCCATCTTCCTACATTCCCAAAGTATTATGTGCCAGATGATCTCTTCCCATTTCTTCAGAGTAAAACACATTAAAAATGGTGATGAAGAGAGAATAGAGCTGAAGAACTCTAGGTCCTCTCGTTTCAGTAGTACTGGGCTTGCAGAAGACACCTGAGTCCCTTAAACAACCATTCCATTTCTCTCAGGGTTTATGATGTTTAAAAGATAAACTGAATACAGATGAATTTTACCTTTTATCCAAGCATTTAACATTTTCTGTTCACTATAGTGCACTGCTGTCTCCTTCCAGCAGGACAAGAATAGGGTAGGTGGGAATACAACAATGGATCTGCCTGCACTGCTGCCATTGAGGGAGCTGGGGCTGGCAAAGAGGAGGTGGCTTCTTCCTGTAAAATCCCATTTCTAAAAGCTCTGTACCTGCCAGTGGTGTGGGGTAGGTTTAAGCTTTAGGCAGGAGGTGCCTGAACTCCTGGTTCTATCCAGCTCTTTCACTGAAGGATCAAGATTTCAGGGAGCTCAAACAGGCCTCAGGTTTAAGAAAAGAAATAGGACCTTTCATAAAATAAGAGGGGAAATCACAGAGACCAGTATTTGCCTGAGGATTATCTCAATCCCCTGCTGTCAGTTCCAGAAGCAAAGTCTATTATTACACCTCTGCTGCTGCCTTGAACAAGTTTCTACAGCGTAAATGAAAAGATTCTTATTATCTGCTCACAATGGTGATTGAAAAGTTTGCACTTTGTAGAAACAGCTCACTGCTCTCAATTGCCTCATCACTGATTTTCTCCAGGCCATGCCTCTCCTGTCACACCACAGACAGAAAGCCTCCTTCCACAGAGCTGGTCCAGATGCAATGAATTTTACTGCTGCTGCATCTCTCTTTATGACAGTGGAAATTTGCCGACGGAGCCAATGGAAAATCCTGTTACCTTCTCCTTGCCAGTTCTGCCATTTGCTTCCTGCAACCCACCCCACTGCGTTCACTCTGAGGGCTTGATTTCTCATCAGGAAGGTAAAAACCCATCACAGAGGGCAGAGCAGAGAGAGGATGAGACAAGGGGAGTCCCTTCACAGACAGTAATCAGTCTTATCAGAAATGCTCACCTGCTCAGGAACACGTGCTGAGCACACAGCTGAACAGGTGTCAGTAGTAAACTGAGAGTGAGACAACATGAAGAGCTCACAGGATAAAGGTGATTACATTTGTTAAAGCCACTAAGAGCATGAACCCTATATATATATATATAATAAAAGTAAAACATTTCACTCCATCCAGCCTAGGCTCAGAATTTCTTTCCCACAGATAAGACAAAATTAGAAACATATTTTCAGGGAAGGCCTAAATCCCAAATAGATGTGTGGCCTTCAGGAAGGCAGCTCTGTGCCTACAGCCTTCTCATTTTTGTCTGAGCAGCCGTCTGCTTGGCCAATTAGATGTCTGACTATTAAAAATCCAATCTCGAGGAAAATGCTGTGATTCATGCAGGGTGGCTGCACAGTTTTTCCCTCTCTCTCAAAATACACATGCTGACACCAACCCATCTGCCTCTTGACACAGATATGCAGCTTTTGCTTCCTCTGTCTATCAAGCTCAAACCAAACTCTGCCTTCCTCCGAGTTGAAGTGCAGTGATAATAAGAGCATGACAAATTGATCATGGGCTGTGGCCAGTCCTTTGGCACTGCTCTATGAGCAGTTTGAATTCCTTGGGAACAAATTAAAGCTGAGATTAAAGCAACTCTGGACTTTAAAGACCAAGTTGAATCGCTTGCTGCATCTTCAATTAATGAGTGGTTCCTGGCTGGTAAATGTGGGCTGTTGTTTTCTTTAGCTGCATCCACAAAATAGCTAAAATCAATTATAAAGATGATAAACTCACATAAATTAGTTACAGTTAATCAACCTAAGAAAGGTTTGCATTGTACTGTGAGCAGTAATTACCAGCTATTTCAGGTTCACTCTTGTGACTGTTCCTTTGCTGTGACTTATCTGTGTGTGGTGAAGCCAGTTCACCACAGGGTAATACCAATGCCTCAGAAGTGTCTCAGTGTACTCTCTTTCTAGGCTTAAACATTATCTATTGGCCCTTTTATGCCTAAGAAAATGAAATTAATTTCAAAATATACTTTTAAGTAAAACATTTATTTCATAAGGCTGCCCTAAAAACATGTTTGGCATTAAAGGGAGCTGAGTAGACAGGCTTGAGCCTATGCTATAGCAATAGAATGGCTTAGCAAATGTTTTATTGGCTCTGGGCTTCTGTGACTGCCTAGGATTGTTTTCCTCTTATCTTTCTTTTTTTTTTTTTAATTACTGTGTTACAATGAGTGCACATGTGAACTCAGGTAGCTGGGACAGGCTCCCCTACGTAGCCTTTGCATATTAACTCACTATCATCCTCTGAATTTAATTTGGTACCAGCATAAACCCCCTTTGCACCTTCAGTTGATACTCAGTGGACAGCAGAATCCTACACGGTGCTACAGAGGGTACAACATTCAGCAGATCAGAGTGTTCCTTCAGACAGGAACCAATTCCCTCCTCTCCTCCTCCTCCTCTTCCATCCAGGTAATTTTCAAAGAATTCTGAAATAGTTGAAGTTTATAAAAACATGTGCCAAGACACCCAAGATAAAGTAGCATAGAAATGTACTTGAAAAATGCCTTCTTATTTGGCAGAGGTGCTGAAAACAGCTGAGCTGCTGAAGAGTTCTGTAACTATTTTCCATTTAAGGTGGTCATAATATTTGAAAAATAGTAAAATTCCAGTATGCTTTTTTGAGCTCTGACATAAAATGATGGGGAACACAATACCTACATCATGTTTAAGCACTCTGTGGAGCACAATGCAGCATTAACACAAAGCCAAATACAAAAAATAGAAAACATTTTTCATTAATATAATCCTCAAAAAGCTGCATAAGACAAACATAAAGATGTCCTTGGAAGAAAATGGCAATATTTTGCCCATCCTCAGCTTTGCCAGCTCATTCTAAAGTGTTTTAGTAATGTCCATGAATGATTATGAATGTTGTCTTAGATGGTTGCCCATTGCCCTGAAGAAAATGTTTATGACCTGAATAGATTAATTATATTCTCCCCTTAAATATCATTCCTTCAGGACTAGTTATTGTTGAGTGTAAATGTGCCACTTTATATGCAAATAAAATGGGCTGAGAGTGGAATAAGAAGTTCAGCATATATCTACTGACAAATCATCTTATTATGTTTTATATTAGCAGACGGAACATCTTGTGGTAGAAAATGTTAATAGACCTCAACAGGATGCAGTGCTTGCTTCCTTGTTTCTAGAAAATCTTAGTTGAACTTTCAATTATTTTCTTGTAGTCACCTGTGCTTCATTTTAAAAGGATTTTAATTGTATTTTAAGAAAAAGTGATATATTGAATGCAAGAAAAAATCTAAAACTCTTCACTACCTAACATTAGTAAACCAATTGAATATCTGTGACATAAATTAAAACCAGAAGGTAATCTTGAATTCTCTGTTAAAGAGATTCAAAACAACTAATTCACATTAGTGCAAGTCAGTGGGCTCAAAACCCAGAGACTCCTGGGATAAACCCTGCTTAGATTTAACAGAGCTCATCATTAGCAAGCCAAGGCTGTTCCACTCTGAACTGCACACTTCACTCATTCAAACCTTTTGTTTCTCAGGAGGAGGAGGAATCACAATACACAGATTTTTATCCTAATTTGTTCCTGAGGTGCCCAAAATGATGGCCCACTGCCTGCCATCAGCCAGGAAAGACAGTGAAGATATTTACCAGCTCTTGGAAGACAAGACCTTTAGTGTTTAAACAAAGGAAAGATCCAGGTGATCCAAAGAGGAAAGGATGATCTCTCTAGAAGGTACAAGGGCAGAGAGATGTCTTGGTTTGATTCTCATCTTAGAGTTTCATGTCACATTAAAAATTATTCTGATTAAAAATTATTAATGCCTCAGGGAAAATAAACCTCATGAATTAGGAATGATGGTTAGTTCTTGGTATGTCTTTTCTCATCTACGAACAAACCTGGGAGTCTTCAATAAGGCAAATTAGCCAAACCAAAACCACCATTGACAACATCAAACCTATCTCTGCTATCCATACGATCTGGTATTCGAGGAACATAAACTTGGAATGAAGTTGCATAAAACATTGAAAGTAAGAAGTTATCCATTCCTATGGCTTACATTTATTCTGGATTGAAATAAATCTTTAAATTTGATTAAAGTACATAACATTAGTTGAATACAAATTGTTGAATGAAATTTTATGGATTGGTTTAGCATATCGTCTTCTCCCGTATTTTTAGCTGAACTTTTAATTAATGTAATTATATCAGGTTTTTTATGGCATTAGTCAAAGTCAGCTAGAGACAACCTGACTGAGTTCAAAAGAGCCAGGTTAAATGTGGTGCTCTGGATCAGGCCATGATAATTAAAAGAAAATCACCATCAGAATGATTTAATCATAGATCTGTCTTGACACAGAATTATTGCCCTTGAAGCGTGAACTTAATTACTGAATCTACTGCTGGGAATCCTCAAATACCATTGAAGCTCAAAATACTCAGGGTCTCTGAGATGCCCCCACTTCTGACATGGACTGGCTCCAACAATGGGATCATTGAGTTCATCAGCACAGGAATACATAAATATATACAGAATATATAATCGGTGTGTTGCATTTACACTGCTAATGTGCTCACAGGTGGGTTGGTTGTTAACTTAGGATTCTGTACGAAGTACCAGGAGCATTGGGAGAAATAAAAAACACCGCATGAGGCATAAAAAAATTTAAAAGCTGTTCCCCCATTTTCCCTCTAAATCTTTGTGCAGTTTTGAAAACAAAAGCTATGGAAGTGCTTCTTTCATAGAAGTCTGCTCATGTGGAAGATATCAGCAGCCTTTGAATTCCAAAGAACAGATAGACAACAAATAGATTCATTGATTGACTGACTGATTGATTGATAGATTAGATACAGATTATATAAATGTAGATAAATAAATAAGGATGATGACAAAACTTCCCATAATATTTTAAAACTCATTTTAATCAATCTGTACAAACAGACTTAAACAAAACTTGGGAGAAAACCCCAACAACCAAACTCTGCTACATTTAGCTCTTGCATGCCAATTCACAACTCAGAGATCATTTTTATAGCTGTTAGTCCTATGAAACTGGGATAAAACTGCATCTGGCATTCCTCAAACTGTTGTGGCACTATCAGGAACTTCAATATTATGAAGAGATATTTGAGCCCATCATCTCCAATTTCCAGGTAATATACTGACTTAATCACCACTCTCCACAATACAAAGAAGGCAATCTTTCTGTCTTTTGTTCATTTTTTACATCTGAGAACAGTTGTGTTTCAGTCTTCTATACATCATCTACTCCCACATCTGTCTCGCACTATGTAACTATTCTTTACAATTCCTGCCGCACTTATTTTTGTTGCTACATTGAAATCTTGTGCATAATTATGTGAGGTTGCTATGGAGATTATGTGTGATTTGTCATGAGGAAAATCTATTGTGTTTGAGATAATTCTGCACAATAGTGACCACTGAATCTTTCCTCTCTGGGGCCCGGGGATTAGGAGAAAGTACCTGCCAGGATGTTCACAATTACAAACCAAACAGGTTTGATAAACAGAGAAGCTCGTGCACTGCACAGAGGACAAGGTTGTTCCCTCTTTTGGGCAGATGGCTATGAACTGGTGCAGGGTGATGTTGAGATACATATTTGGAAGAATCCATCAGAAGGATTTTTAAAGAGAGATTTTTAAAGCACCTCTAAAGTTCCTTTGTTGAAAATGCCTCTAGTTAAAGCTCGTGATTTCCTATGGAGATCTGCTGCGGTATAAATTCAAACAAGTTACAATTGTGTGGACAGTACTTTGAAAATTATGTAGACAGCAATGCTTTGAAACTTAACTTCTCCATCCCTGGCTCTGTGTCCTTTTCAGAGCTGGGCAAGCTCACAGTGATTGATCACTGCACATCAGTCACAAGCAATTCAGCCCGTCCAGCTTGGGCTGAACAATACCTAGGGGCTAACACAGCTTTCAGCCAAGGTCATGGGTTAGCCCTTCCAGCAAGCAACTTCCCTCCTTCCTCAGGCTTGGACTATCCCAGAAAGCACACAGATTTGCATAACAAGTGGACAGGAAAAGCTTTTCCTCCACGGAAGATCCAACTAAAGAAATCACAGGGATTTGGTAGGAAAATCCCTCTCGTTTCAGGCAGAGTTAGAGCACAAACCCAGCAAGTTTCCTGGAGCAAAGAAACATTCTCATGGAAACAAGATATTCATCAGGAAACTGCAATTCAAGGAGCTGTTTCAGGAAAAGCTGTTCGTGTGACAACTCCCAAATTAAATCTAAAGCCTTGGACAGTCACAGACTCTGCAGTTCAGGTCATCATCCTGTGGCTGCCACAAAGTTGGTGCAGGTGTGATGTCCTTTACTACCCTGGTAATGCTGGATGGAAAGGAAGGGGCAAAAACTATAGAGGCAGAAAAATAATTAGATCTGTAAGAACTTCAAAACATTCATCATCCTCTGCCACCCTTTCATTCCTCATAAGTGGCCCTCATCATTTTTACTACCCTTCTACAGATCACCTTGTAGATTTTATTTTTATGCAATTACTGATGAATGTTTGCTGGCCTAAGCAATTCTCAAATCACTAGTAATAGAAAAAAACATTAAGATGCAGCTTGTAACAGAAGGACAAACACACCCTGAGGTGTATGTATCTTTATGCAGAGCAACTGCTGGCTTCCCCACATAATCTTTTATTAACCTACTGTTCAACTCTGCTGCCTGTGAGCACAGGAATACATCTGAAATGGAGACTCTTTAATTAAAACCTGACTTTCAGTAAGAAACTATTATAACCAAACCTTTGGAAAAAAAAATATGCATATGACACCCTTTCACTCAGTGGTTTACACTTCAGGAGCAACAGAACTTTGGAGGATTCTTTCATATCTCCGATCCCCTGCACTGCCTGCTTGCCATCCAGCCTGGCTGGGGTTTGCAACACTTTGATTGCTGCCCCACCATACTCTGAAGGGGTAATCTGCGTCAAAAGCTGCAGAAATTGATTGCTCTGATTTTGGTGACAAAAAAAAAAAAAAATCAAATCCAAGTTTGCTCTGGTGGTTCATAATGTTGCCAGAACCCTTGAAGGAATTTACAGCCTCATTATGCACTTCTGGGAATACATTATTCTATATATTTCTAATGTTACAATGGTGTTAAATAATAGAGCTTTTTAGTACTTGAAAAGCTCTTCTACAGCACCTTTTGAGCATAGTTGATAAAATATAGTCAGGTAAAGCCCATTATTGACTTTAACCAAGCTGTTATACTACTCTGTGCATTATTAAGCATTTTTTTTTTTTGTGGTTAGAATTGACACACAAGTCTGAATGAGTTGTTCTAAAATAAGAATAAAAGAGAGAAAATGATGCAATGATGGTTAAAAACTCAACTATGTTGCTCAGGCATGAAGATTTTGAAATGCTGCATACAAGAAAATTGTGCAATTCATTGCCTCCCGGATATATGCCAAAAATGTTCTCCAGAAGAAAGGGTGAGTAGAGGTGATCTGGAAAGGGCTTTTAATCTGTGTGATAAATTGCCAAACGCCATTATATTTAATGAGTCTCATCAATGCAGTGCTGGAATAGCTGGAATAAATAAATAAATAAGTAAATAAAGCCCTATCAAAAAAGTAGTACAAACAATTGCATGAATTAATAATAAGGCTCCCATTAATGCATGCATAATTTAGAGAAGTTAATGAAGCCAATTTAAAGTTTTACTAATGTATATTTTGATTCTGTGAAGTCTAATTTTCTAAAGAGGTCTTAATGCTCCCTTTCACTATTTATTCCCTCGACCTGCCCCCCATTGAAGAAAAAAAAAAACCCCATGAAATTTAATGGAAAATTGTATTTTCTGTAGGATTTTAAAACTGTGTTGTGAATCTCTCGTTCCTGTATAATACTCAGTGGCTCAAATACACAAACCTATAAGAAGCACAGAGCCATTACATCTGTAATTGAGAAACATGTCTATGCAGCCCTTGGAAGCCTGCTAGAAGGATCTACTGTTTCCAGTATTCAGATCCTATTACTGTCATTTGACTGGAATAAAAAATCCTTGAGGAAAAGCTTCATATTTGGCCAAATGTTAAAGAAATATTCAAAGGGGAACCATCATGTATATACATATCCTCAGAGTATTTTTACACCTTAGCACGTTCATATAGGCAAACAGATCCATCTTGATCTGCAATGGAGAAATGACGTAATGAGTTTAAATTCTCCTACACTTCTTTCTAAGCAGCAGGTATTATTTGTGCATTTCCAAGTAATAATTCCTGGTCGCATGATGGTTAAAAAAATTAAAAGAGTATTAAAGATTATGGTTAAAAACAATTAAAAGTTGTGAGCAGAAAATAAAGTTATGAAATAAGAGGAATCTACAGATGATTAGAAATAATGAAACCCAAGTCATGGGTAGTTCTACAGCTGGGAAATAAGAAAAATGTGTTGATTGGCATCAACATCTCTTTGCAGAAAATGTTTGTTGTCATTTTCATGTGCTGGCTGTGACCAATCCTTTTTCTCCCTGCCCTTTTAAGTTCATTTGATGGAGCTTTTTCCAGGTTAAAGTGAGAGGGACAGCCTCACTCTCTGCTGTTCTTAGAGCAGCTGCCCTCCAGGCTCCAAAGTTTCTCCAGGTTGAGTGAGGACAGAAAGGATAAATCAGAAATCAGCAGGTGGGTAATGAGAGGACCTTGCAGGATCCATTTGCTCTGTGGCTCTGTGAAGTGTTTACTCCCTGTCTACAAATAAAGTTTTCACCCTGGTTGTTTACAGCTGACACTGGGGCTGTCAGAAACGAGAGGTCTCACTTCAGCCCTGGTAGCAAGTGGGCTTTTTATTAAAGGTCTGAACTGAGGCAATGTGGGGAATGTTCCTGCACATCACCTTTAATAACTCTGCTATTTAAGGTGTATTATAACCTCAATTTTCCACTCATCTCTGAGCAGAGGGATTCGGTTTTTTTGGGCCGTCCTCTCAGCCTGTCTCATCAGACAGCACACTTAGGAGGCTGCTTTTGGTTCTGGAGCACTTTTACCTGTGAAATGTTTTGCAAATTGCAGAAGATTTTTTATTTATCTTTTGTTAACTCTGGTTTGGAAAAAAATAAAAAGAAGATAAAATTTGAAATGCCAAAGATTTACAGTAGCCACATGCAAGAGTGCCAGGGCTGAGTGAAGAGGGCAACATGCTATCCTGCAAGGAATTTGGCTTCATGATCTGACTCTGCAGAAATGACATTTAAAAGCCCCTGGTGATGTCTGTTTTAAGTTGCAGTGATGCAACCAGCTGATATCAATCACAAATCCACTCTTTAACTAGGAGAGAATTCACAGATACTTGAATTCTTTTAAAAGCACAGAGCAACAATATCGGTTGCCGATCTTTTCTCCTCCTCAAGAGGTATATTCAATTACATTTGAGATTCTTCCACTCAGGAAGCATATTAGATCCCTTCCTTTTGCTGTGCAGGAAATGGTAATTATTTACCATAAGATACATTAATAAAATCTAAGATATGAGAAATTGCTGATGAGCATCCCATCTATGGCAAAGGCTGTGTACTTAGTACCTACATTTACATTTTCAGTGTCCAGCATTTCTAATTAGCTACTTTTGTGGAGGTTTTCTGCCGGATGACAAGAGTTTGTGTTGCACTTATGGCTCTATCATACCTCAGTCTGAGCCAGGGCACAGCACTCTAGTATTGTTTCAAGACTCTAAAATAACTACTCCTGATTGTCCCTATTCAAACCCAGTTCCCTAAAAACTGAATATACCTTTCCAAAGAGTCACAGCACTGTTTACCTTGTCCAGCTGCTAACCAGATATCAGAGCTCCACTTATCCTCTAAGTTATGAAATTTAATTCAAAAGGATTTAGACCCATCCCAGCTCTTCTCCTCCATTTCAGCAATATTTTCCTCACTCAGATGCTTGCAGAAGCATAAGCTCATTACGTGCTGCCCAACACTCATCAGAAGATTATCATGTATTAATTTTCAAACATAATATTGCATTTCTTACTTGTGATAAAGTTTCTCAGAACAGAGAGACACCAATTACTTTGGAGTGGCAATTTGTAAAGAAGATTAGTCTGGCAAAGTGGATCTGAAGAGTTTGCTTCTATTTCCATAAATGAGCTTTACAGGAAATTCTAATAGGAAATTCCAATAATCAAGTGATTTATGCCAAAATAAGTTCTAATATTCTCCACCTTCAGATAATACATTTACTCCATTAAGATCTATAGACATTGTGAATAATACAAGAGTCCTAAAATAACAATGAACAATAATTTTATTATACAATTTATAAAGTACATACATCAGATTCCATTTAATTGTGCCTTATACCTAAAGGAGTTTTATCACATGAGGTGGACTGTGTTATGCATCTGTGATCAATTCTAAGCATTATTTTACAGCCCAATGCTTTGAGCACAGTAAGGAGGAGCTAAAGGCTTTGGCTATCATCTTGCATATGCATAAAAGTTGACCTGGAAATGAGCACAGCTTTTAATAACATCAACATCTTGCAACTTTTTGTTTGTTCATGATAGAACAAATACTCTGGGATACATCATCTTCCCTCAGTACCAGCTTTCCAAGCCTCAGAATATCAAAGTGACAGCAAAGAAAACTGCACATGTCACACAGGCTCAGCCAAGGCCCTACACCACACATGCACCCTAATTTCAAATTATGCAGGCACTCACTCCCTCTGTTTCCAGCTGAATTATGCAAAGATCTAACACAGCAACCCAAAAATGAACATTAGAACTCCACTGAACTCATCACATGCCTACCACATTGGGTTTTAGATCATCCTTTTGTGTTGCTACCTCATACAGGTAGATTTATACCAAACAGGATGATCTCTGGGAATGGCAACTCTGCCAAGAGTGACATTTTCAAAGCGAGGTTCATGTTGAAATGCCAGCTGCAATGTGACACCAAGCACCTGGTGATAGGCAGCCCTGTTATCCTGGAGGTGACAGCCCTGCTGATTCCTGCCTGGCACTTCCCAGACATGAGGATGTGAGGGGAGTGATCTCATTGATGAGTGCACATTAAATATTTTTCTAACCAAACTGAGATTTTTTTGCTTGTTAGTACTGTAGTCATATTCTTAGATCAATGTCACCAGGAGAGAAAGTATTGCCACAATTCAGTCTTTTGGGTTAATTGAGAAAAATTAATAGATTACATTTATTATTCACTTGCAAGGCATGCTAATTTTGTCTTCAGTGATGCAGCCCAGATTGCTTCATTACAGCAAGCAGAAAGAACAAAAGAGAAAATGAACAAACTGCTGAGGCTCATCAGCATCTCCTATTCACATCCCATACATGCACATATGCCCACTGACAGGTAAAACCACCCAGCTGGAGAGGTTTCTTGCCTAAATTGCATCTACAAGATCTACTCCATCATCTTATCCAAGAAACCTAGAGCACATAAAAGGAGAAATAATAAAGCATCTATTTTATCTTTCCCTTCTCATTCTACAGGAGAAACAGCCCAATTTACTGTGTGTCCATTTGTGTAGTCAACTGAGCCAGCAGAATAGGTTAAATGTGAGATGGAACTACTGATGTAAATCTAAAACTGAGGAAACAAATCTGACTTTCAATTCTGGAAACAATTGATTTTTTTTATTATTATTTTATATTCTCTTTACTTTATATGACTTCTGGCGAAAAATTGTATTTCCCACAGTAAAACGTAGCTTCTCTCTTTTTTTGTGATGCAGCTGTTTGGAAGCTGTTTGGGATGCAGGTGTTTGGAAGGAGAAGAGATCTCAAAGGTAGCAGGAGCCAGTCAATTGATGGCTTTTAAGTATGAGGGGCTGAGACTGCACTGATCTCTCTGTTCAACAGAGAGTCAGCAAAGGGAACAGAGAACCAGGATGATGCCCCAAATCACATATTGATGCTGTGTGGACTGGCACTCCACTTGTAGACTTTTCAGTCTGTCCAGCTTCATTCCTGTATGCAATGTTCTGCAATAATCAATATTTTCAGTCGTGCATGTTTAGACCACCTAAGCCGGCTGTTCTGTCCAGTAGCTTTGGTGGCAGCCTCTCCACTGCTTGGAGATGAAGCTCAAAAATTAGCTGCCAGAAAGCACTTCCCACAAGGGCACAAAGCAGCCCCGCTCAGTGGAGTGCAATTAAAAGAAGAGGTCATGGTGCTGTTGCAGAAAGCATCAATTGTGCATTCATCAGTCCTGCAGCAGAGTGAGTCCCTTCAGCCCTGCCAAGGCTCCCTCTGTGCCCCTCTGTCTGCCAGGGCTGCAGTGCAGGAATGTGAGGCAGCTCACAAACACCAAGCTGGGGGCTAACGAAGACAGCTTTGGTGAATTCTCCTTTTAAGTTCAACCACGGTTGAGTTTGCTCACAAACAAAGCTGAAGGGCTAATAAACACACTGAGGAGAAGAAGAAAATTGTACTGACCTATAATATCAGGACACATGGAAACTTGCAATTATTCCATGCTTCGGAGTGAATTAGCAGAGCTAATTAGTGTAAAGAGGTACCAAGGAAATGTTGATAGGTTACACAGAAGTCTGGTGATGTTGTTCTGATATTCCACACAAGTGTGCCATAACTGTATGGTCACTGCCAGGAAATGCTTTGTGAGACTTTAGGACAAAAGAGCAAAGGGAAAACAAACAACAAACCACAAAAACTTACAGGAAAAGGAGAAAGAATTTCAGTAGGGCATTTCACCTTGTGCTGGTTGTAGATTGACACCTGATTTGTGAAGGGGAAATGGCCCAAATTTGAGCTGTTGCTTGATTTTAATGCATGTGGCCACCATCACCACAAGTGGTAGGTGCAGTATGTAATCCAAGCATCTCTGAAAAAACTGAAACACAGAACCTTTCCCAGTGCTTCGTGAAGGTGGGCAAGAACTCTACAAAAAGTTGAGAAACCAAAAAAATCTGACTTTCTGTAGTTCAGAGATAATTTTGAGGGTTTTTATCATGGAGATCTCTTGCAATAAATTCAACCTTACAACGCCGAAAGGATGTTAAATCTTGGTTTTCAGCAGGAATTCAAGAAATACCTACTGACTGCTTGTTTTATTTACTTAACCTTCATAGGAAAACATGAAGGGCTGAAGCTTTTGCAGCTGTGACTACAAAGGTGCATCATTCATGAGTTTTCTCTATCTGACACCAGTACAAAGGGCATGGAGCATCATAGATGTTGGACAGTGAGAAAGAGACTGAGCTGATGTTAAAATTATTTCTCTCCATTTCATTGTGGAGACAGAGAAATAATATCCTTCCCCTTTCACAGACTGAAGATATGTTTTCATAAGAGTTTTCAGCAGCTAATCCCCATTTTATTACTCTCTTCACTAAATCTGAGGAAACACGTACCTTATTTTAGTGAAAATTCACTGTAGATTATGGTTGCTTGAAAGTTATGTGATGAAACCAACACCAGACATGATGCTGGAGGTTTTCCACTTCATTTCAAATGAAAGATGTGCCAAGCTCACAAATGTCCCTATAAAGACGGCCAAGCAAGTGCAGGACACTATGGCATCTGAGCTTTGTTTGTCACAAATAACAAAAACCCCAAGCCAATCAAACTTTTGTTCAAATAAAACTCCAAACAGCATTTGGAAAAAAGCTCTGTCACACTTCTGATTTGTCTGCCTGCTTTCTCAGAGCATCTTTTCAGGGTACAAAGAGCAGCCAAAATTATGTGCCTCCTCTCTCCTACCGAAATGAGTTGGACAAAACCTGTACACAGCTTTTTAAAAGAGCATTACATGGTTATTCAGAGTACCTGCATACTTGATTACATTAATTCAGGTTAAATAAGCAATATGTAAATTCACTGGAGCTGTTGTGCTCCTCTGGAGGTCGCATCTTTTGTGCAGACAACCACACACTCCAGGAGATTCTCACTGTAGCTTTTTCTTAAGACAGGTCCCACTACGACAATTCATATGCAGATCAGTGCAGCCCAATTTATTTACTCTAGAAAATAATCTACCAAGCCTGACTCAGTAATACAGATTACAGCTGCCTGCTTGGGTATGAAATACTGCTTGAAAAGGTGAAGGGATGACTCAGTGAGTGCCTCCATAGGGTAGCATCAGTGGTGTGTACTGACACAGACACACTGCAGACACTCTGCTGACATTCATCTACAGTAGGAGGAGAATCCATTCATCATGGAGTAGCTTATTCTTATAAAAGCCTAATTCTGTACCCTCTCCTTCTCCAGGTTAGAATAGATCACTGAACTGATAAACACGGCAAGGACACCCAGATGTGCCTTTCTTTGCCAGAGCAAAGCCTGCCTGCTCTGAAATCTCTGTTATGCCCTTTCTCCAGTGAAGACAAGTTCAGTAGATTTCAGGAAGTCACTGTCCGTGAGTTAGAAGTCTTGCTAGTATGTAAATGTGCATATTTTAAAGCTGGATTGATACATCCCTTGCTATAATAAAGAATGTTATAATGAGTTTATATGGTAGTCATGTAAATGCACATTTCAAAACAGTCTGTTGTTCAAGAGTTCCTTTGTCACTACCTAGACATTCCATCAAATCAAGCTTTGTGTGTTTAACCTGAATTGGTACATGTTATTCATTATTACAGTCACTTAACCCTTGGTATTTAATTCCTCCACTAGGTAACTGAAGATCTGCCTCTGTCAGTGATGCACTGAGGATCTATGGCCACCCAACCAAAGCAACACATTCTGCTGGTGGGACAATTTAAACACACGGCAGTGGGCACCTGGCTATCCAAACCCTCTGGTCTAAGCAATTTGAAGCTGCAAGAGCTGAATTCCTGGATGCAGATAAGACTATTCCTCATTAGATGACTTCTAAGCTATCACTTGTCCTTCATGCTAGAAAAACTGCAAATTATTGCAGGCCAAAAGGTATTCAGGCACTGCAAAATACTGAGAGTGTAATACAAACTATCAGGAGAAATATAACAAGCAGCAATTGTTCTTCAGTGTGGAATCTCTTATTTCTGAGAATATTCTCACAATTCTGTTAGCTCAGACTCTTGGATCTTATTTTGTGTTTGCAAAGACAGGACACAGAGGCCCTTACAGTGAGGCCCTTGATCTCAGCCAAACCTGCAAGAAAACCACTGCCAAATCCACAAGAGGCTGATGACTTCCAAACCAAGAAACAGCACATCAAAACCAGAAATTGTGGTTTTTATTTTAGTCTGGGGTCCTTTGTGAGCTTGATACTACTTGTTTCACTTCACATCCTTTTGAGGGTTCTCTTGCTAAAAACAAAGCCAAACCAGTTTCTCTAAAGCACGCAAAGATGTAGGCTTCCAGGATTGCTCCATGTGCAGAGCTGCAGAGCTTCTCACTGGGATTGGCAGGGCATAAGGGTCAGACCCAGGGCTCCCATCCCACCCTGACCCTTCTTCCCAGGGAAGCTCATGTCCGCTGACACACTGACTCATCTGTGCTCTCTCCATCTCTTTCCTTCCAATTCTCTTTGGAAGTTTTGTCACTTCCTGGTAGCTCACTGTGCTATCTGTGCTGTTTTTAGTATTTTGTTTATATTTAAACTTCCTCTTCTTTATAATTCCCTGGATATATTTACATTCACACCAAAGTGTAGTCCCTCCCTCCTCCCCGGGTGCAGAGCAGCACTGGAGGGCTTCCTGACACAGGGGGAGCAGCTCATTGCCCTTCTATTTTAAACTCAAGGTTTGTTAGTTATCTCCAAGATAACATCACATTCTCACTTACATGGATCAAGGAGAAAAATCCAGTTCTCCTTCATTAAAAGGAGAACTATTCTGCCTGCAGACAATATACAGTAGACATAAATTTGAGAGCTAATGAATGGTATCTCAAGGACTCGAGCTTTAGCAGGGAGCATTACTAGAGTTCTGTTATGAAAGTAATTTCTATCCTTGCTGAAACCTGGATAAACAGAGCTTTTAACCCTGGAACAGTGTCAAGGGTTTTATAAAGCTGCCACCATTTGTTTACTCCTGAAGCAGAGGTTGAAAGAGTCTGATAGAGTGTATGTCTGTAAGTTACTCTGCAGAGTGGGGGACCAGAAAACATGTGAGTATTTTGTGGAATTAAGAAGGAACCAAGGAAACTATTAATAAAACATGAAACAATGTCATTAATATGCCCTGCTATTTTCTGGTC
Source organism: Brachypodius melanocephalos (assembly GCA_013398615.1). Lineage (NCBI taxonomy): Eukaryota > Metazoa > Chordata > Aves > Passeriformes > Pycnonotidae > Brachypodius > Brachypodius melanocephalos. The sequence continues at coordinate 6,656,070 of VZSR01003282.1, read as the reverse complement.
CTAAACCAGCAGTATCTTTGACTTCACATCTTCCTCTGCATAGATCCACTTGTGGCCTCCAGTTCTGCTCACTGGAGATCCCAATCACAGCTTTGTGCACAGCACAGAAAGAGTAACCAGTGCCAACAATCTGTCTGCCAGAATGCATTCTGATTTTTAAACACGGTTTGTCTCATTTAATTCCAAGTTGCGACCACAAAAAGTAACTGAAAACTGTTAATCAGAGTGTAAAGAAAGCAGAGATTAATGTCAGACGAGAACAGAAAACCCTAGTGATGCCAGTGGGATTTTCTATCCCTGGTCTGTCTTTGCACAGTGTATAACTGACTACATAAGATGCCTAAAACACAGAGCTTTGGCAAATAAAAGACTTTCCACTTATAATTTTCCCACTCTCCCTTCTCCTTGTAGTTAATTATCCTATAAAAGGAAGATTTATCGTGGCATGTTCCAATAAATGCTGTGCATTAGCTATAGATATATATATCTTTAACGTTCCAATTGAAATTCTGTACTTCACACAAATCTTTTATTACAGGGCCCCAACTCCACAGTTCTTACACCAGTTGTTCCCTCACTACAATCCATGAGGCATTTCCCAAGGTTAAAACTTACAGGTGAACCCACAAACTACCAAACTCTCCAGAATCTTCAGTCTGACAATAATTTGCTGTGCAACACTGTTGTCTCGGACCTAAGCTGGAGGATGTTCTGCTACACAGGGTAGACCAACCATATTGTCTACTTGCTTTAGACAACAATTGAATTTTAAGAATCCTCTAAATCAGAGCTAGAATGTACCTGGTATCCATTACATACTGTCCAGGGGCAGCTCTGGACTCTTGGTAAGTGTCTGGATGGTGCCTTCCTGCAGCCCCAAGTTGGGGGCACACAGTGATCAGAGCAGGCACCTCTGTTCTCAGCATCCTGCCTGCCCTGCAGCCCCTGGGAACCACCTCCCTCCTATTCTGGGAAGGCTCCAAATGCACCAGAAAGCAGCAACCCACCCCGGGGTGCCAGTCTTTGGACTCCATTGCCATGGAGACTTTTAGGGGTCCTCTTGGAGAATGGAGCAGAATTCACCAGTCAGAGTTTCCCCTTGCCCTCCTGAATCCCTGTAGGATCTCATCCTTGTGCTTGCAGTCTTGGTTCAGGGAGCAACAGGAGCTGAACAAGGCATTTCCCTACCTAAGACATGAGGCGCTGCTGAGCTTTTGTTGAGGGTCAGATTTTCAGCCCAGGAACCAGCAGAGCAAATATATGTCATCCTAGGCTGGTGACAGAAAGGTGACATTGAGGGCTGAGAGCCAGCTGAAAGGTACAGTTCTAACTCAGCCTTTGATTTATCCCAGCCCAGCAGAAGCACTGGGGAGCACTGCACAGCACAGGAACCGACTTCTTATCTTGACTTTTGTCACAGGTGGGCAGGTTCAGAGAATTTAGGAAAAAAACCAAGCCAAACAGCCACCTGAGAGATTTTCCTCAGGATTATAAAATTTTACTTAAGGTTTCCAACAAAGTCATCAAAAGTATGGGTTAAGATGAAGTTCTTGTCACCAGGCATGACAGACTATTAAAACATTACACAATGAAGCATAAACAACAATGTGCTTCATTTGTCCATTTATTTTACAGTCAGCTGAAAGAGTATTTAGGTCATTACATTTAAAATGCCATTGCATTAACTCATCTCTTAAACAACACAATACCCAGACATTAGCAGATCTGCTGGGTTTCCTAATACCTCCTTGGAAAGATATAGAAGTTCTGATTACTATAACAAAATATTTCACAGAAATATACACAGCTCTGTGTGTTGGGGAGTGATGCTGGGGACACTGATATTGGGATAAAGAGTTTTTGTTGATGTCAGAAATGTAACTTCAGGATGTCAAATTTTAAGAACAATCCCACAGAACTGCAGCCAAGTCCTTGAAACAAAGAGCAAAAAGTATTGAACAGCATGAGAGATAAAAGATTGCAAATGCCAGGCGTGAAAGGGAGGTGCCTGACGCAGGAGCTGGAAGTGCAGCACAGCCCCTGCTGCTACCCCCAGGAACCCAACAGGGTCTGGGTACAACTGCTGGCATTGGCAACACTGGGGAAGTTACACTGCAAGGGCAGAAAAGTAAAAACAACAAAGCTCTTGAGAACACATTTTATAAAACAGAGACAAATCCAGGATTTAGATGCATGTCAGGGTTGGAGTGGAAAATAATTCAGAGATTTCCCTGTCTGCATTACACTTGTCTGCTTCTGAGCATTATTCCAGCTAACATGCCAGCAAAGGGCTTTTACTCCTAGTTAAAAATGTTTTAAATTAGGGGATTCCTTTGCCAGATCATGTCTCTCTACCTGACCTATTTCCTCTGGACTTCCAAACTTCTGTAGAACAGACTTGTACCTCACAGTACTTCAGTTTACTGCATACAAAAGTAAAGACCACTGCTACTGGTAGAAGGAATTAGAAAATCAACAATGTTGGTACCAAATTCCATGAATACATGTACATATAGTATATGAAGCAAAATTTCAGTTTTGAGGGAAAAAAGTAACATACTTAAGTGCAGTTAGAGCTGAGCACACACAGGACATGGAGTACCACTGTTCTTGAAGGGACCAGCTGTGCCACACAGTCCCATCCAGCAGGAATCCAGCAGAATCCTTAAGACAGTTTGCCAGCTACCAAAACACATTTAAAATCCTGTCTCTAGCCTCCAGGAACAGTTACAGGGAATATCCACCTTTTAGCAGATGCATTCACTGAGTGTCTTTTTCCCCCCTGTTTCTCCTTTAATTCCTTCTATCAGTGTTTTCTGTATGTGCCTTTTTAAATTCTGGCATTGACTAGTAAATATTTTGCCAAACAGATGTTTGTTTGTTTAAAACTATTGGGGAACTAGATTGATTTCTGTGCCTGTGGCTGTAACCTATAAATAACTCCTCTGCTTTTTGAATACCTAGGAATTAAAAAGAGAAGTTCAGTAAGGAGTCGATGGAGCTGGAAATGTCTGCAGTCCTCACCTGACCATCAGCACGTTCAAATGCCATGGGGAGGAAAACAAACCCTTTGAGCCAACTGGACCTCAGTGCAGAACATCTGAAGGCTTTAGCTGGCCTGTCATCCTGTGAGCAATCCAGGCTTTTCTTTCCCCACATGTCTGGCAGTGAGCAGAGAAACCATATGGGATCCCAGCAAAGTGCATATGGGAAGGACATGAGTATCCAGGGCGAGCACAGGGAAGGGTCAGACAGGCTCTGCCTGCTGTTTGTGACAACAGTTGTACCCGTAAGGTGATGCTCAATTGTGTCCCATCAACTAGACTATAATTCATTCTTTACTTTCATACAGGGCATAAAGAGTCCTTATGACGAGCTAAGATTTATTTACAAATATTAAATAAATAAATAAATGAAAATCTTCCGTAATTTTTATTTTCAGAAGCATTTTTTTTTACTATACACTGCTGAAACACTGCCTTTCTCTTTTTGCTTCTAAAAACACACAGCTATTTCCAGAGTTTATTTTCCTATTAATATCCTTTGAAGACATTCAACATATTCCACATAATATGTCTTTAAAAATACCATTTTGTGTCCTATCTTGGAGCCTGAGGAGTGGATTACATACAGAAATGAACACAGTAGATAAAGAAGTTTGAGAAGGATTCAAGTCACATTTCAAATCTAAAATCTCTAAATTGGATTTTAAAGCCCCAGTCTCAGGGAGGAGCTGGCATGCAATTTTAATTCTGTCCTAGGCAGGGCCAAGGATCAAAACACAATCCAAAGAAAATAAAAGTTGCAAGATTCTTTCTTCAAAATTCAGCCTGAATTGAAAGTATATCCCACACAGAGCTATTATCATCATGGAGAACTTCACAGTACTGGAATATCAAGTGCAGCAAGTGGATCAGTGCTGTATTACTGCCACAGAACCAGGGACACCCCTGATTATTGATGGGAAGGTGGCTGGTTCCAGATGAGGATCACACACGGTGTTAATGGACAGTTCTGTGTTTCTTTCCATGGCAAAATTCCTTTCATGCTAAAGGGAGCTCTACCAGAAACACAAAATGTAACTAAACAACTGATTTCTGTAGCATCTGCAGGGAAAGACTGATGAACCTTCTCAAGTCTCTCCCAAGTGTGATTACATTATACTGCCTGATTATGTTGAATGGTTATTAATCCACCTTTAAAGTCAATTTGTGAACTTGGCTTAGAAATCTATCCTTACATCTTTGCTGTTCTCTTTGGCTTTTATTTAAATTGATTAAAAAAATACTACAAAAACCATTACCAAAACAGATGTTGTATTCTTTTTCAAACTAGCATGAAAACTCAACTACCTTGCTTCATAGAGGAGACTTGACATGCCACTTTTTTTTAGCCATTTAATCACATGGCAAAATTTCTTCCCCTTAAGATTCTGTTTCCATAGTTAAGCAAAACCAGACACCAAAAGAAGCAACTTTTAATTTTGAAAATCCCCATTCTCCTGCCAAACATTTGGTTTAGCTCAATCACACAGAGTAGCTCCAGGGTTTTCACTGCATAAATAGGAGAATGACATTAAGTGACAATGCACTGAAAAATAAGTCTAATCATTCAGAGTTAAGCTTCTTCCACAATGCAAAACTTTCTTACAAGTTTCTGAGATGCAAATTAAAATTATTACTGAATTTGTTCAAAATGTGCTCCTCCACAGGCAACTATTTCCTCCAACTACAGTGAAACAAGCAGGAGAATTAAATCAACTTCATTGTATTTATTTTATTCCATAATCTCTGGGCCAGATTCAATAAAAACTCTATCTGATTTTAGTCTGTGTGACAGAACATTAAAAAGACATGCTATTTATTTAATTTAGCACTCACTACTTTTTTGAGCAAGGAAAGATAACTTCCTGCTGGCTCTTGTTTACTATGACTTATGCATGGGAATTGTGCTTTACATAGCTGAAGTCCTTAAGATGTCAAAATCTGGAACTTGGGTTGGAATGCACACAGATCTTATTAATTAACAAGGCCTGGGAAAACAAATGGGATAGAGAAAACATATTTGGGCTCTGGATTCAGCATGAGAACGAAGTCTGCATTCAGATTCAAAGCCAAATCAGAGCTAACATTCAAGTATGCATGGAATGAGGTCCCTAGCAGTGCTTATTGTGAGATTCTTGCTCTAACTGACACAAATCTCTTGATATTTCCTTCATTTCTAGCAAATTCAGAGCAACTCTCTTGATTCCTTTGTTTCATTAATCACCTTTATTTAGACACAAGGATTTGTACCTCAGTCCTGCAAATTTGAACCATTTATCTAAAATGATCAGGCTCTGTTTGGGAGGAATGTTCTCTCAATCAGAATTGTTTGTAGACCAGATACTATTCTGCTCTGTGCTACACGTAATAATCTCAGTTCCTTATATTGGATTGGATTCCTAGCTCCATTTTTCCTTTCTGAAAATCTATATTCAGTTTGGAAGCCTGTCCACGTGCAGAATTCCCTCCTGGACTAACAAGGCTGATGTCACCACTGTGCAATTCTGGGTTAAGCCGCAGTAACTCCCCTGATCTCAATAAAGCTGCAGCAGCAGAAAACTCCAGTAAGGCAAAAAAGAGTCACACCCCAGCAGCTCTGCATGTGGAAGGGTTTTGGATGTGTCCAAAGAGTAATCAATGAAAGCTTTTCATTTCTTACCAAATGCTGGATGCATTACGCTGCAAAACAGAGGTTCGGCATGCCAAGGTACACTTAGAAATCTCACCCAAAGCGAAGAAACAGAACTGATTTCGATGTCAGTGATCCATACAGATCGGGACCCAAAGGTATTCGAGATACCAAAGATTGTCGTGTTGTAAGGCAGCAAAATTGATTAATTATTCCTGATTAGATGAAGCCTCAGCATATTAATCCTTAATCAAATAGTATCACATACGGCTTTCTTCTCAGTTTGGTACCTTGGCTCTAGCACCATGGGCCAGGATCCAAGTTCTTTATCAAGAACGTGCGTGTGATTTCTGTCTAAGAACACAACCAGGGCTCAGCATTGCTCCCAGTGTTTGCAGAGCCAGGTGATTGCACATCAGTTTGCACATAAATGTTAGGCTTTCCTCTTTCCACAACTCCCTTTCCCTGCAACATTTCCTACAGAGGGACTGCTAGCAAGAAAGAGTGCAGGGACTTTCCCAGCCTTAGAAACAAAGCCATAAAATTTAATGTGCCCAGCATAGTTCTATTTAAAGCACTGGTAAATGAGCCAACAAACTACTGTCCATGAGCATTACATCACGTGTTTCCACATTTCTCTGAGGCTATATAAAGCTGTAATATGTTCACTAATGAATTGTATGGTATGTTCAGGCCATATGGCTCCCCGGAACTGTACAGAACAATGCTGCTGTTATGGGGGTACGGAACAATCACTTTCTGACATGTACATCATCATGTGTTTATGAAATGTCTCCCAGGGAGACCACATGCTAAAACAAACAGTCAATATTTTATTGTTCACTCTCTCATGTGCTTGTTACAATTTGGTTAATGTTTTATTTGTTTATAAAACCATTTGTGCTAATAACCCAACCATATTTTTTATTTTCCTCTACGCCCTAATTTCACTGCTGCTAGGGCAATACAGAAGAGATTATTTGCTCCTTTTTTTTTTTTGTTTTGTTTCAGAAGTTCCAGTTGCTGACTAATTACCTTGTTGGAAAAGCAAATACGGCTGTTTCTCATATCTACACTACATTTTCTTATTTCCAAATATGAAGTTACAGGAATCCAAGGCAGTTAATATGTCAGGTTTTATTTACATAGCTCTTCGGTTATCATGTGGAGCAGCATCTCTGCTCAACCTTTAGGATTACAGGAGGATTTTGTTGAAAGACAAAATGCTATGCAATGGGTTAAAGTATGTATATAAATTTAAACAAACACAAATAAAAAGCAGAACACTTGGGCTATCTCTGTTTATTATGGTAAATGAAGCCATAATCTCCTACTACCCCTGGCAATGAGGTCTCTCCATTAGCTAATAGCTGGTTTAAAACACAGTCTTATAATAATTCTAACAACTAAATAAACGTTTTAAAATAAACACACACACACATGCATAACCATTCTGATTTACAAAGCAGAAAATGTACAGCATTCTGTTCCACTGTCTATTTTTCACTCATTAAATTTTCAATAGTGCAAGCCTGCATGCAACCGTGTGACCCATAATAAAAACACCCCCTTGAAGTTAAAGCAGCTTTGAGGCACCCACCCTGCTCCCTCACAAGGTGGGAGCTTCCAGGGAAAGCAAACCTACCTTTAGCAACTGAAGGAATGATAAACCATGCAGGGCATTGGACTGGGCTGGATCTTTTGGGTTCCTGCAGCCATCCATTGTGGGTGTGAAAATCCTGTGCTCAATCAGAAAAGCAAGAGCGTGTTCTTCAGAGCAAGCACTGCTGCCTTTCTGCTTCTTGTCAATATTTAACTAGTTTGTCAAGTTGGATTATATCTCCTGTCCTAAATCCTACTCCTTTAATTCAAACTAAGTGGGTGTGCTTCCAAGGCAGCTTCTTAGTCATATATTGATATCTTATCAAAGTCATTTGTTTGGCCTGGAAGGTTTCTTCCTGGATGCATTTTCATATATAGGTGATGCAGTTGCCAAACTAATGCACCAGAGAAACCACCACGGTGAATAAACAGCCATGATTTCTGTGTTCCACAGCAACACCCACAGAAAACAAGGCCTTTGTTATATTGTCAGCTCTTCTTGATCACTCTTGGCTGCAGAATGACAACATCACTCACAATAATCAGAGGAATTCCAGCACTTTTCAACAAACTAGTATAAAATAATGTGTTTTTTCAGACATTTTTTAAAGCAGAGGCTGAAGGAAGTGCTTCCTTAGGGCTGATCCCACCCTCAGATGTGGCTGCAGTTCCCTTTTCCCTGCAGCTACTCCAGCACTGCCAGAGCTGTTTCTGCTGTCTGCAAACAAGCCAGTTCAGTTTGACTTGCTGGAGATGCAGCCACGCACTGCTATGAACAGGCTCACATGAATTCATGTTTTGCCACTTATGTACGTTTATTTGCACATTAAGTGTGTCTCTTAGGTCAGGCAATCTGCCAACACTGTTCTCAGTAGAACACAGTTTGGATTTCCAAATTAAGAGGTACTAATAATATCAAGCAGGAAAAACAATGGTGCAAAACCTGTTTAGTGTTTCAAGCTCCAGTAGTTAACATTAAAAAGCCAATTATCACCACTTCACTGCTGTATTTTGTCTCAGAAGTTAGATTTTTTTTTTAAAGAATGTTACAATTTCTTAGTTTGGTAGTTTTTTTCTTTGAGAGGTTTTTGGGGAGTGGGTTGGGGCAGGGAGTGCTGACTTTTAAAAATAAACTTTGCTTTTTCCAAAAAGAGGATGCAAAAAGACTACACGTTTCAAAATAATAAATACAGGTATTCCTCACAGATCAATTTTTCCCTGTCCTCCCTCTAAGCTTTTTCACAACAAAAGAAAAAGAAAAAAAAATAAATAAAAAGAAAAGGATATTTGGAGCCAAAGTCAATTCAACCAAACGATGGTAAAAATAAAATTCACACCACTCGCTAGGAGCAATAAAGGTACAGAAGGTGGAGTCCACCTAGTTGTATTCCCCAGCTGAACTTCTGGGATTTAGTGGGTGCTGTGCAACTTTTCCCATGTCTTTGACAATACAGATTGTTTACATCCCTGTAACACTGTTTAAAGTAACCTAGTCATTATTAATGACTAATTCAGATCTGAAAATATCTCTGTACACATGGATGTACACAGTGAGCTCCCATAATAAGTTATCAGATTAGTTATCAGAGATCATTGTGTCACCCTGCCTGATACAAAGGCTGATGAAGAAACGGGAAGATTTCCTGCCATTCTCTGACCTGCAGGCTGGGCCAGGCTTTGCCAGCACACAGGCACAGGAGGCACTCAGTGTTTCTTAGTTCCAATTTCATACCTCTGCCTCCAAGAGAACAAACTCTCTGTTTCAGGGTCAGTGTGCAGGGTCTTGTCCAGCATGACTTGATTTCAGATCACCACAAGCTAGCAGAAGCTCACATCTGCCTCTCAGCCTGATGGGGACAAACCCTCAGGGGACAGTTATCAGCCAGCCAAATCGTACGTGCAATGGTTATTCCAGATATAAAAAGATTCTTAACCTATATACAATCTCTTGAGCAATTCAACTCCCCACCCCCTTCTCCAGTGCTCTCAGAACCCCTCAGCCTGCCCTGAAATAGATGCTGAGCCTCCAACAGTCAGAAGAGATTTTGTAGTCTGAAATCCAAACCATGCACAATTGGCCTCTGAAACTAGTGGAACAAATGCTACTCTCTTGCAATAAGATATTTTTGTCTTTGATAAATATTAACTGACGTGCAATAGTCACAGCCAAAGCAGCTGACCCATATTTCATAACTAGTGGAAGTTTTCCCTGATGCTATCATTAGAAGCACTCAGCTGCTGGGGGCTGTGAGCCGGATCTCACTGCAAAACTCCTGCTCAGACCCAGAATGAGATCACCAAGCACAAGATCTCTGCCTGTGGCCTTGACAGGAGGAAATGCACTGGAGATCACTTGACAGAAGATTTTAATGTGGCTCTTTACATCCTTTTAATAGGCTAAAAAGGGAAAAGGTGGAAGCATTCAAATTATGCCTTATTAACTGTTATTTTTCACTGGGGAAACTCCACAGACTCACCTCTATCAGCACAATCACAGGGAGGGAGCAGACACTGGGTAAGGGGAGTTTTGTCACAGGGATATTGTGTGACAGAGCTCCTCTGGCTGCAGGGATTACAAGATAACATACAGAGATTGGTCATGAGGTCACCTTCAGTGTAACTGAGCTGCTGCTTTCAAAAACCATCACTGGATGTAACTTTAGTGAAAATTATTTAATAACTGAAATCTGCAGATCTCAACATTGCTAGACATCAGAAATTTTTTAGAAAAGACTACAGTCTTGAGCTTAAAATGTTGGGGGGGTTTATTATGAAGCTGGAACCCTTAATATTTTCAGGGTTGTGTTGAAGTTTGGGTGTTGGCTTTTTCGAAAAAAAATGCATTGAAAGTTTGCAAACATAAAGAGGAGTGTAGAAAACCTGAGAATAATCACAATCTGCCTCATATTTTAAGTAATATAAAATACCGTGAGCCTCAGAAGAAAATTCTACAAACCTGATACAGGAAAATCTTTGTTTACTTAATGCAATTCTGACTCCTTATCCATTATTTATTTATTTAAGCATTGCACGAATTTCCCCAGCCAAGCTGTTTGGGTTGCCAACATGAATAGCTTTCCACATCTGTTGCCAACTGATGTCTCCCCTGACGGTATTCAGAGCCGAAGACCAAAAATTTCACGTAGAGCAGAATTAGCTCTTTAATAAATGGGTCTGTGGAACACTTCAGCACAGAATAGAGCAGCTGTTTCAGTGGTCATGTGGTTTCTGGCAATTGTCTCCAAAACTTGCTTGTGCCACAGCTCGTCAAGGAGTTACCTGCTGCTTCCACTACAAGTCTCCATTTTTGCATTCTTAAATAATATTTTGAGGGAAATAGGGACCTTGAAGGGTATATTTATGTTGATCAAATTCTGTGTTGTTTGTGGAATGAGACTGAATTCTACCCTTTAGATTTTAGTGAAAATTTGTCATGCTTTTCTTGAAACCCACTTAAGCGCATTCAGGACTTTGTATGTGCAAAGGGGAACATTTCTTGGTACACACTGCAACAAATGGAACTCCCAGATTCACTTATCCATCTTAGACATCTCAGCTGAGTTCTTACCATCTCACAGAGACCACTGAGCTAACTCTGTCAAATTCCCATTGCCCCCAGTGGAAATTTGTCCAAAACTAAATTAAACAACCCCAAAAAACTGTGGACCACGCTCTGTGTTTGGGTGAAAAATGAACTGTCTTGGTAGGTGCTACATTTGTGTGCCAGGAATTGTTGTGTGGGATTGTAAAAGGTGCTTACTTTTGGCCTCTGTTCCCGGTTAAATCAGTCAGTGATTAAACTTCCACTGACCTCAGTGGGAACAGATTTAAACTCACATTGAGAATTTTAAAATCCAAGTATGCAGGTTTTTCGTATCAGACAACATACTTTTCCAAGCACTGTTATAACCCTTTTTCTCCCATCACATGTGGTGGCAATGCATTTTTTGCAGTAGATGTTGGAAGAGACTGAAGGCATGCAGTTGTTTTTCAGTGTCACTTAATTAAATTGAGTATAGTGCCACAGGCTGAATGAGAAGATACAATTTTTTATAAGCTCATAATGTTTTCCTTCACCTTAGAATGTCTTAGAATTGTTCATTAAACTTTGAACAGTGTACAGCACACAGCATCTGACATAGCTGCCATGCCACCGCTGCCATGTCTGCCCCATCACACAACAAACCAGACATGACTTTTTAACGAGAAACGATAAAAAATGTTCATCAATTATTGAAGCTTTCTTTTCAGTATATATGGCTGAAAAAGCACACAAATGAAAATATCACTTACGCTGACTACATGTCACTTACACTAAACATTTTGGTTTTCTTTATAGTAGGCCCAGCCACTCCAATACCTTGTTTAGAGCATTGTTTGACAACAATAGTTCACTTTTTTAGCATGAAGGAATTCAAACCCCTCACTACTGTGCAACACACAGCTATGGCCTCGGGCTAAAAAATAAATACCTGCTTTTCACAGAATGCGTTAAGCAGTTCAGCCTTTCCAGAAATAAATTCTTTCTCCATATCCTCTATTTGGATCTTTTCAGAAAGAAACAAAAGGTCTCTGAAACATTAAATATTTTTGAATGTGGCAATGTTAATAAAGCTGATGACACACAGTGTGCAGAGGGTAATTAGTCCTGCAGTCCAGCATTCCCTCCCATGAGTGGGAACACTCTGCCTGTGCAGCTCCCAGTGACCCGAAGGTCGTCCCTCTGTACAAGGACATTTGCTACAAGGTCACTAAGCTTTTTTTAAACTAAAGAGAAAATAAGGAAACTGCTTTCCTCTTCTGCCAACTTCTCTTCAGAGTATCACCATGTCCCTTCCAAACTTTTGCTGCCTCCTGCCCCAAACTATAACCTGAGGAGTGGAAACTTCTTTTATTTTTTGACCTTCATTGCCTTCCATAAGAAAGCAACTTAACTTTCTCAAGGCAGAAAAGACCCTCCTTTGACCTTACCTTCAGTTTTTGTTCATTCATGGATGCCAAGGGAGAATGATGAGGAAATTTGTTGTTTCCTTCTCCCCCACCTCTCTCCCAGTCACATCTCCCTCTTTCCCAAGAGCAGTCACAGCAGCTCTTGCAAAATCTTATCTCCTCAGTGCCTCACCCTATACATCCTATAGTTCCCTTATCTCACCCCAGATAACAGCCCAGCTAGTGCAGTGGGTATTAGCTCATTCTGGAGTTCTCTAGTGGGGCTGAGGTGAGTGTGTCACCCAAGAGCTACAAACACCATTTCCTGTGCTGTCCATATATCGAAATGCTGGAAAATCTAACATCCAAATATTGGCAAGCCAAGTTTGGCTCAGTGAGAGACAGAAAGAGATCACAGCCCAGGGAAGGATGGCTGCAGGCCAGAAATGCAAATAGCTGTGCGATTAGCAACATGTTATACCCATAAAATTTAAATCAAACATTGGTCAGCTGAAGGTCATTAAAGAAAGAAAGTCCCTTAGTTCTCCTTTAGGCTGCTCTGAAAGGCTGATACTCACCAGCGGGAGGTATGCTGGACTAAGAGGAAACCACACAGATTTAAGATTTTGTTTGGAAAATAAGAAAATGGATTTGCTGAGTATTATGGTGAGCCCAATCAATCCAAGCAAAGCAGTAACAGACTATAAATTACCAGAAACAACCAGAAAAATCCTTGTTGGTTGGAGTGACTGTTGTCAATACATATCACTTACCCAGCAAACAGAGAGCACTCGCAGCACAAACATTCTAAAAGGGCCAAACTTTCTAGAGTGCTCTGGATCCTTTGCCAGCTTTTGTAAGCTGAGTTCAAGAAATGTGAAACTACACTGTCAAAGGGCTGCCTGCTGACTCTGAATAGTCACCTTTGACAAGAACTACAGGGGATGTGGAGTTGTTTCTGCAAGCCTTCAATGCAGAGCTCCTTGAGGCAGCAGAGGAGGCTCTGCAATACCTCAGTGCAGGTACCCTGAGCTGTGCCACACACCAAGGTCACTGGGGGATGAAACAGCTTCTGAATAAACAGATCTGCTGAATTTGACCATTGTCTCCTGCATGAACCAAACCAGGCCTGCTGGCAGTTCAAATACTGATCTTTTGTTCATCTCCACTGCTGGATGAGTGGAAATTTGCTGGATTTAATTAAAACAGAGAAAAAAGACACTTAATCCATGACAAAACTGCCTGTGACCAAGGTATGCCTTTTATATCAATAATTAAGGCACGAGATTATAAACTTTACCTGGTAAATTAATTTAACAGTACAAACTAGCAGAACAAACTCAGGGAGGTTGAAGCTCTTGGTCAGAGATGAAAATCACCATGATAGCTACAGAAAATGAAATGTTGATGGGCACTTGAATAGCTAGAGGACAAAGTAGTTTCTTTGGAAGGTGTTTGACTTTGTGACTCTTTCAAATTCTATCAGGAAAATAATTTTCCTTTGTAGCTACCAAACAGTAGGAAAGATTCTAATAGTCCCAAACTGTCCAACTGAGAAGCATCTATTACACCTGGCCCTAGAGAAGGATGGCAAAATGTGGGAAAGTCTGAAGAGGAAAGTGCCTCTATGCAGGAATTTCCAAATTCAGTACATTCACATAAACACTCATATAGGTATGTTTATACTTATAAATGGTTTATATTTATGAACATATTGCTATTGCACTATCTTCCTTGGCTTCTTTGTAAAGTTAAAAGGAAAGCAAAATAGTACTGGTTTTGTCTGAGAAGCTTTTCTCATGCTGACTTTTATTTATTTGTTTATTGCCAAGAAGAAGCCTAAAGGATGTGTAAAGTATCTGTTGTGACACACAGCACTTTCTTACTAGATCAAATCTAGGTCTCCACAGACAGCAGACAAGAGCACAAAAGGGGAAGTGCAGATGAACTCACACTAGAATTAGAAAAAGAAAGGATTTAAAGCTGAAGGATTTGAGGGAAAACATCCATTATGATACACTTCACATTCACCATTAGGCTGCCCTTGGGAGGGAGGGAATCAAGAAGCTGTAAAACAGGGTTTTAAATGGGCTTCCCGGGACTTGAGGAACCACTAGACCTCCATTAGACAGACTTTTGACAGGTCTCCCCCTTAGCATATCCAATATATAAAAATAAAACCAGCTCCAGCTGGCAGACTATTGTTTCTATGGCAGCATAGATCAAGACCACTCAGAACTCTTTGAAGACTTTGAAACCAAACTATTTTCTAAATCCACAGGAAGCACAGGGCACAGATATGGTATCATTTCTAGCTGGGAGCTGGGTAGTGGCAGCTGCTGTCTCTCTGCTCTCTGCTTGCTTTCCTGGGGAGGCACATGAGTATCTGGGACTCTCAGGACTCAGCAAACATGAAACTATCCCTACACAAACCAAAGGGACTGAGCAACGAGGCACACACGACAAATCACAAATGTTTTGTACAACAGTTTTATATTTTTTTTAATTATCACTACTCCTCATTCTGTCCATGCAGATATACAGTAGAAAACTGATGATTCCATCCAGTTCTCCTAAATTTGAATACCTCTTTTTTGTGAGGTACTTCAGCTCCTATTGTTGCCTTCCTTTTTGGGAAGCTCTACTCTGATTTTTGGCAAATCTCTAGAGAACACTTGCAGCAGGACAGCTTCCCCCATGTCAAGAAATGGGTGTTGGAACATCGCTTGGTAAAGTCAGAGAAAAGGGCTGATTTGGAAGTGATTAATGACTGAGAGAGCTACAGAAGCTTTGAGGATGGAATATACTGTTTTACTCAAAAATGCTCCCTGCTTAGGCTGTCTTGTTGCTTTAGCAGATTACAAAGGGTTTTTCCAATGGTCAAAAGCAGAAGGGGCAGATTGAGCTCAGGGAATTGGTTTTAAATAAGGCTGTATTCTCTTAATCTCTTGTTTCTAGAAGAAAATCCAACAGAAGAGAGATAAATCCATAGTAATGAAAATACATGCGTTTACCAGTATTGGTAAATACAAAGTATATATTTATTTTTGAACGCCCTTAGCCAGCTTAATATGAACTGACTTTAATAAAGGAAATATTTGCCTTCTTGTTGATCACTCATGTATGGATTTACATCCTTTGCTTTCCACATTTCAGCCTTGGAAATTAAGCAGGAATATCTCCTTTTCTGAATGCTTTTAAACATCGTGTTCTTTGCAACGCCCAAGTCGGACAGCAAAATGCAACCACACAAGGCAAAGCCTGACAATGCACCACCTTCCCCTGCAGGTCCTACCAGTAACTAAGAAATATCTGAGAGCAGCAGCACCTGAGATCAGAAGGAAACTGTGATTCTTCCAGTTCTCCAGCAAGGAGCCCACAGAACTGTGTAGAGCAAACACCTACTTTTCCTGTAGGTCACTGCACGAGCTGTGTGGGGGAATGGGGATTGAGTCTGGCAAAGGCAGTTAAGAGAAGGGATGCAGTAACTGGCTGCCTCCTGGACTCTGAACTGTACAAATCTGAGCTTCAGGAGCATCCTCTGAGTTCAGCAAACACATTTCAGTGCATTCACAATTAGTCAGGATGGTAACACAGGGTTCAAACAGGGAGATTTGTTTGTAAGTAAATTCTTGTCCCACTACTACAGCTGTGTCAAGCCTGATGCCAGCTGGCACTTGAAGATGTTCTGCTGCCAAAATTTGCTGTCTCCAAAGCAAATGGGAAGGAGCCAGCATCCTGTGGATCTCAACTGTAAGTAGCCTTCCAAGACAGAATATAAGATGAGCTTGCAGAAGAGACTGGCGATCTCCATAGGAACAGCCAGCTCAGAGACACAGAGAGAGTGAAAAAGAGAGAGGGAGGTTATCCCTATTGCATAAACAGTTCATTTTTGTCTCCTGACTAATATTTAGGATCAGATTCTCCACTGGGATAAATTAGAGCATCTTTAGCTCTGTGTTTGAAAAAATCTTGACATCATCGTATAAACCATATTATTTGAAATGATAAATCTGTTTTCTTTGCCTTACAGTTTAAGAGCCTCCAGGCTATTGTTTTCCAGGCTCTCTCCAACATCAGAGAGGCAAGAGACTTAGTCACACTTCATCTTCGTGCAGATGGAGGCTGCATGTAGTTCCCCAAGTCTGGGTTACAGGGAATGAAAGGAAAATCTTGTACCCACCACCAGAAGGCAAGAAACAAAACCAGAAGAAATAGGGGCTGCAAAGTCTATCCATCTCCAGCTCATCACTGGAAGAAGTGGTCCTGTGCCAGCTGAAGATCCAGCCCTCAGTCTAAATATTGACTCAGTGTTTGGCCTCCTGGATTAAACAAGAATTTTCACGAGGCATTTCCCAAACCAGTTGAGTTTGGAGAGCCTGAAGGCCTCCATTTCAACCTTTATGTGATCAAATTTGAGAGCTCTATTTGAGACTACTGCAGAATACAGTCAAAAGGTTTCCTGGC
Organism: Brachypodius melanocephalos; assembly: GCA_013398615.1. Lineage (NCBI taxonomy): Eukaryota > Metazoa > Chordata > Aves > Passeriformes > Pycnonotidae > Brachypodius > Brachypodius melanocephalos. The sequence continues at coordinate 6,639,399 of VZSR01003282.1, read as the reverse complement.
TGCTTTAAAATTTGGTTTTTAAAATCTGGTTTTTATATATAATTGCTGCAGCACGTACAAGCTAGTAAGTATTCTCCACAAATGCAAGAAAAAAAAATCCTGCCCCTGTAGTCATACCTAAAGCTGGACAAAATATTTAAGAATCATTTTTCCTCTCAAACACCAAGTCATTTATCTGATTCAGGAAATGGAAATCAATCTTTTCTGCTGTGCCTGAAGTGAAAATTGTCTTCCACACTTCTGAGAGCCTTGTCTTTTATTTGGCCAACTAAGTATGTTTTATAGGAACTTAGGAAGAAAAGGCAAATCATGAACATTTGAACGTTTGTAAAATTCTTTCAAAAATATGGCAATATTTGCAAGATTTGTATCTTTTAAACATTAAAATAGTAGCAGGATTTTTCTGTAACCAATGACAAGGCATTGAATATCTTCTCCTCTAGATGTGTAAGATCAATCTTACTCCAGGAAAACAAGCACAGTAAAGGTCAAATCTTTGCTTAAGAATTTGATTTCTTCAATCCATTTTCATCTCTACAGTCACCAAAAATTTGAATTGTCTTTGAAACATGTTCTCTCTTGACTCTGATCCTCTATTTTCAGCAGACCGACTCTGCTGCAAATTTGGGGAAAATCTTATCCTGAGCAATTGCTGTTTTTTCTCTGACTGAGAAACAACTGAGCTTGTTGGCTTTGGATTTCTCCTCTGGGTTGAACTCTGCTCCCTCACAGGCTCTGTCAGTGATGTGCTGCTACATCCACTGATGTACATCACATCAATGTACCATCCTCTGCTCTCATCATGTTTCAGTAACTGCTGTAGTCAAGGCAAAAGGTCTTGGTTAATTACTTGCTTCCTTAAAGGGTATTTGGAAGATCACAGAAAACAGGTATGTTATTGTTAGCTATAATACCACTTGCTCATTCAAAGGCCATCAAAACCTCCCCAGATCAAAGATCCTTACTGAGAATTCTCACTGTGCTGTATCCTAATGAGTACAGACTGGGATCACGAGTCCTCAGGGCTCAGGAAAGAAAATCACCTCTTTTTATCTGTAACCTTTTATTGTTGCTGTTTTCCTTGACTACTTAACTGTGGCCTTAAGTGCTCTTGTGCACCAAATTCCAGACTCCATTTACTAAGGGGTTACCCCACCAAAAGGACAAAAGCTGCATTAGCCCCAGGTTTGAGAGCAGCCACATACGTTGGGATTTTTTTCCCCAATAGAAAACATAAATGTGTTTTTCTGCTCCCATTTCCAGTTTGCTACATCTGCCTGCAACGGGGTCCTTTCTGTTGCCCCAGCAGTGACAGCAGTGACAGTGAGAGTGTGTCAGCCCCTCATTCAGTGCCCAGATCCTGGACACAGCGTAATGGACATTGCCGGTGGGGACACACTCAGAGTGCCATCTGTGCTGAGGGAAATTGCCTACACCAAACGGATGGGGAAAAATATGTGTCATGAGGAGGAGAAGAAAAAATTTATCTGTTTTGCAAGGCTATCAAGGATTTCAATAAAGGGCAGTAGATGCATCGCCTTTGACTAGCTCATAAACGTCCGTATTGCCATTCTGGGGAAATGAAGTTCTACTTAACAGACTCTGCTCTTTCTCACAGAGATGGGAGGAATTTATCTCTGATGGCTCCTCACTGAAAGCAAGCCATCATTCACATCCCAAGAAACACTAGGATAATGAAAAGTGCCATACACCATGCAGATACTTCCCCCAGTTACTCTTTGGAAGCTTATTAATTATCAGAACTTTCTGAGAGGTTTGTAAATCACAGGAGGAATCTGCTTAAATAATCCATGAATGTGTGATAATTCTCATTATTTTCAGAGTTTGGAAAAACAAGTCCATGGGCAATCCCATCACCACAGCAGCACTCTCTTTTGGTCTCCTGAGTGTGTGAGGATACCCAGTCTGTAAACATGACACCTTTTCTTGTGTTTCCTACTAAATAATACAAAGCAGCAGTGAACATTTACATGGATTCAGTTAAAGGTCTTTATTTTATAATACCTGTGCCCTTTTAAGCCACTTAATTTGCATTGGTCTTAGGAGATGTTCTAACTTCCAAGAAAAACACACAGAGGCAACAAATGCCTGAAGGAGAGTCACAGCACAAGAAAAGGTTGAAGTCTGCTTGGGAAAAGGGATCAGACAGGCCCACACCTAAAATAAAGAGAAAAAAAACCACAGGCTGTGCCTTCCCACAGCTCATCTTGCCCACGAGCCGAGTCACCACAGGGAAAGGAGCAGCTTTAGAAGGCTCACCACCTTCCACTTCCCACCCAAATCCAGCTGGGGACATGAGGTGCCCCACACGCAGGTGCACAGAGATGCAGTTCATAGATTTGTGAATCAGCTGGAAAGATTACAGTCCAATAATTTCACAGGCAGCTTGGTTGGAGATGGCCCAGAGGGCTCATTCACTTAGGGGAAAAAAAAAGAGCAGGACTGACTTCTGCAACACAAGTATTTACAGAGGCAGATCACAAATCCAGTGGTTTTAGCTGCTCAGTCACGGGGAATGACTTGGTAAGGCCTGAACAAAAAGCAACACTTGGGAAGAGCTTAATTTCATTGTCTAAAGGTTCCTCTGCTGGGTTCAACCAGCCCTGCCCTCGGCTTGTTCAGGCAGCTTTTCTTGGTAACAAAAGAGTTTCACACTCCAGCATCCATGAGAGATACAATTTTCAGATGCACTGACATGACGCAGCCTTGGCACTGGCCTCGCTCTGTGCAGATTGAATGTAATTAGGTTCTGGTCACTGGGCTGTGGGCAAACACCGGCTCCCAGTCCACACAGTAATTAATGACAGCACAATGACATCCAAAATCGACACACTTCACGCTGGGGAAGAGGGATGTTTGGAGGTTAGAGAATTACGGTCTGTGAGTTTTAGAAAATCTTGTGATACAACACTGAAAGCCACAAATACCCAGAATGCACATTCCAAACTGAGGAGCTGCAAAAAAAAGCACAATTCTCCTTTCTGTACAGTACCAACCAGTGTATCGAGAGTAGCTCACCCTATTTTTAGGTTTTTCATGCATTCATCTCTATTCCTATCTCTTCTGCACCACTTCCTGAGCTTTGCTAATAAGTGCATTGAGCCATACATGTGGATATATAAATATAGCTTAGATATAAAGACCTTGTGGGTTTGAGTTTTTAAAATATCCCTAAGAATAGATGGCAGTTGTGTCTAATAGGGAGCACTGTTCTTCGTATTTCCTTCCTTGCCTTCATTTTGTGACTACGATATAAACAATGACTTTACCATCATAAATATTTCAAGTAATTCCACAAGATATCAGCAATGTCAATTAGATTTCTTCCCATCAATGAAAATTTCCTGTTTCCTACTATGCTTTGGGAAAAAATGCTCTAGCCTTGATGCATCGGGACTTGAAAAAGTGTCTTTTCTCATTCACAGCTTTTGGAGTCCAACTCATACACTGTGAGCCCAGGTTCACAGGTTTGTGCTTTCTGAAATTTGTATCCTCATTTGCAAGTGCCATCCTTAAATTCATGCAGGGCTGGACAACCTATGGTACTCATTAAGAAAGAACCATAAGGGAGGTTGAACTGGGCCCCCAAGTGACATATATCCTCACACCACTGGCCCTGAAAAATATGTAATCCATATTAAATAAAGCCCCAAGCCATTTGCAATAATATTTTCTCAGTTTTAAAAGGTCATTAGAAGGTGAGAAAAGGTCGAGGGAGAACTTTTTACAGTGGATAAGAATAATACAGCATAGATGTAACATTTCTGGTGGATGATCCACCAGGTCTTTGCAAACATTAATTAAGCCTCACATTTTCCATATGAGATAGGTAAACACTGTGGCTCCCTTGCTATCTGGTCTGTAAAACAAGGCCAATAAAAGGCTTGTGATTCATAAGACATCAGAAGAGCCAAGAGCAAAATTAAAAAGTACTTCATTACATTCAAGCAATGTGAATTAATTCAGTCAGTGATGGGTTCCTGTGCTCTGCTCATGCAGGGTCAGGTCCTCTTTCCCTTGCCAACTACAGCAGAGTCCTGGATGTACTTGACTTCCAGTTTTGCATAACTGTAAATAATCTGCTACATCTCATTCTTCCAGACTCCAGTCATCAGTAATTTCCAATATGACTTCTTTCCTCCTCCTCCTCTACTGCATTGCTTTGATGTTTAACCCCTCGGTGCTTTCCTTTGCAGAGTGGTATTATAAGAAACCTTAGTGGAAAGGGAAGCTGTGAGCCAAATGGTGAGCGTGTTCAGCATAGTCCAGAGCTGTGAGGAATTGAATGATAACAAAAGCCGGCAGGAAAGTGTTTAAATCCTCCCTTCTGTCCTCAGGTCTGAATAGCAGCAGGGTGTAAGTGCTTCACAGACATTGTACCTCTCATCTTCACCATGGGATGAATCTCACTTAAACAGTGCAGTCATATCCCACAGCTTTGGTCTCTGTTCCTACCTATTTTCAGTTCTGAGATAGATCCAACAGAAGCTGTACCTGATAATAAATATTAAATCACACTTGTGCTAACTTCCAAACACAGCTGTGCACCTACAGATTCAAAGTGCTGCACCAAACAGGTGGACTCGGAGATGAATACATAGACTGAAGATAAAAACATAAACAAAAGAAGAATCAAGCTCTGTTCTCCGAATTTTCTATTCTGTTAGGATTTATGCATTGTGTCAAACAGACAATCAAATGATCTTTTTCTCTAGTTGGTCAAATATGTTCAAAACTCTGTCCTGGAAAGCACTTGGGAAATGAATGTTCTAGCAAGTTGTTTGGGGTAGAAGTTTCAACTAAGAAGTGCAGGTTCATGATCAGAATCATTGTTTAGAATTACATATCCAGTTATTAAATCTGAGGTCACATTTGCCTAAGTTATTGAGAAAAACTTTATTTTATTATTTTTAACTCTTTGGTTCAACAGTCCTTTAGGAAAGAATTTCACTTTGTTCTCATTCAAAGACTGAAAAAAAACTGCTGGAAAATTTTTAACTGTAGCTTCTGTCCCTGTTGCAAAGACATATATATTTGTCAGCTCTGAATTTCGATTCATTGGGCAGGCTGTCAAAAGAATCAAATTGATGGTGGAAAACAGTGATGAAATAGATGTGAATCCTTCACCTGACTATCAGGACACAATGAGCTCTTCAAGCACCACTGCCTTATTTTCACAGCCAGATGGATTAAAATTTATCAGTATTTGTGTCATTTATTGAAATAGTGTGTTAATATCTGCATTTCAGAATCGAGTGCCCATTTGATTCAACACAAATTCAGTGGGCACTGCTGAGGGCAAAAGGTCAAGTCACCTCTTGGCTTGTGCATGAAAGTCCTGCATCATTAATGAGATGAGAAAGGAAGGACCACATTTAGGCAGGGGATCCAGCAGAGTAAGTCTCTTGATCTGGATCCCCACAGTCAATTCCTCCACATCAATATTTCAAATGCATCAGGTTCAGGGGAAAATTCACTTGCCAAAAACAACAGTTTGGTTTAAAATCAAAACCTGTAACCTGCAATGTGTTAAGTGCCAATGTTCTTGGAATGCTTCCTGGTTTTATGAATACAACTTGCAGTTCAAGTGCTATCATGTAACCAGGAGAAGAAGATATTTAAAAATAAGTGTATGAAGCCACCATACCAGACAGATTGTGGCTTAAGAATATAAATAAAAGCAGAGTCAAGTCATTGCTCACAAAGTATTATTTCAGTAATCTGAAAGAATGACCTGGAGAAATGGATGGTTTGTATGTGATGATAAACATGCTCATAAAAAATTGAGAAGCTCACAGGTTTCTTTAAGACTGACAGCATTGGAAATCCTGAGCTATACCAGGTCAGGCAGCTTTCAGTTTATTCGGACATAATGTATTCTGGGACCTGAAGAGGTGTCTTTTAGTACAGTGCTGGCCAAGCTGAACTTGCTTATTCAGTTGAATATTCACTGAATATTACATTTTACTCAGTTTTTTCTTGTCCTGATGTGACAGTTCATCACAGCTGCCTACAACTATCAGCATCGCATTTCTCCAGACAGCAAGGCCTGAAATGCATTTCAACAGCCTGAGATAAAGTAATAGAAAGCATAACACCCAGAATGCAGGAGACATCCCATGCTTGGGAACCCAAGTGTGGTTTGGACAAAAATGAACTGAGGAGATGCCACTGGAACTGCCAATTTGAGTGAGCCTGAAATAAGTGGTTCCTGAATGGGTCTCTCCCACCCTTTGTGTGGAAGCTTCCTCACTTTGCACAGAATACTTAATTAAGCAGAAAGATTTTTTTGTTGTTGTTCTGTAGTGGGAGATTTAGTTTCCTATTCCTGTACCAGTGGACAGTCAATTATTTATACAGAGAGAAGAGTCAACAAAAGGGACTGTGAATACCCTGTGCAACATGATGACCTATTGCTCAGAGGCTGCAGTGCTCTCGAGGCAGAGGAGAGAACTGAACCTCATAAAAGCAGGACAAAATCATCTCCTTCTCCCTCGATAGTAGAGGTCTTTCACTGTTTTGCTTTCCACACACCCCCACCCTGAAATGAGAAGGAAAATTTGACTCAAATTCACAAGCAGTTTCCAGGCAACTGAACTTTGCCAGAAGATGTAAGGAAGCTCTGAGATGCTACGTGCTACCCTGCTGGAAAAACTTAATGGATTGCAGTTGTACCACGAGGTACACGAACGACAGCCAGCACCTTCCAAAGGGCAGGAGGGGAAGAGTTCCCTGGCACTAAAGAAACATTTAATACTTATTGTCAGGATGTACTTTTGCCTCCAAAGGATGATGATCCAGATCTTGAAAATGATGGGAATCCTTCCCCCACCATCTAGAATATTGTTTCCATTTCTGCTGCATGAAATTACTATTAATCCTTCTTGCTAGGACCGTGATCTAGAAGGACTTAGTGATGCTCTGTAAAGTGTGGGCAGGAGAATAAGCAGGGATTTCAGAGTAGGAGTCACTTTAAGGTTTCTCTTTTTCAATATATGGTGCATTAAAGATGTATTTTAGAGGTTTTTGAAGGAGAGCAGGATCTTTTAGCTATTAATGACATTTTTCTGAAGAGTGAGGAAGACCTGGGAAATAGTAACAATGTCTTTTGATACCTCTTCAAGCAGAGTGGTGAGTTGAGCTTTACACTAATGATGGGTCAGAAGGCCAAGTCAGCTATTCACAAGAGGCTTGAGAGATAAATTTCTTAAAATGCATTGAGAGGAAGGTGAGGTAATACAAGACCACAAAGTGAGAGACGACAAGTGAGCAGACAGGAAAATGAGTCTCTCCCTTCAACAGACTTAAAATAGTGGTGTTTCCATCTAACCTGCTTAACAGATTCTTTGATTCTGTGGTAACAGATTACCGAAGAAAAGCCAGATTGACCTCCATTACATGCTCTGACCAGCTCAGGGGAAACTGTTCCAGTCAAGTTCTCACATTTCATTCTCTTACAGGGTGCCCACCCTCATGCATGCTGAGAGTTTGCTCAATGGCTCAGCCACCACAGCAGATCCTCAGGACTTCCAGTGAGGTGGCTCCTGTTGGGAGGGAGACTCTCAGAGTGCTGACAAGTTAATTCTGAGTTTGTGTTCTGGAGACAAGCCTTGCTGTTTTACCCTGAGGTTCAATGCCACAGCAGAAAGCAGCAGCCTGGAATCTTTCAGTATCTTAAAACATAACCAATTTATTTAACAAAAGATTTCTATCCATTTCTAGTTCTGAGTAAAGACATGTTCATTAGCTCTTGAGAAAAAATCATGCCAAATATTACCAGCAGTCCTCCTTATTCTTCCTAGACAGATGTGAATGCAGAGATACTTAAGAGGATAATTGCACCCTGGCTCTTTGCTCACTGAAGAAACCCTCTGCTTGAGCTTCTGCCTCCTTCTTGCACTAAGAAACCCAGCAGAGCAGCTCATTGCAGAACTGGGTAGAACCATAAATAACCAGTACAGTTTATTTTGTCTCACTTTTGTTTTACTTATTGCTAGTTGTCCCATCCTCAAACTATATTCTTTGTCTTGAAGAAACAGACATCTGGAGAGATACCATAATCAGTGATTATCTACCGTGCAATATGCACACAGACAAGATATTTTAAAACTCTGGTAGCCTATCATATTATTCCAATCACAAATCAAATCAAAATAGGAAAAAATTAGATAAATATGAAAGATGATCAAAGTCAGGCAAAAGAACTATACTGTCTCAATTTTCCTATAAATGCAGAATATATTGTACAATAAAATAATAATGAAAATAATTATATACTGTTTTGAATAAAAACACCTCAGAAAAAAAGTATTTCCTCAAACCTATTCTTTTCCTTGTGGAGTGAATGATCTTATTCCACATTAATATAATTAAGCACCCATTCTTGTTTTAGTTCTTCTACTGACACTGGTAAAATGCATCACTCTTAAGATGAATATTGTCTAACACTCTGTCAGTTTTGTACTTTTATTGCCCCCTGCCATTCAGCATGTAGGGCACAGGAGAGAAGGAGATCTCCTTTCTTCAATTAAATTTACAGCTATTTATTTTCTTCTGCAGTCAGTATTTTCTTTGTGATCTCTCAGATAAAGATGTGGGAAACAGTTTGTGTCCGGATTTGCAAGGCAAAACAAAGCACAGTGTGACTACTGCCGAGTCTTACATTCTTCTGTGTGTCACAGTGAGTGAACTTAATTACGGTTCATTAACTCCAAATCCAGTTTCTCATTCATGCACCCAACAGTGTGGTATCAAATCATCTTTCATAACTTTCAGCATGATGTTCTTAAATCAATGTGGACTTTTTAATATTGGCATACTCCATAGTCCTTGCATTTTTCATGATATTTATAAATGGAAACATGGCACATAATAATTAATGCTTTCAGAAGATAGTTTTGAAGAGCTATAAATTGGGATTATCAAATCTCTTCCCTGAGGACAGAGACAGACTGATTAAGTGCTTCCAAAAGTTCCTGTTTCGATATCTTTAGCAGAAAATGCCCTGCTGTGCCTGCCCTCTGGTTATTAGTTTCACCTGTAAACAGTTCACTGCCACTGCTGACTTCACTAAACATCCTCTTTGTACTTCAATCTGCATTTTATGTGAACTCTGGAGCTATTAGCCACTAATATCAACAGCATTGCACAGTCTAGGAACATTTATTGGTCCCCTGCTTAGTTTAATGTTTCTGCCTTAGTACCGTAATATTATTAATAGTCACAAAGTACAATAAAAGAAAATTAAGTGTTTATTTTGTTTAGGCTTTCGCCACTTTACCTACAGCCTTTTTCCATTACATTTGCACATAAATGAGCATACACTACATTTTTTTAGTGCATCTAAAAGTCAGGGTTAAACTCCCCTAATCATATTCTATTTTCAGTCATCTTCCAGGCTACTCTGTTTTTTATTGCAAGTCCAAGTATATTATGGTAAATCCATACATATATTTTATAGAAATGGATAGCATGCATTTAGTCTCCTTGCTAATAGACTTCATTTGCATATTTTTCTCTCTCTTTTAAAACAAATATTTTGAAAAAACATTTTGTCTTCAGTAGAGGCATGACACAGTCTGTAGAACATGCTCACATCACACACATTCCAAAATAGCCTGTTTGCTGTTTGTGGTGCTTCTTTATTGTTCCCCTCAGTTGCATAGTTATAAAACCAAAATTGAGGTTTTAATGCCTATTAAGATCAGCATTGATTCAGATGTATTTCAAACTGATGTGCAAGCAAACCAGAAACAGTGGCCTTCCAAGAGACAATGAAATTCTGCAGTGCCCACTTTGCTGAGGAACATTGGCCTCCACAGACAATGTGCTGGTAAAAAATATATCTGGCCACCAGAATATAAATGAAAGTGCTTCCCATGGACATACACAATTATGCATGAGAATAGCATTAACCGCATTCCTTCCAGAGACCAGCCCGAGTACATATTCCTATTAAAGGAAGGAGAGGGTGGATAAAATGAATGATTACACGCTTAAGCAGAATGTAAAACTGCAGCTGCAAGAAGCCTCTTTCTGTGTGGGGCAGGCTTTGCGCAGCGCCCTGGTGGGCACAGCCCAGGCTGCTCCTCTCCCGCTGCATGGCAAAGGCTGCCAACGGCTGAACAGTCAATCTGAGGGGTACCAGTGGGGAAACAAAATATAAAATAGCACCTCTTTGAGTTAAAATTTAACCAGGCCTATAATCTCTTTAGTAGAGAGATGTCAGTTGTTTTCCCCATCCAGATAATTTACCTCCACAAGTGCCTCAGCCAGTTCTGCAGAACTTGCACAACCTCATACAATGGCGGCATGAATTCCCTCAGTCACAGGCAATTCAGTTGTGAACGTACAGGTCCAGAAAAGCCTGAAGGGCCCAGATTTCCCAAATGGTCCTTGGAGAGGCCTTCTGCCAGCCTGGCACAAGTATCTGGTATTACTGGACTCTCCGTGTCAGATTCAGCTCCCTGTAGTTAAAGTGATTAAAGCTTAACACTTCTAAACGGCTTAATGAAAGACAGGAGGTGGCTTATATTTTTTCTGCCTCTAATTTTTCCAGTATTTAGGGCCTTAGATTATATGCCAGGAGTCCCTTCACCATAGGAAAAGTATTAGGTTTTCTATTCTTTCACTATGAATCCAGATTAATAGCTCCAAATTCCTGCTCCCTGCAGACTGAAATGCAATTCTTTGAAATGTATGCGTTTGTTGGGCTATATTCATTTGTACACATAGCTAATTATAAAGTAATTAGTATTATCTCCATACATCTAAACAGGCAAGCAAAGGAAGACAGAACCATTTATTATAGTGACAAAGGGAATCAGCATTTTCTTATCATGAAAATGCAAGTTATCTTGTTTTCTTGTACATCAGTGTAATTAATCACTGTGTTTAGCATTCACAGATAATAACACCCAGTATCTGCTTTGATGAGATACAAACAAGCATATTATGAATCACTTCACATACAGACCATCCTAATTGCTAAAATTACTGTCTCCATGTCTGCTGCTCCTGTAGCAGCAGTTAAGGAAACGCCTCAAACACCCGCATGCTTTGGCAGCCAGCTTAGCTGCTGTGCTAATACAGTGTTTGTGATTCTGATTATGAAGCCATATTCTTCCTTTATTTATAATTTCATCCAGCCAGAAAAGTCCAGGGGTGGTCACTGTGTGATGAAGAGCATAAGCAAGGGCATAAACTTTCCATAGTGGATGACTGAGGGAGTGAAAAACACTGTCAAATTCACTGATCCTACCTAAATAAACCTCTTTACTGAATGGAAAACAAAGTAAAACCTTACTTTTACCTTTAACTGAGTAACGAAATAAAATTTTAAAATAAAAATACTGTTATCAGTTAATTGAGATTGTCTTCAATTATATAAATATCACTGACTAACCTTTAGGGCTTTTCATTAACCAGAATTCATCAATTCTAATCATCTGACACTCAAACACTCCAATTGCCATGCCAATGTAATTACAAGTTGCCAATTCTGCTGACAAAGTTCTCAGATTACAAACACAGTTATCAATGCAGGATAAGTAATATTGTGCCACACCGATTTCACTTTCCTGAAGCATTAATGTTAAACTGGTGACAGATTTTATTAATGAAATCAATCTTCAAATACGTACTGAGTCATTATTTTTGGTTCAGAACCAGAAGCAGCTACTGGTTTCTAATCCCACGTGATATTTTATCACAATTAATAAACACAATTGGAGTTACGGTAGAATTAATCTTCATCTTCAATCAAAATAATTAAAGTTTAATCTTCTAAGGGTAATTTGTTTGACCCCCATCCTACCAAAAACATTCTGCTCTACAGATTGTGACTGAGGGCAGAAGGACAGTCAGGGTGTAAGGAACCAATTCAGCAGTTTCTTTAGAGCATCTTTCATGCTGCACTTACATCTAAATGCAAAGTGTAAAGACTGCTTATCACTACGAGACGATTTCCACTTAAGTAATACAGTTGCTGCCTACAAAATGTGCATAAATTCATTCGAACAGCATATAGTACTATCTGTTAGTAACTGAAAAGCATTCTACAAGCTTATGCAGCTGCAGACATCCAAGCAACGGCCAAACATTTTGCACTGGGAAAGTTTCATTGGCTTCCATCAGGCTGATCACAGGGTACAATTATCTTCTCAGTCAATAGTTGCTTTTCACTTCCAGAATTGCTATAGGATACTTAAGAATGAGTTTTCAAGAAGAGATATCGCCTTTCCTCCTTGCATTCAGCATTCTTTATATTTTTTTTAATAGATCATCAAAAGAAAAAAAATCAGAGAAAATCTTTCACCATATGATAAAAACAACTTAGAGCAATGTGATTTGTGACAAAGCACAGTCTGAGGTTCAAGTACCAGAAAAGGAAAGAACAGCCAAACTAGGTCAGATCAAGGGCTCTGAAACTGGCCAGCAGGAGCTGACGAAGTGAATATGTTAAGAGCATATTGTCATACTTTCACAGAACACTTTCAGACAGTTCTAGTCTCAATTTCTTCTCCAATAATTCCTAAATTCAATTTTCTCTCTTGAGTGTTACTGAAAACTGAGCTGACATTTTCATTAAACTATCTATAGTAACTATAATGCCTCATCCGTGAACAGTAGTACTTAGTTCGCATCTGAATATATCGAACATATTGAACACTTACCTAATCACCTAAAGCAATCATCATTTTAAAAATTAAAATACATTTATGAAATATAGCTGAGCAGTAATGACATCCAATGATCTCTTGGCTGCTTTCAGACATTTGAAAGCAAAAAGACAAAAAGAGATATTCTAAGGATTTTGAGGATTTGGTTTTGATTTCTGAGGTTGGTGGCTTTTTATCCGTCAAAATTACAGAAGGGGCATTAGAATTATTAACTTATGGGTAATCCCTGGCTTTTTGACTGTGTGTTATAAACAGTTATAAGATAACCAAAAGGAAAGTTAAAAAAATAATTAAGACATGACTTGCTGAATATTGTTAGTCATGAGCATTGCCATTAGGAGTTGTCTCCCTGTTCTGCTTGTAGAATTTCTTTCAACAGAACTGTCAAATTGTGCCCATATTGAGAGAAAAAACAATAATTCTAATTTACTTCTGTCTTGTAAGAGTTACTAAGCAAACTCATACTGAAAATTTACATCAGCACTCGAGCTTGCCCAGAGTAAACATGTAAAAAGTAGGCAAAGGGTTGTTTGTTTTCTTTTTTTAAATTTTCATAAATGAATTACTATAGTAACTACATAGGCATCTACCTATACTAGCGTGAGGCTGTATCAGCTCAGGTCTTATCCTACAATGAATCACTTTGGGTGTTTTTGACCTAGTGCCAGTCCTGCTCAGAATATCTGTACAACTGTGCTGGAGTCAGTGAAGCCTTGAACTTGAGAGTGAAGCACATGCTTTACTGTATACTGCAAACAGGCTGCTGATGTCTATGAGAAAAAACACACCAAATAAAAAGTGAAATACAGATAAGGGTTTGTAGGAGAAGAGCCTAGAGAAACTGCTTTCACCTCACAGATCTGGGGTATTCACTATAAATGTACATTCCCCTGTGCATTTGGAGAGCATCTGACACTTTGTAAACCTCATTGTTCAGGAACAAAGTGTAAAAGCTGCACTGACTTAGCACGAGTTCATGGCACAAGTGCATGGCAAATTCAAGAATGCAAGCCTGCCCTCAAATCCAGACTCTCTTTCTTTCCACATGACCACCAAGCTGATGCACACGTGAAATGCCCCTAGAGACTCATGTTGTCCCTTTGATGTTTCATCCTTCTCAGTGGGGCTGTCAGGAGGTGCATGATGGCAACGCCAGGCACTGAATTTGTCACCACTGCAGAGGAAATCAGAAGCAATTAGGCAGCAATATTGGTTAAAAGTATCTCAGTTCTTAGAACCATTTCTTCCCACAACACATATTTAATGACAAATTCTGGAAACTCCATTGAATTTTTAATCAGCTTAATGGGCACTCACCATCTGAAGTGCCTGGGAATTGTTTTTGAAAAGGGATTCAACAATAATGTCAACTTTTGGCCCGAAGTCAGCTGGAAACAAGCCACAAGCTAGACACAGATGGCCTGTACGATACGCTTCCAAAGACCTTGACAAACTTAAAATTAAATTTTAATTATGTCTGTTCAGCTTGATTTATAATAATTGTCAATATCTGTGGTTTGAAATAACACGTTTTACAACATGATCAGTTAGAGAAAATATTTTCCTAATGACTAAAGGGAGGAAGAGTCTGCATTGAGTCCAAGAACTATATTATCAATCTTATTTATTATTTTTTTAAACCATAACACAAAAACATTTAGGAGACACTGATCTGAAACTGGGGTGAAAGGCTGAAGACTAATATGTTTTCCTGGTTCTGCAGGAGTCAGATTTAGAAGTCTATTCTTGCAGACATGAGAGCAGCTGAGGTCCCAGGAGTTCACAGAGATAATTAATGACATTTCATACGCTCGCAAATTTTGAAGAGTCCCTAGAACCATAAAAATTTTATTGGCCAATTACTTCTTTTCAATAATTATCTGCCAAGAGTTGATAATTTATACATTTGGACAAACATTGTCGTGATGTTCTTCATGAGTAAACCCACAATTATTTTATACCACAGCAAGGCTCATTAAAATAGTCGATTCTTTTCTTTTCTGTAGAGTTCACTTGCAAAAATGGGTTTTCAAGCTTATCAGGTTTTGGGCAATATTTCTAAAATAAACTGCCATGACTTGAAAGACATCACGCTCAACAAACTCTCTTTCTCAGCTGGTGTCAGTGTTTCTTGCAATGGCCATGGGCAGAACCACGGGCTCAAGATGTGGCTGTGCCAGAAATTTGCTAAATCAATACTTCAAGTTGCTCAGAAATCATCTGCTTTCCTGCTTTGAATCTGTTTACAAAGAAATTATTGAATATGGTTTTAAACAAGAGAAGTAAAGAGTAGATTAAAAGAGCTTATTAATGTGAAATAAGAACTTGCTAAGCTAAAGTGAAGAATGGATCCCAATAATGCCAGCAGAGGAGTGTTTAGAGGTCATAAACCACAGAAAACTGCAGCTACTGTCCCTGCAATGAATAGAAGGCTCACAAGAAACAAATCCCATCACTTGCAACTGTTGTAGTGGAAGGTTAGTAAGAGATGATGCACAGATCCTCAGTGTTTGGGGTTTTTTATCCCTTATATAAAATGAACAAAACTAATACACATTTCCAGTTTGATCTTTTTACAAACTGGCCCAGAAATCACATCTGCCATGGGTCTGTGAATTCCTGGCCAATGCACGATTCATTCTGACCAGCAGTCACTTCAGCTGAAAAGACATTATAAGCTTTCCAATTTTGTATTCTTTTTAGAGGTAGGGTCCTGTAATATCTCCTCCCTAATAAGCTGTTTTTCACAGCACCAATTGAATGAAATATTTTTCTTCATACATCAAATCTTGCTTAATTTACAACATTCTCCCATTTGGGCTATAAATTATAATTACTGTTACCTTTCTTTTAAATAAGTGGGTAAATCCCTGAAAGTCATGTACAGTGGAATAAAGAGGAGAAGTTTGCAGCTTTTCTGCATTCTACCCCTTTAATATACAGTTCCTAAACCAACAGGTTTCCTCACACAAGTCCTTCAATTTTTTTACAAACACAACTCCAGAAACTCTGTATATCATCTGGAAGTCTGTGTGTTAGAACTATTGATTATCTCACAGCCTGTCCTAAAGCAAAGTTTCTCCTTTAAGAATGACAGCACATTATTCTATTACAATATTTTCCCTCTCACGCAGGCAGCAGAAACATGAGAAGGTGATGAGAACCTCGGTGGGAGTTCAGTGAAAGCCACAGGAGGGTGAAGTCTACAGCTCAGCTCAGCTCCAGCCTCCTCACTGAAGTCTGATTCTCTGCCTCTGAAAATAATGCAGTTTACAGTGTTTTTTGATAGCCTCAAGTCAGAACCCCAGTTATTGTCCATGTTTGTGCAACACTGGGAGCTGGGATGGGCTGCGTGGGGCTCTCAGGGAATTCTACACAGAACCTGTCCTCCCAGACAGCAGGAAGGAGCTATGCCCAACATCACTAAATCTGAGCACAGACTTTTCTACAGCCTCCCAAGCCAGGAAGATCCCATTGGTTTCCAGCCTGCAAGCCAAATCAATGTTCAGGAGGCTGAGCAGGCAAGGCTTAACTAACAACTCAAGGAAACAGAGACTGTTTCTCCAGAGGAAGAAACCTTTAAACAACAAAAGTATAGAAATACTATTAAATACTGTAGTTCCACTGAGCAATTTGGTGGAAGGGAGCTTTAGAGGCCTGTGAGCTGGGGAAGATACAGTTTGTGTTCCCTGGTCTGCGTGATCTTAGGACAGGTGATGAAAGCAGGGCGTTAGGCATTGCATTTTCTAGATCTGGGATAATGCCACAAAACCTGCATATCATCCATTATTACAGGGAAGCTTTGTGAGAATTATGTTTTAAAGTAGAAGGTTTCTACAGAATTGTATTTTAAATGCATGTTCTCACAGTCCAAGGCTTATTAATTCAGGAGTAAATTTAATCCTTTGTAAAAATGATACACCAGAAGCTACTATTTGAATACAAATAACATTTTGTATGAAACAAACCTCACAGGAAGGAGAGTAACTAGCAGACAGTTTGATAAAATTATGAAATTGTAGGCTTGATTGAAATAAAATCTAAGACATAAAAATCTGTTCGGAAAACACATTTCACCTCCTTATCAAAAAGAGTGTTATGCTACATAGATTTAAAATATCTTCAACTGCTTGATATCTCCCAAACAAAGATGAGGTTATAATAGAACAATGGTCTCAGGATCTGTATCCAGAGCAGAAAAGAAATCATAAAAAACCAAAGGTTTATCAAATGCATGTTAATTTGAGATTTTTTTTTTAACTACAAGTCAAAAGCATCTTTTCAACCAAGTTACTCCTCTCCTATGATCAATAATGAGCTTTTTCCAAAATAATTTTCTAGTGAAAGAGGTAGGTTTGCTGTAGTCCATTCTGCACCAGACAACAAAAAGTGGTAAAATTTGTGTCAGCTTCATGAGGGGCCACAGCACTGCTGCCTTCTGCAGAGACAGGGAAAGACACTTGAGTGAAGAACCTGGGCCAAAGCCAGGAGTGGCATCCTCTGACACAGTTTGGTTTTGAAATGCAGAGTCTTTCAATAGAATGGGGGACAAAATAAGATCTAAACCAAACTGAGTTTAAAAGAGAAGAATGACTTTGGATCATTTGAATGATGAAAGTGAATGTGGTGTGTGTGAGCTCAGGTCCCAAGGACAGCTTAACCCTAACACACAGTGTCTTTGCGAAATTCATTTCCTGTTCTTGGAGGGATCCCACTGTGAGATACTCAGCTACAGAGAAGAAACTGGAAAGTTCTGATAGACCCCAGTGGAAAACCTTCAACCCAACCAAGACCTTCTGTGGAATTTTTTGTGGGACTGAATTTATCAGCCAAGGAACAAGCCAACATCATGACTCCTGCCTTGAGCCCATGAATCCCTGAGAGGATTTCCCAGCACAGAGAGCAGCAGTGTGTCACTGCCACAGCATGGGCACAACACATAGAGCAGGAACAAGACTTCTCTTGGCCTTGAAGAGTCCAGTCCAGATTTAACCTCCCAGGCTATTGGCCTGGCATCAGGCTGTCAGCTGCACAGCCTCTGATGGCAGCCTGTGTTCTTCTGCTAAACCAGTGCCTTCTGTTCCCAGGCAATGGATATTGTATCTTCACAGGAGTTACAAATTATTGGATACAAAAGGACTTCCAGGGAGGCAGGTCCTCATAAAAAAGAAAAATAATATATTAGACTGGTTTAAGTTTGATTAAAAAATCATCTCTTTCAATTAGACTCTGCCTTATTCAATGGATTTACATCTTTTGAATGCATCAAATGCAAATGCAGGCATTTCCAGCACAAATAGGAAGTCATCTAAGTAATGCTGAATTGGTTTTTAAAGATCTGGTAAATAAATTGGACGGGTCAAGATAAGCACGTGATTCCACACACCCACAGGGCCACAGCAAGAACTTTTCATCACTCTTATATGTGCTTTGCTCCTCTCTCTTCCAGCTGTGTGGATAAGTTCCACAGATGTCTGAAGGAAACATGGCTGGGGGAGAGGAGGATGCAGGGAACAGTATCTCTGAGTGCCTGGCATCCCCTCCACTTGGGAGCTGAATCCCACTTGAGAAAACACAATTACTTAATGCCACAATGGGTTTTCTGAGTCCCAGCAGCTCCTGACTGGCTGTTCCAGCCTGCACAAATTCAAAAAGTAGCACACCCAGACACAGATGGGGACAATAACTAGCACAGGACAGTGACAGCTGAAGTCATATAGTCCCAAAGAAATCAAGATTTCCCTCGGTTTCCCTTTCTCTTATCATGCATCTCTTCTCTTCTTGCATCTAAAAATGGGAAGAGCGCAAAGATTGTAAAACACAAGAGAATTTTCTGTTTCAGCAGTTCTGAGACCTTTTGCTACACACTGTCACACTCTGTGCATGAAGGGCACCAGAAATGACACTGATGTGCATTTTCCTCAGTATGTGGAGAATCACATTTCTAACACACAAAGGAACAGATCTGTGGAGTGGCTCCACACACACTTCCATTTGATTTTCGTTTCACCCTTAGATATTACTATTGAAGCATTATCAGTCTAACACACAAGATGTTTGAGTGATGGTATCTCTTCAAATGATACAATGTTAAGGTTTTTGTGGCAAAACTACTATTTTTGCCAGTAAAATCAATCCTTTACCACTTTCATGCATGGTTTGTGTGCTTACAAGACCTTTAATCAAAATATATGCCTCTCATTTTGCAGAGTGATTTCTTCTTTTGTCAACAGTTCATGCACTGACTGCTGAGCAGAGGATAATCTAAAAAATTTAACTTCAACTTTCAGTTTTCCTAACTTATACAATCACTACAGTCATGTCTCACTTGATATCAGTTCACCATAAATGGTTTTGCTTACCTAGAGGGCAAACAAAATAGAAACAGGAGACAGACTATAACATTTCAAAAGAAATATTATAGCTATTAGTTCCACCAACACACTGTACCTAACTCAGAACCAAATTCTGCCCTCAAAAAATGACATGTCATTTATAATTATATGTCTGCGTGTACATACAGAAAGTGAAGGAGACAGAATATGAGAGGACAGTCTAGTCCCTGAATTTTATAGAGAAATGCCTGCCTCTGGTGTCTGGATGTTGTGGAGGTCTATTACATCATTATCTTTGTTTAACAGGACTTGGAGTGTGTTGCAAATGGTGTCCATTCAACAAACTTAATTAGTTATTTTACAAAAATAGTTTGGGTTTTTTCTGCACAGACCTTTAATTTTAATTCAGAATGCTTCTACCAGCTCTTGCTGTCAACGTTGGTTAAAATTAAACAGGCAGGCAGGAGATTAGGAACAATTTTAGCAGACTTCATATGACAAAATGTATAACTTCAAAATAGCTAATAGAAATTTGGCACAATATTCATACATTGCAATTTCATTTGAATATGATTCACAAATCCTGGTGGGTTAAGTATTACTATTTCTGGGATATGGAAATTCTAGCTAGAACCAGCTCTTAGCTTTGTTTCTGTGCTCCCCCCACTCGTGCCCTATAGCTCCTCCGTGAAGAAATTTCCCATTTCAGGAGATGTTCCACCACTTGTGCCACTTCTAGGGAAAGGCAACTTCCCCGTAATGTGTCAATGGCACAACCCAAGACATCCCACAGTGGATGTAAATACTACAAACAGAGTTTGGCAAGAAATGTCTCAACACACATTTTAGAATTTTCCTGTGCTGAACTGGGAAATGCCAGAGACTTTTATAAATAAAAAAATCTGATACATTTTTGCAAGAAAATTAATCTGATATTTTATATTTTATGAGAGAGCCAGAGGATTATATTCTCTTGTTCTACTGTATACAAAACAAAATAATCGAGACATTGTTCTTAGACTTATCATGTGGTCTGCACTGGTTGGGACAGTTCTCAGAAAGAGTTTCCCAGGTCTTCTTTGGAATGCTTCTCTGTCCTGGAAAATCCATAGTTAAAAACCAAACTTTCCTTCTTGAGTTTTGGCCCTAATGTGAAGACCATGATACAACAATTTGACAGGTCTCAAATGTCCCACTTTTCTTCTTCCTATTTCTTTTCTTTTATTCATACCAGATCACCTTGGTCTTTGATAGATCAGTTTGAAAATTCCATTGGGATTCTAAAAGCAAAAGCAAAGCAATGCATGGCAAAGATAAAATAAATAGCTCTAAAAATGGCTGGAGGATCAGCACAGAGCTGATGGAGTGGTGAATCAAAAGATGCACATCCTTTAAGGTTCCATTGTGACAGTTTTGCATTGAAGGCATGAGGAAACTCATCTGAGCCATGCTGTGTTATAACATTTATCATAAAGCAACGTTATTAATGCAAGCAGACAAGACAAGTCACACTCTGATGTATTAGTGCAGAGAGAACAGGAACAGATAGATTTCCTACAAACAAGCTTAACCCAAAATAAATATAAAAGCATCTTTGTTCTTTGAAACGGCCCTCTCATTCATACTATTCATACTTTTTTTTTTTTTTAGAAATTCTTGGTTTTAAATTAGTGTTTTCAGTGCAGCATATTCCTCTGGCCAAAAGGGCAGTCATTTTAAAGCTGATACATTTCTATTAAAAGTACAGCAGCTCTTCCCTCCATCCCAAAAGCCATGGAAAGGAGAGCAGCTCAAGGCAATTGGCTGCTGCAGCAGATGGTGAAACAATTCTGCCTGGTTCCTTCTCTGAACTGCCCTGCTTCCCTTGCTACTTTTCCTTCACAATGTTTCCAGCTACTCTGCACACAGTTCTTCCACTGGGGAGGAAGAAAGTTTGTCAAACTGTTGGTAGTCATTTCTACCTAGAAAATAGAGGTGACACACCATAATGATAGCCTGTCCTCCAAAGCACTCTCACTGCATTGCAAAGCACTACAGGAAAGGTAAAAACCATCAGGCTGAAATGAAACTGAGACACAGAATTAGCCACACTAAAAACACAGCCATGACTGAAAGTAGCCACTAATTACCAGTTTTGCTTTTTCACTCCCATTTTGCCCATCATCTTTGAAAAGTTATGCCAGATCTTGCTTTCTCTGGTTGTTGGCTTGTAAAGAATAGTAAAATGCTGCAAATCATTTTCCCCTCTGGGAATCACACAAGTAATAGTGTGGCTTCACAGCATTACAGAGCTGAATAACAAGGAGAGATAATGCCAGGGCATGACACCAAAATCCAGTTCCTGATCCTTAACCCTCTAGAACTGCACAAGTATCAGATTTCATAGGCAGCAGGGCCACCATTATCTTCAAGTCTGACCTCCTGAATAATGGAGGCCACAGAATTTCATTCAGTAATCCAGTCAGAGGAGGGAACTAATAAGGGATGCTTGATTCTGCCTGCTGAAGCAGCTCTTGAGACTAGTTGTGAGGTTAAAAGAAGGATATCTACTGGCTGCTCCATTCTAGACAGTAAAAGCTAGGTTAACTCTGTACTGTCCATATTTAAAAATGGGCAGAATTTGCTTACAAGCCCTTTTCCTCATTTATCAACTCTCCCAGGTTGTATCTACATGCACAGAGCCATTGCCCTAAAGCCCTGAGCTACGACCAACTATACAACAGATCTGCTTAAACCTGAGTCCAGAGTCCAACCCAGTCCTGGAGCCTTCAATCCCTTTCACCATCAGCCTCCCAATGCATACTTTTCTATGCTCTATTTTATATTCATTTGCACAAACATATGCTGCGAGCTCAGAAAGTCTGTCAGCAATTCACAGATGGCCACATTCAAACAAGCATCTTAGATAGAGATGCAAGGTCTGACTAAAGATGTTACAAATCTCTAATACGACTTGAAGCATCTCAGCTTGGTAATGTGAAATCCGGGTTAGCCTCGTGCAGAGACAAAGGCCAGCTGCCCTACGAATTCAGTTTTATATTCTGAATTACTCCAATTCCTGACATTGTTTGGCAATTTGGGACTGATAGAATATGCAAGAAGGTTGCCTGACAGTTGCATTTGAATTTAATGCTGTTGCCAGATCTAATAGAAAATGCTGTATAAAGAGGAGTGTTTATCAGAGTTCTAAGGCCAGACACAGCACTTGTCTGTATTCCAGGGCAACCCACAATGCCTGTTTGTCATCAACAAAAGTAAACTGTGTGTTATTCACAGTTACAGAAAGAGCAAAGGATCAAAACATTGCTGAGGGTGCAAGCCCACACTGCCTTTTTTTACTGTAGTTCTGTATTGCCTAGAAACATGAGCAGGTAAGGGAGTGAAAATGGAAGAAAACAGTCTGAAAATAAGTTTGGCATGGCTTTTGCATCTCAAATACTGGAAAAACAATGTATAAGCCTCGCTTCTAAGATTATTTTTATCCTTATTTCATAGGAATGAGCAGAATGGAAAACAAGAAAAAAGTAATAGTATCAAATTTACAGTAGAGAAATCACAGTAAAACCCACAGCATTATCTCCTTCCTTCAGGAAAATACATAACAGAAGTCTCAGTGCCAAACTGTCCAGAACAGGGGCCAATTTATCATATGAGAAGGTTCACCACAAGCTGCAATTTGTCTGCATTTTAAGCAAATGAACAGTAGCCCATTGCAACAGATGCTACCCCAATTATGAGCAGAGCTCTCCTAATTCCCACCTGGGTGGCTTCTGAGTCACTTCACTGTGACTGGCTGGGGACATTTGCTGGCTACAGCACCAGCAGAGGAGTCCATTCCCAAAACACCCAGTGTATCCCAAAGCTACAGTGAGGATATCCACAAGAAATCAAGACAATCTCACAGCTCTCACTTCTCCTTTTCTGCCCAGGCATCAAAATCCTCCAGAACCTGTGGCCCATGGTATTCAACATCCTCCTGCAGTATGGGAGCCACTCCTATGATAGTGGTTCTTTTGACATCCTGCTTTTTCAGGGGATTCCTGAGAAAACCTGATTTCACTTCTTCTCAGAGAGGCTTTGATGACAACTGGTCATGCCCCAGGCATCCTAATTTGACCAAATGATACATTCCACCATATCAAATGTGGCTCCTGTGTAACTCACAGGCTTGTACTCCTCTGTAAAATTGTAACCTAATGATATTTAAAATACTGCAGCTACCTTCTTCTTTATCTGTGTGGCAATGCTGCAGCTTGATAAAGGTGGCTTTCCTCTCTCCATGCTGTGCTGATGCCCCCTGTGTGTGCCCATTTGGCAGCAATTGGTTTGGGTCAATGGTTTATTAGCCATTTGTTTGCTGCCTGAAAGGCCCCACACAGATGCTGGATGCTTTGTTTTCTTTTCCTGATTGCTTTCACACATGAAGCTGTTAAGCACATGCTGATGGATCAAATGGAAATGTTACACACCTAAACTCTTAGCAAGCATGCAGGTGAGGAGCACGTGTAAGTGTCTGCTTTGTTCAGTGGTGCCCATGCCAACCTGTCACCTCTGTGGCTTCCCCTGCTTGCAAAATAGTTCGAGTGTTAAAAAACTCCAATCCCAGCCCATCTGTGCACCTTAGAAGGAAGCTCATCCTCCAAATAATCCCTACTAAATTTATATTTTGTAATATATTTTTTTAAATAGGCACAGTTTGAAATATATCTTCTCTCCTCAAACTGTAGTGGAATTACTGGCAAAGAAGCGTCATTTTATCTACTAGATGGATTTAGACATAATTTTTACCATTTTGCCCTCCCATGGCTCTTATTGACAACATGGCTTAAGCTTATCAACTCTGGTTTAATTATAGGCATGTTGAATCCAAATACTAATTTCCATCAAGCATTCCATAGTTTCAGCTGTAATACATTGATATGTTAAATAAATCCATTAAATAAATTAGATGGGAGAAGCTTCCAAATTTCAAGCTGTGCTCATTTACTTATTTATTCTAATATTAAAGAAAAAATATGCTGTACTTGTTACAAACAGTTGTGAAAAACTCAGGTTTAATACAAGTGCTCAGAGAAACATATTTTGAGTGCAATTTCTCTTCCTGCAGTTCCATCTTTCATGAAGCTGAAAGTACAGCTTTTGCAGCAAGGACAGTCATCGTCTCTTTGAACAAACAGAATTCATTCAGTGACAGGTTTATTACTTGTTTACCTCAGAAATATTTCCTACAGTGGGCATCATAGAAAACTGCAAGAAACCAGAACATTAAAGGAGTTTTCACTTGCAGGATATGGGATTCTACGGCTGGAATGGTATTTGATAAAACAATATTCTCAACTCACATTGTCACATCCAAGAAGAGCGCCTGGATGCATGAGATGAAACGGTTGTGTTCACTAGAAAAATTGGATTTTATTTGTTTTCTGTCAATATTTTCATTCAACTAAAGCAAGGCTTGAATCTTCCTGACATCATAATTTCATTGAATCTCAGGATCTGTGCAGAACTGAATAACTCTCCTTGCTTGAACTGTCAATGTTATTGCTTTAAAAGCTTATGGAAGCAAGGACTGAACTGTAAATTTGACAATGCTGCAGAAGTGTTGCATTTAAAAACATCCCTCAAAATGCTTTTTCAAAATGGCAGGATTAGGGACAAAGGTCACATTTTTGACATTATTTACTCTCAAATTGTTCAGGTTACTTATGGAAAAAGCAGCCATGAGATTTATACCCACAATCACTCATGATTACAATATGTGTTCTGGTGAAAAGGTGAGACCAGCTCCAGTGAGGGAAAAGCCTGAGATGAGAAATGTTGTCTACACGAGGCAGCATTTCAACCTGCAAATTACCCAAACATGAAGAGTTAAGAGTCAATCTAAAGTCTCTCCCTAAATGCTGTATTTTCTTCCCCACAGCATGAGTGGAACTTCAGCATGAGAGAGCATTAAATCAGGGAAGAGACAATACAAACTTTAAGCGACCAAGAGATTTCAAGAGGTCTTAGAGAAGTTAATTCTATTTCCCACTAGAAAATGAGATTTCTTACCTGACTGGAATATGAAAAAGCAAACTGTGAATGGTCTATCCTCGTACTTGCACTGAGAGTATAATTCATCTTATCATTTCTCTGGCATTCCTTAAAACTGATTTCAACGGGTGCCTAATCAGCACTGCCACACAGGATCTCATGATGCCTCAACAAAGCACAATAATGCAATGCTACACTGACCATGGCAGAGTCAAGGCTTTGGGCTCAAATTTAAATGTATTTTTCCTGCCTTGGATCCTTCCATAACTCTCCCTCCCGTCAAAGCTGAGCTTCAGTAAATGAGAACAGTATATGCATTCCTTAGACCACCACCAGCATGGAAGTTTTGGGTGAGCAAATCCTCTTCCCCACCCACTCTGCAGTTTGGAAAAGCTGAACTTCCATGACAGCAAGTCACCCTCAAAAAAGATCTTCACCTCAGAGGCATCACAGGGTACCCAGCAGCAGCAACATATTTGAAGGAAGAGCTGAAAGCAATGCTTGAATAGAAAAAAAGCTGAGGCTGAGCTGGGGATGTTTGGGAAGATGAGCCAAACCCCATTCAAAGTCACAGAATATCAAATTCTAACAGTGTCTGACTTGAAAAGGATTTGGAATTTTTTGTTTGGGTTTTTTTTCCGTAATTTTTAAAACCTCACATTTCTTAAAATAAAAAAAAAAGGCACAAAGAGTTCAATTAACTAATCTCTAGACTATGAAACAAACCAGGTACATCAAGAAAATTCAAATTAACACTCATCTCAGCCTTCAAATCAAGTGTCAGTTTGTTCCTTTTTATTTTAATTTATTGTAGTCAACAATTAGTTAAAGCTGGAGACATTTGTTCTCTTGCTAATGATATACACATAACTCCCACTTACACCCCCTTGCTCCTTCCAATTAAGAACTTCTCCTGAACATTTCAGCTAGAGGGCTTATCTGGCACAGATTATTCACTGTATCATATGGATTCAGGTTCTTATGACTGGAAGCTCTTTAGAGCAGCAATTTGTTCTTTGTTTAGCGCATTTTGCAGTGTATGGTGCTAAATAAGCTTAGGGAGTGCTATTCACTGAGGCATGTTTGCGCTCAGTGGATCCAGCACTGCCTTGTGCTTTGTTCTTTCAATCTGTGCAAACTCCCTCTCCCATGCAATGTGTAAAACCCAGGCTGCCTGTAAATCAGGTTGGTTCTTAAGGAAATCTTCGGACTAAGCACACAGAAATTAGGGGGTCTGAGGAGCACTGCAGGTGGAAATGCAGCACAGTTATTCTACCTGACTCTTCCCTAAGTATACACAGCAGGCACCAGCCGGTGGCTTATCTCCTCTGCACAACTAATTGCCTTCCTTGCCACATGGCTCTGACACATCCTGTGTGCACACAAAATGGGAAAATTTAACACCAGCTGAGCAGCCAAGCAACACCAGTGCCTTGACTTCTTCAAGTCAAGATAGCTTGTCCAAGTTAACCATTTCATTGTTGCATTATTTCTTTACTTTTCAGCCTTCCTGAAATGGACTTTAGAAATCAAAAAGACAAAATATTCCTCTGAGCCTTGGAATAGACTTCCCTCATCAATGCAGAACATGGGATGCTTTATGAAAGCGTCACATCTGTTTAGCTCCCAGCTCCATCCTGTGAACTCTCAGGCGAACAGGAAACTGCCTTGATGTCTGAGAGAAATTAGACCACTACAGATCTCCTTCTTTTCCCCTTTAGGAGCCCAAAAATGCCTTACTGGCAAACCAAACATGAACATGGCTTTGACAGGCAAAGCTTTTGGTCAAGAAAAGCAGCACCATCCAACAAGATGCATGTCCTTCCAATGCAGACAAACATCAGAAGGCAACTTAGCAGATTTCACCTAGCACCACTAATCTAAGAAATGCTTTCCTCCACTAAAGGAAATCTCCTCAATTTTAGTTAAATGTTGGTTGTTAAGGTTGTTGAGGAAGCTGAAAATGGGTAATTAGTAATTTTCACTCTTTATAAGTTTTCCCTCAAGGAAACAGAACTTTAACATAACACTTTTTATATCTTGCATGATCCTCGTCCTCTTGACTCGTACATCAGAGGAAGGGATGTTTAGATAAGATGCCATAAGTTGTTACAAGAATGGTGTATCTGAGGCATGAAAATATTCATGCTCTCAGTGACATAGGAGAGGACTTGCAATAACCACAGGTTATGAGATATTTGAACCCAGACTGAATCCCTAGGATGATTGGAAGGATGCTTACACTGAGCCCTTCATTTCTGAAGTTGCTATACAAACCAAGCAATCTATTCAAAACACTGAAAAGGTTTCCATCTTAAGCTATTGACACTCTTTCCTCTGATGGAGATCCATGAAAACCAGAGAAAAGAGTATGCTGATGAGATTTCCACTCACAAAAAGGAGACATTTCACAGGCTCCTGCCTTCACTCAGGCCAGCATCAGTCTGTGCAAACCTCATCACCTTGCCCTTCATGGAAATGCCTCAAGGCTGTCCTTACACAGCTTTAGCAAAAGGAAATATTTCAGGTTTCTGGTCTGTTGACCTGATTTTAGTCACACCTACTTGACTGTTCAGCTCTTAATTATTGCTGATTCTTACTTAGTATAAACTGAAATAGCTTGATTATCATCAGTGCCAATTTATATCCCATAAGAGTTTGGTTCGCTGACTTTCTTAAAATGATGCTTGATTTACTCTGAAGCATATGGGGGTGAAATCAGGCTTTGTTTCTCCTTTGCATTGAAGCTTCAAGTTGAAAGCTTAATTTTGAAAAGAAGGCTGACAGAAAAATTCTTCTGTAATATGTAAAACTAGCAAGAGAGCATGTGTGCTGGTTAGCATTAAATTTTATGGCCCCTCCCTCCTTCTGCATTTTGGGGATCTGTGCTTTAGACTCTGCACCACCTTCATTGCCCTTCCCCAGACACACTCCAAGACCTCAATGATCCTTCTTTTAGCCAGTGGCCCAAAAGTGATCACAGGATTTGAAGTACAGCTCCATCAGTGCCAGGTACAGGGGTACAATCCCTGGTGCTGAACAGCTTAATGGGACCCATGGTTCGAGACTTCCAACATTCCTGTAAACAAAGTACCCAAAGTGGAATGCCCAAAGTAATACATCTCTCATCAGTCAATTAACAACCAGCAGAACTAAGCAATTATAAATCAAAATATTATACTCATAAAACTGGTGAATCAAAAAAAAATTAATTCCTTTGAAATTAATAACCTCTGTCATAGAAAATTTCCAGGTTGCTTAGGACTGACTCTGAAAGGAATTCGAGTTTCTGCTCCAGAGGGAAGCAGCAACACGACGTCAGCAGTGTCCAAGTCCCTCAAGGACAATGAGTGAGGGTTGTGAGCCAATCTCTGTAGTGAGGTGTTATATTCATTAAATCCATTCATATGTCACACAGACACTGGGATATCCCAGGATATGGGCATGTGGGGAGGGAAGCATAGTTAAAACCTTTTAGATGTACACAATGCCACATTCCAGCATAATTCACTGCCTTGTACAGGTGTGGTGTGCCGATTTCAGACACATTTAACTGCATGTCCTTTAGCACACAGTGAATTCTGCACAAACTTAAGAACACCATGTAGCAGCCAATCTGGGAGGCTGTGAACCAGCTATTGCAATAATTCAACCTGTGCTGTTATCCTGACATAAATCAGACCCTCTGTGTCCTGCTGAGGCAGCAAGACCTGAGCTTTTCCTGGATTCCTACACAGATAGGAAAGAAAAAAAAAAAAGCCTTGACAATGTAGTTGATGTGGTGCTCAAAGGAAAGCTTGAAGTCACAGATGAAACTGAGATTACAAGGTGGATGGAAAGTATATAAGAATCCCATCAAACACAACCACACAGGGAAGAGGGTTAGGAGGAACCTGCTGCTTTGCCAGTGACAACCAGCATGATTCAGTATCACGAGATGATCCAATCTACAAAGACACAACATGAGAGAAATCTCCTGTCCAACCCTCAGTAACAGCAGGAGAAAGAAGCAGGACATGCTAGTTGATAACTAAAACACGTTTGAAAGAAAATACCTATAGAATAAATGGAGGACATTAGCTTGATTTTTGTGTCATATAAATGCACATCAAAACAAATCCATTGAGTTCCAGAGTTCCAGGCATGTCAGAGACATGAATGAGGTAAGATGCAAGAACTTGGAATGTCAGATTCTATCACCTTAACATACATGGAGTGTGCACTTTCCTGTCTGAGATATCTCTCAAATCAGTGCCACTGAGGTTTCTTCTCAGTGGAGTAAGGCAATAGATAGACTGGTTAAAGGTAAAAACAGCATCTTTTACAGCTTTAGTAAAGCTATTCAGGAATTTTCTGTAGACTACTCCAGAGGAGACTGCAGTTTCCACAACAATCAGAATTTTTGAAGGGCAATGACAATGCAATTCTTAAAAGATAACATTTCCTTTAGGATAACAGAAAATTTTTCATTTCTGGGAACAATTTAAATTAATGCACACACACACACACACACCCCTTCTTCCTATGAATCAGACGCTTTTTGTTTGCACTCTCAGGCGTGGTGTGTTTAAGGCCACAAAAGATGCAACAAAGATGGGAAGAACGTAAAATCAGTTTAAGAGGAGATATTTTCAACACTTATGAGTTAAGAAAAAATTAATTGAAACCAAAGTGTCAAAGCATTGAAATAAGTTTCCCAGGATGGAAATATCTGTTCTGACCCAGCCTAATGTCCCAATCTGAGAGGAATTCTGCATTACACCTCTCAGTCATCTGGTTCAAGCATTTGTCTTCCAGGAAAGGTCTTTAATGAACAGCTATATTTGAATCTACTTATAAAGCAGTAGAAACAGAATAATTGTCATCAACAGTCAAATCTTGCTCTTTTTGACAGGGACTGCAATTTATGCTGTAAAAACTTTGAAAACACTTGAGAATTAAATTGTACTTCAAAAAATTCTTTCAATACGCTGCATAGTAAATAATACACTAAGACAAAAACAGACTGGTAAGATTTTAGAGAGCAATGTCCTGTATTTTTACATCACCAAAGACACATTGGAACCTTATGAACAGTTACACTTTTGTTTGGGATTCAGTGCAAGAAACCACTACCCTGAAACCTGATCATATTGTGAGCTATCTTTGCCAAAACTCATAAATTCAAGCACAGAGAAAACATATTGGGTGTCTGGAAACAGTGGAGGTAATTTTTCCCTTCAGACCTACTAGAGATTTTCACTATAATGAAAAACTCTAAGGTATCATTACAGAAATAAGTTGGGAAACTGTTTCCCAGCCAAAATTACTTGGATCTGCTTTATACGCTCGGAAAAATACCCATTGAAATCATAAAAACTCTCAGGATTTACACTGTTAGCTTCCCATAAAGCCAGCTGTTGATACCCAATTATTTTAAATGCCTTGCAATGATCCCAGCTCATTTCCTATCTGGGTCACACCAGGCCCTGAAAGCCAAAGCACACAGGCAGGCTCAGAGGTGCAGCAGCAGAGGCAGGAGCAAGCTGCCAGCAGAGCCATTCCCAGCAATCAGAGCTCAAAAAGCATCTACAGACTCCCTAGAACAGAAAAATGTCTGGAATCGGGGTACCCACCCTCAAATATCCCTGCCTCCAGTGGTCCCGAGCAAAAGACACATTTACACTGCAGAGTTTTGCATGGCTCTCTTGACAGCACGAAGCAGAACATTTTCCGTGTGGAAAATTCAGCCGGTTCTTTGGCAGCTTGGTTTTTAATGAGGAAACACTTATTCCACAAAGGCAAAACACATAGTGATTTAAGTGAAATTTTCAGAAAGGCACACTTTATCTAAAGATCAAAATTGTAAAGCTGTGAAGGAAAACATTATACGTCATCAGTTTTAGTGTGCATCATCTATCATAGCTATGGAATTAAATGAGCAAGGAAACCAAAAGTATATATATGGATTCATGTATAAGCACAAAAGTATATATATATAATATGAACAAAACCAGAATTTTTCAGCTGGAACCAAAATATAAAAATCTCAAAAAATTTTAACACAGGCTGGAAATACTGGTTTGCAAACAATTTAGAGCAGTAATTTTGATTTGAGGTTCTCTCACATTCACTGTAAGTGGACAAAATTAGCAAAATTCAAGAAAACGAGTGAAAGTTTACTATATCTATTTGTAAAACAAAACAACCTGGAAATTCCTACATATCTTCTTGCAAAGATTTATTTTATTCCCTTTGTATATTGGCATGTGCACAAGTCTGTATAAAGAAATCTAGATTCTTCCATGGATGCAACAATATTCAAAATAGGACATTTGAGATGACACCGTGACTGACCTAGCAAGAGTTAGATTCACTATTTATCCTTGGTCTTGCAGGGTAGGGAATTATGTCAACACTATAAAAGAGCACAGGGCATAATTTTTCCTTTCTCATCTCCCCAGGATTGTATTCTACTTGAACCAGGCAACTGGGAGACACAGAGGAGACTTGTGCTTCTCAGGACATGTGTTATGTTTAATTGCTGAAGGCATGAAGCATTTTTAAAGGTTTGTCAATAAAATCCCTATTTAGTTAACCCCAATCTCTTCAGATCTCTTGTTACAGGCAGCCTTCTGCTCTTAACATCTGGGCAGGCAAAGTGTCCAATTACACTGCTGCATTTGGAGTTAGATAAGGGTGCCCAGAATATCCATTTCCCTTGGTAGCCGCTTATCCCTGGCTAGGCTGATGATAGGCAGCCTTCATGTCACACAAGGCACATAATCGTGTGGCACACACCCAGCATGTGTGCACACTCCCCTTAAATCCAAAGCTCTCAGTGACCTCTCCTCTTCTGGGGCTGGGCTGACATCTGTCACAGCTCCACTCTGTAATTGGTGGGGCAGGGCAGAGGGAGAGAGCAGCCCGAGATGGCAGCCAGGATCACAGCCCTGGAGCTCCTGTTCCCTGCCTGCAGCCCTGTCCTTCAGGGAAAAGGCAGGAGCAGGCAGGAGGCTGCTGAGCTGGCTCTGGACCAGAGGGCAGGCACCTGCCAGCTCCTCCCAAAAACCCTGGGGAGCAGAGCCCGGCGTGCACGCTGCAAATCATCAACCTCCTCCAAATCAACACAGGGGGTTCCATCCAAAATAACAATCTACTATCAAAGAGTTCCACAGCAAGATTTCTCCTTAATATGTCCCAAGTCTCAGGACAGTTGTCTCCCCTGCATCAAGATAGAACTACGACTTTTTTCTTCCAATCCCTGACACCTGCAACTAGAAATTACCACCAAATACACAAAGTTCAGTTTCTGGAGTTTGTCAATTTAAACACTTAACATCCTTTCTTTTTGTAACACCCAAATTTTCTATTGTACCATGCTGAACTTTTCTTCCTCAATAACTCTCAAAATTCATGCATTTATCTCTTGCTTTTTCCTTCATTTTCATTTTTAGTTCCTCCTCTGCAGCTAAATCAGTGTCTTTAAAAGCTTATTAGGAGTCGTTGAGAATTTAATATTTTTATGTCAAAAGTCTGACAGTGAAATTACTGAGATTCTGTAACAACATAGGCCAATTTTCCAACTTTTCTAGAAGGCAACAGAATATGATTACCCTCTCTTTTTTCCCAGTCCATCTGCCAGCTAATTTGCAGACCCAAGTAAAACAATCTTTTCTGTTCTCTGTACTTACTTTTCCTTCACTTTTGCATCCAGTTCTGTGACAACGAGCAAGGGGTAGATCAGCTGCATAAATTTCTTTTAAAGCTTCTATTTTAACCTTCAACCCTTGTGTTTGTCACTTGAAGTTTATGTGCCAAAGACATGAGAAAGCAGCAGCCAGCAGTTTGTCAGAGCATGATCTCTGGGGACGTGGGTACTGTTTCAGCTGTCACCATGTCGCCCCATACACCTATTGATGTAACTTTTGAAGTGCAGCAACAAATGGTAAACAGTTCCTCTCTCAGAGAGCACTCCTGCCTGTGTTGGAGTCAGTGCTTTTGATCAATAAGCCATTGAGGTATATTCCAGTAGGAATGTAATTTGAAGTGTTGCTCAGGAACAACATGTTGCATGCATTATTTGTTTTCAGGGCTGTGAGCTTTTTATTTCTTGTCTCTCTTCAGGCATCTCTCCACTGCTCACTGTTTATCCACATCTCCAGTTCCTGAAAAGGATCACTGGTTTCTACTGGTGCAAGCTTTAATCAAAGCAATAGGTCACTGTATCACCACAAGAACAAATTTCAGTTCTTTCTGTGGCACTGGTACCTAGCAGAACCATTTCTTTGTGTTAGACCTGGCACTTACCTCTAACATAATTCCCTGGGTTCACTGAGTGCTTTTGAACTCACAGCCTCTGTTTCTTAATTATGATGCAAGGTTCGCCAGGCTGCTCTAGAGTTTATAAATGAGATTTACAGTAACCAACTCCTGTGAGGATGTCCAGTGCTTTACACACTTCATTTTCAAATCCCTCTTCTGCAAATGCAGTCCCAACCAGTCACCTCCACCACTGCTACATGGAAGCTCCATTATCTCTCTTAGTGTAACTAGTGACTATGCTCTTTCTCCAAGCTGATGTAAATTCTACTCCCAGTACCTTAGAAGTACTACTGCGTTGGTAAGTGATGTCCTTAAATCCACACAGACCACAGCTCCCCACATTATTAGTACTATTGGAATGCTAATATCAAACCTAAACACTGCTGTCCCATATCAGTAGTATCTCTTTTCTCCTCACCTCTCAGCAGTTTCTGCTGTAAACTGACCCATTTGGTTGGCTCTTTTCTTCTGCCTAACACACCAGAGCTCTTGTCTCATTATTCACTTTATTAAAAATACAAATTCAGAGTGGTCTGTGCTCTTGGGACTATGTTTATAGATATCTCCGTTTTCTCCATGTCCAGGTATTAAAAGCCCTGGGTATGCACAACAGACTCTGTCCCTTTTAGATAGCTTTTACACACCCAGACCCCACTGGGATTTTCTTTTTCCACCAAGCTCCAGTCAGATTCCAGGACTGTCTATTATGCAGACAGTTGATAGCATGTCATCTGCCCAGTCTGTGGAATAGAAGTCCTAACTGACAGATCCGCAGAATTGTGATACTAACCTTGCCATGAGGAAAATGCAGAGGGTTTAGAACAAGATGATCTTTACGATCCCTTCCAACCCAAACCATCCTATGATGCTATGAATAAATTTGTCTTAGAATTCTGTTTACTGAGCCCTTATGTCAATTCCATCTCTTATGGTTTTCCTCATGAATGTGCAAACCTTCACCTGTGCACTTAGAAACACAACCTGTGCTTCACTGCTGTTCTTCCCCGTATTCTGTCTTCTACTTCAAAATCCCACACTTGTCACCTTTATTAAACTGTTCTCCTTGACTCACTCTCCCCTGGATGCACTGGATTTTAGGGATGCTTTATCTTGCCTCTGAAAAACTCCAAAAACCTGTTTGCTTGAAGCTCACATTCTGGGTGCATTTTCTAACACTGAACTGTATTTTTGCAGCTCCAGATTAAATCCTTGGCAGGGGCTTTTCCATGACAGTGTACCCAGCTGAACAAAATTCTGAATCATAAACTAGCACACAAATCAAAATCCAAGTTTTAAGAGGACTGAAAATAATTGTGGACTCCAAAGGAATTTGGCAGCAGCTTTTAGGTGGGAAAAAAATATTCAGGCTACAAAAGTTAGAACATCAGCCGACATCTGACAAGGCAATGTTTTTAACGCCACTTTTCACTTTGAAATGCTGGATTACGTTTTGTCGCACAGGAGGTCGGACACACTGTGAATGTCACAGCCAACTAGCAAGAAAAAGAAGTCAGGGCTATACCCAGAATTTAATTCCCAGACATGAAGGGTTCCCCTCCCGCCTTGCTGCTGCAGACTTTTCACAGCTCTGCTACAACGTCATGTTCTCTGACACCTTTCATCTGAAGATATCAAAGCAAGCCACAGACTCATGCTAATAACAGACTGGAATGCTTATGAGGTAAGAAATTGCTATAACACCCAATTTATTGACAAGAAAACTGAATCAGAGTTTTGTTAATGAGAAAACTGAATTAGAAATTTATTAAACCAAGTTAGGGATTGATTAGAGGTGGCAGATGTCAGACTTAACCCCTGAATTCCTGGCTCCCAGCCCCAGATAACACATGCACGCTTCTCAGCAGTCTCCAGCTGAACTCTGTTTTTGCCCATGCCACCAGTCCAGCTGCAGGCAGATGAAGGTATTCCTCCCACGCCCCAGAGCAATTCATTACATTACACTCTCCCCTTATTACAACAAAGTGGTGCCATTAAAGCCCATCCTACAGAGCCCTGCAGGAGCGTGTGACCAGAATGAAAGCAGCAGGGCACAGTTCACCAGCCACCACTGAAGCACTTCACCACAACTTGCTTTCAGAAGCAAAAGCCTCATTTTAAATAAAACAAAAACTTCTGCTTTGATAAATGCAGGCTGCTTCAAAAAGATATTCTGTTCTCCAATCTCCTCAGCTAAATGCCACCACAGCTGTAAGGGTGAACCACGTGTGCCGTCAGGCTGGGAATTATCCACATAAATAAAGAGCACAGCTTGAAACATTGACTTCTTCCTGATCAAAAGGGCCTGGGAGGCAACTGGACAGTTTGGATCAGGCAAAGGATAGGGCTTTTATTATTTTCAAAGAACACCCCAGTGAATAGAGTAGCCAACGTGGCCTTGGTGGCAGTGATATGTTCTAACACTCCCCTCATCCCACACAGATTACTTAAAAGCCTGGCTTTGGGTCTATTTGTGGTTTGAGGTTTTTCCATTTTTCTTTTTTGTTTAAGAACTTTTGTAAGGAAAACTTGAGACACAATCAATCCTTTCATGAGGCTTTTTAATATCACTGCCTGTCTAAGCTACCTCCTTCACATGCCAAATAATAAATTGCAAATATTAACAAAGAAATATTTTCATATCTTCATTTCTATCCATATTAAAAATAGGTGCTTGAATTCCATCAAAGTACTTTTTTTAAATTTTACTATGAATTTTCATACTAGTTTTCTTTGTATATTCCAACCTGAAATTAATAAAAGACAGAGAAAAATCCCATTCCTTCCTGTTTTTTTAGTTTCTTTCACTGGTTATTTTTCAACTAGTTATGCTTAAATGCAAAATTCAGCAGGAAAAAACTTACTCATGGAGAAAATCAAACCCATGAAATATTCACATTCTTACACTTTGTAAAACTGTTCTGTTTAACCAAACCCTAAAGGATTTAAGGATTTATGACACACAAAGAAAAATGTTCTTCAGAAAGAACTGTTTCTCTTTTAACAGAAAACAGTCTGACATGGGTGTTATGCGACAGCTAAGCAACATACTCCAAATAAATGCACTCCTTCAATATTATGAATTTTGCAGTTTGTTTTCATGCTAAACAGGAGTACTGTGGCAATAGCAGCAATAACTTTGGTCTTGACTTCTTGCACAGCAAACCAGAAGGACACAGAGCTCCACCTTGTTCTTCAACTATTGTCTATCTTATCATCTTATAACCACATATAGAGTAAAATATCCTTGCTAATGCCATGAAAACACGACAAATGCATCTGTTATTAAAAAAAAATAGTTCCAATCTTTAGTTCTCCTATCTCAAACCAAATTGATTTTCAGAGTTGTGGTGTTTTGATAAGAAAACTTTATAAACTCAAAATTCAGTAGCATCACTTGTACAACAGATGAGACAACAAGGTAGTATAAAACTATATTGAAACTGTAAAAGGTATATCCTCCTTGGGTGGTATGTTTTGGTTTTTAAACTCCAGGCAGAAATTACAAAGATATTATTTTCTATAACTGATCTTTTATAATTCTCACCTGAGAGAATTGTTATGAAGTTAATATTTTCTAACTGTTTCACCTGAATACAAAGCTCTAAAACCTCAATGTCACTGCAGGCTTACCTGCTTTGCCTGCAAATGTAAATGAGTGAGTGTATAACAAATCTTCAGCATATTGCCAATATTGGAAACCCACAGAGCACTAACAGCCATAGGCTATACTGGAGATTTCTGGAATACCACCTGTGATATATTGACCAAAAGTTGATAGAGATATAATTTAATTGAAGCTAACAGCAAGATGTCCCTTTAAACTGGGTAGCAGTAGTAGCAGTTCCTCTGGCTTTGCTTAGCAGTGGCAGGATTCTGGAGCTTGTTTCATGAAAACATTCTCCATGATTTCAAACTACTACCTTCCAGTAAAGCATTAATTATCACTTACTAAAAAATATGCCCTATGAAAGACATTTTATGGACTATATTTTTTTAATTTTAAAGTATTTATTTGCCATTATTGTAAAGCTTATTTCCCCAAAACATGACTTGAGAGGGGTAGATTAGCACAGGAAATATAATTGAACTCTTCTTTATCTGAAGGATCCAAAAGTAGTTCCTGTGCCTGTGGTGTAAGGAAGAGTGTTCTAATAGCTGTGGAATTTCTCCCTGTTCAAAGGATGTCCCATCCCTAACATGGATCTCTCTTATCTGAAGCCTGAAGCTCACTGTTTGATGGGGCAGGCCTGAATACAAAACACTGAGGAAATTAATGGTTGTGTTTTGAAGGCCCAGATGCATATTCTAAGGAGAGAGGGGTCATGTCTTTTCTTCAGAAACATCTCTTTCCTTTTCTCACTCAAATACCTTCATAGCTTCTATATTCAGAGTCTAAGGGACGAGGAAGGAAGAGAAACTTTTTTGGGTTTTTTCAAACATCATTATGCAATGCTTGTAGATTAAATCATGGAAAAAAACATTCCAGAAGATTACAATCTGATGCAGATGGGAAAAGCAGCAGAGCCAGGCAGGGTAAGGAATGTTATCAGAAACGCCTATTTGTATCTCAGGGTCTAGAGTGCAAAAGTAGAATCATATTTTCTTTAAACACCCAGAAATCAGAATTCTTTCTGAGATATGATAATGCTTAAACTCTCCACCAAACAAAAAGAAGCTGAATTTGAGAGAATCAAGACCAGATTTCCCAAGCAGCGTGTCCAATCCTGAATGCCTGAGAGGTTAAACACAAAACCTTTGGGAAGGGAGAGGACAAGAGAGACCTGAGAACTTAGACAAGCAGGGGACTGGACTAAAGCACAATGCTCAAACAGAATTTGGTGGTACAAGGGTAAAGAAGATAGACATGTATGAGGGCAACAATTAAGAGGAGGTAGGCTAGAACAGGAATTTGGGACAACAAGGAAAATACAAAGCCTTTCCTAGTTCAATTTAGTGGGGTCACAAGGCATCAATGTGACTTACTGCCAGCCTGCTAAAGGCACTTGAATGTCTCTTCCAATTTGTTATCAAATAATAGCTGAGAGTAGACAAAAAAGTACTCAAATGTTTCTAATTAAAGGCATGGATGGCACTCTCCAATCTAGTTACACATATTTGACTCAATGGAAAGCTTCAGAGACACAGACCTGTAAAACCCCAGTACAGCAAATGGATGTGTGCACTGAAACCTGACAGGTGACACAACCTGTAAATGCCACCTGTGGCAGAAGATATTGCTTTACAACTGGCTGATGACAGCATGATTGATTTATACTTATGAAATTTTGAAGTATTGCAATATTTCTTTCAACACTTTCACAGCAATATGGGTTAATCAGCCACAGAACTTCAGCTGCCACATGTTGGCACTAATTCACTGACCTCAAGCCAGTGCTTGAAGACTGATTTCAGCTATGTGCAACCTCCCACCCTACTTACCCCTTGCCGAGGAGCAGGGAGAGAATATCACCATCCCATGCAGCCACAGTTTCTGTTTCTCCTCCAATTAGGTCTTTATGGGTGCTTCAAGATGCACATAGCACTGATTGTAACACAAAGCACTTTGGATGGTGTCATACACACAGTATTTCCCATGTCATTGGCAAATGTCTCTCTCTACTCTCCCCTTACTCGTAGGGAAGGGTAAGAATTAGACATAGTGCCCTGCCTCGGCTATAAATCAAACCCAAATTTCTGCTAGGTGAGACTGGAAGCCAGAAATACCTGGTTCCTTGTTTACATCCACACAGCACTTCACATTCACCTCAGAGAAATGAAAGTTTCTATCTTAATGCCTTTAGTAAAGACTAAATCTATCCCACTACATCAGTGGGACCATTTAGGGGGAAATACTGACTTGCCATACTAGACAATGTCTTTATGTAAAATTCACAACTGCTAGCATTTCCTTAGATTTCAGTACCCAGTTTCTACCAGTATTCTTTTCTCCAGATAAAATGTGGTCGATTGTTTGGATCACAGTAGTACATTTTAGCTGCAGGATTTAGGCTGGAATCTGTTTTGAGGCTGTGTATGCACAGAACTAATAACAGAGCTTTAGGCCCTGGGACTAAACATACTTCTGAGCCTACAAAACCTTTCAGATTTTGTCTGTCTCCAGGTGTATTACATAAAGTTATGAGTTCATACCAAACCTTCCTCCTCTTGCCCACAAGCTAGAAAGAGTTTTAAGGTGTTGGGAGCACGACCTGACCTGCTGAGTGCGTGCAAGCCCAGAGAGCAGGTTTTGTTACAGGCTGAACAACCTGAAAACAGTCACGTCTCAGTATCAGAGCCCTGGGCAGCTTAAACAGCTCTTCCTCAGTGTCCTGAGCAGCTCAGAGTCTGGGAGAGAATTCCCTATTCTTCACTATTTTAGTTTCTCTTCAATTAATTATACCTTTTCAAAACAAAGGGATGTAATTCATCAGCATAAGAAATGGTGCTGATGAAAGGATAGACTCTTATTTAAACACTCTCTGCACATTTCTTCACTGGCCAAGTGACAATACCTGAGATGTGCCTCGTAGCTGAGGCCTGAGGGAGAAGAGCAGAGCCCTTAAAGGGGTGGAAACCTGGGAAGGTGGGACTGCTCTGCTGACCCCAATGAAGAACACAGCAGGTGATTGAAGAGCATCAGTGGCTAGACTGAAACTGGCTGAGTCCACGTTCACCGCTATTATTAGCATGTCAGTGGGCTTTATACTTTAGGGGGAAAAAAGCTCAGACCACAACTTCAGCATAAGATGAAGGAAACGAAGTTGTAATAATGTGTAAAATTTGGGTAATTGGGTTAGCACAGGTGTGGCATTGCAGGCAAAAGGGTTTTGGGATCCCACAGTCACTACCTCTATGAGTGTCAAAGAGATGGCACAGGTTTCCTTGGATCTCTCAGCCTTGCCTGTTTCAGTATTTGCAGATTGTCGTGCTAAATACCTGACGCTTTTATCCTCATACACAACTCTTCCACATCTATGAGCATTTTCTGGTCAGGTATTTACAATACAGCTCTAAAAATTCCATGTTTGTCTCAGTCATCCTTTGAAAATAACTAAAAATAAACCTAGAATACAATCTCCAATGCATTTAAATCCTAGGTACAACAAAAGCAATTGCTTTACAGCATGTGGCATTTATGCTGCTTTTTTAGTAGATATTAGAGTAGTTTATAGATTCACTATGGTGAACACATTTTTGTTGATATCCTGATAAAAATTTCTGACAGAGGCCTCAGCTCCTTACAGCCCTCATAATACCAAGTATGAAGCAACACAGGATGATCCCACCGAAGCTGAGTAGTATTTTAATAACAGATCTGTTATAATTATCTGGATTCCTCCCTTGTGCAATTTCAGTGAATTCAGAGATATGTTTCTGTATGATGACAAGTTTCTGCCTAGGATGTTGTAAAATTGCTCCAGTACTTTTTTGCTGGAGAATCTGAATAACCACAAAACATTGTGATACTGTGATGAAGAGATAAACGCCTCTAAAATACACGTAATTGTGAGTATTGCCTCTTAAAACCTAAATTTTTATGACAAGATATATTCAGTAAATGCAGTAAATATTCATTCTTACCACAAGACTGCTGTCCAGAGAAAGTCTTTTCCCAAATTCCCTTTTCTGTAGCTGTCTTTTTTTCTCCATAGCTGAGGTTATTTTGTTTTCCTTTTGATCAATTAGAAATGCCAGGCTGCTTTCAGCATCACTGAAAAAAACAAAAAGAAAAAAGTAAAATATTTAAATGCTTATTTCAATATCCTACTTAACTGTTACTGTCTTTCATCATTAACTTTGTAACAATCCAACAGCTAATAACTTTGCGTTTCTAGCAGGCTGTGCTCCAGGAACAAATTCTCTGTGCCAAAACATCTAAACTCTCCAAAAAGAAATATTGCCAATATGTTTGGGTCGCTTCTCAAAGGAAGAAAAAAAAAAATCTGCTACAACTCTCTTTAGCAATACACCCATGTTTCCATAGTCTTGAACTGGGCTGGGAGCTGAATTTGCACAGCCAATGAATTACCTGAGGCTGGACAGGGGGAGGGAAACAGATTGTTTCAGACTAATTGCACTCCTCAGCAAGCCCTGCTTGTTGGCACATCTGTGCTGCTACTGTGATGTACAAATTTTGGATGTAATCCAGAAGAGTTCTAAAAGCTTTCAACTCCCATTATCCTTAACAAGAGACAAACGCCCTCAGCACTTTCCTTAAGTTTTTAAGGTCAAAGATTCTGCCATAATAATCAGACAGTCCCACTGCATGTACAGAACAGCCAGAGAATTCAGCTCATAAAGCTACCACGGAGGGAATTAATATTTCCAGTTTTGTAGGGTTTGGTAATTCCTGGCCAGTGGTTTCTACAAAAGCCAAGCCACAGTTTACAAGTAACAACTACCAGTTCCCTTCCTAAATGTTCTGGTTGCTATGTGTATTTGAAAGTTTCAGCTTGTAATAACAATACATATCTTGTAATTTAAGATATGTATTGTTTGTGATACAGAAATATGGGCAAAGTTACTGAATTTATTTGGGATTTACAGAAAGTAGTAGAATGATAACAGAATTCAGAATCCAGTCCAATTTAAGGCAGGCAGGTATACTCACAGACAACCATGCACAGAAGTTTTCTCCTGCATCTCATAGTGAGTGTACTTACTGTATCACAGTCCCATCGACTGGAAAACAAGGCTCGGCAAAAGAAGATCGGTGTGTTTCCGACCCTTTTTGCTTGCTGTGGACATCACCTTGGATCACACACAGCCAGGTGATGCACAAATAACTCTGCTGTAGGGTAGCACAGCTGGCATTCCCAAAAGCAGCCTTGCACATGCCCTGCAGACACACTTGCATGCCTGTGGACAGACTTGACTTCTCACGCACCTGTGAACGCTCCCATCTGTCGCTGTGGGGATATCAAGAGGATAAAACCTCCACAGCTCTTTCCTCAAGCTGACCCCAAATGCTCTGCCACGAGGGCACACAGGAGCCTGAACGTGGGCCAAGCACAGGCCTGCAAGGAGAGCAGGATGCCCCAGGCCCAGCTGCTGAAGCCAGCTGGAATCCAGAGCTCTCTCAGAGGCACACTGGGCTCATCGGGTACAGCCTGGGCATCATGCTGGGACTGCTCTTTTAAAGCACTGCCTCTGGGGCAGCTGTGAGTGCTCCAGCTACCAAACCATGCAGTGCTCAATCCAGCCTTCTATTGAACAGCACCTGGTGGTTCCTGTGTTTCTTTTGTGTTTCTGGTATATACTCATGCAAGACCAGAATTCAGGCAATTTTCTCTCAAACAGATAAAAGCCAACCTCTCTATATATTCATTTAAGGAATACATGCAATGAAAACATGAACATGCAAAAGTATGAAAAATCTGTTATTGCACTGTGCTCATTGCTGCCTTGTGGGGGTTTCTTCAGGTTTATCTGTAAGCCCTTGTTTGTTGGTTTTATTTTTTGTAGTTCCAACCCTAAAACTACACATGCTATTTAATTCAGCTAATAAGGAATCTCAGTGGTGTGATATCACATAATTCCTATTGTTTCCTGATTAGCAAATGAAAGACCACAATAGATTTAAACAAACACAGCAGCAACGTATTACACTGTTTGTGTGATTATGCCAGAAATAAGTAAATAACCTTATGTAATTGTTATATCATTCTCCTGAGCATGCATCATGCCTGGAGAGCATGACTTGCACCAAGGGAGCCTTTGTTGAGCACAGAAGCACTCAGGAATGAGCTAGTGAGAGCTACAGCTGGAGCCAGTAATCCCCATGGAAGGTCAAGTACTTAATATGAGTTAAGTGCCTAAGTTTCTGTCTGCAGGTATTTGGTGGAGCCACCCCAAATTCTAGTTTAGAAGTAAAAGCAGGAAGGATTATTATTAATTATTCCTATAGTTTATATGTTGCCCTGGGCACTTGAAGGGGATTTACTCTAGCCATACCTAGCACAGCACAAGGACCTACTCATGTAGTGGTACAGCAACTCCAGACCTGCTGGCTCCACTCTTTGCCCCACACACACCATGGGAGCTCCCACCTCTGCACGATACCTTTAGCAGGCTGTCACACATCTCTCTGAAGAGTTAACCACCTAAGGCTAAACACACCGAGTTTGGAATCACAGGTAATTATCAGACAAGATAACACAATACATCACCTGTACCAACATATGTTGATGCCTCAAAGTACCCATCTCAGGAGGCCTTTAAGGAAAAATGATCATCAGAGTGAAGCACTTAAGAAAAACAGAACAAGTTTCCATCTTGGAACGGTCATTTTTCGGCATCACGCTTCTTGTCACAAAGAAAAAATGACCCTCCC
This sequence comes from Brachypodius melanocephalos, assembly GCA_013398615.1. Taxonomy (NCBI): domain Eukaryota; kingdom Metazoa; phylum Chordata; class Aves; order Passeriformes; family Pycnonotidae; genus Brachypodius; species Brachypodius melanocephalos. Next base: position 6,595,693 of record VZSR01003282.1, on the reverse strand, counting down.
AAGTAAATCTCTCTTCCTCTGAGACCAAACAACAGACTAACAAAAACACAAAATGGAGCTAACATGTCCACTGGGAAGTTCAGCAGAGGAGAACAGCTGACCAGATGGAACAGTCTTGGAATGCAAAAGCTCTGAGAACCAGTTTGCCCAATCATCAGAAATACTATTTTTGTGTTACCAAGAGAACAGACCGTAGAAATTTACCTGCCTTCCCTGACCTATTTGCTTGTCAATATGTTTACAGTAAAGACCCCAGTGATCAGCACTCAGACCCTGATGATCCCATTTAACTCGGTGGAACTGGGAACTATTGCAAAGTCAGGTCTGATTTATGGGGTCTTTGCCCAAACTGCACTCACATGTGTATATTTCCAAATCTTTGGGGGCTCATCTTCTACTTCTTTGTGCTGCAGGAACTGTTTCTGTTGTAGGACTCTTCCCTAAGGAACTATAGGGTTCATCTATGTCGAGCATATGGGGGTAGGCACTCTGTTTAGAGCACTCAGCCATGAAGGCTGTATCCCCAAGAAGCGTATGGGAATCAGTCTAAGAGAATGCAGGTCTCAGATGTTTGCCCAGTGAATTCTCAGGTTTGCACTGAGCTCAGGGCAGAAGGTTTTGTATGGACACAGAAAAAACTCTCAGAGGAAGACCCAAGTGTGATCTTCGATAGGGTAACACCCTCACTGCTCAGGAAGCCAGAGGCATTAGCTTGATTATATATCCTAAAGTGCAGTATTTTTAGTACTCAGTACAAGAATGTTCATTATTTCAGGAGATGGCTTGAAAAGTATGCCCTGGAGAAATGGTGTGATTAACATAGAAAAGCACTCTCTAAAATCTATGTGAGAAATTTCTTGGATCATAATACCCTCTTCATTTCTGGTAGTAACAAAGGATGATTGATGTATATTGCTTCAGCTGATGAAAACGTACAAAATCATATTCCTCGGATAGGCATCCAAGATATTTTCAGGCAGTTTGAAACTGCAGTCACATTTCAATAGAGTTATGCCAACATATGCCAGCTGGGAACAAGCACACAGTATATCTGTTTGGTAACTGGAAGTGGACTGTATTTATTTTTCTCTTACAAACACGTATAAATTTAACAGTTATGACACATGACAAAGACGACAGCTCTGCAAACCAGCATCCCTTTGCTTAAATTCAGGGTAGATACAATGCAGCCTCCTCCCTCTTGGCTTTGCACAACTTAAAGCTGCCAGAAGGCAAAACACCCATAGGGCAGCAAGGTACTCCCCCTCAGTAGGGAGCTTGTCCTTCCCAGGTGTTAACAAGAGGAGAGGATTTGTGATTTGCGTAAATCTAACTGTGGGACAACAGAATGAGGCCAGAGTTGTATAGTGATCACCTTTAAATGCTTTTTCTACTTTGTTAGCCCCGCTTGCTTGACAGCCAGACTTTAAGACTGAGAGAAAACAACAAGAACTGGTATTATCCCTCAGCAAAGAGAGGAGGAGGGAAGTAATATCACTGGCATAGGTCAGGAAGCAGCAATGAGAAAGTAAAGATTGTCATCAATGTAAATGTTAGTTAGAATGAACAGGTGACCTAAAGGTGAAAGATTTTATATCTCATTAGCAATCTGTGGAGGGATTCAGTTTCCTAGGAACCTGCTTAAATTGAGTCTGTCATTTTGCAGCTAGGTTTCTTTTGCCAGCTCTGGTATTAACACCAATGTGCATACACTGGCTTTTGTTGTGGTCTTTGCAGGGAAAGCAGAGTAAATAGAGTTTATCAGGGCCTCCCAGAACTGGAAGAAAAAAAGATTCCAGAATTAAAGGGTTGATGTTTAACAGATCAAGGTCCAGCTCCGTAAAATCACTACATTTATCTTGCTAGGCATAGGCAAGTAAAAATATACTAGGTTTATGTTAATGAATTTGATTATTTCCCTTGGGTTTTTTTTGGGGTGTTGGGCTTTTTCTTCCCCTAATGGCAGAGTATTCAAACCATTCTGCCTAGTCATTAAAACGCAACTGTGAACATGGTTTCATTTCCACACCCTTATCTCTCCCCATCATGGTATTTAGCTTGGTCATGACTTTAAATGACAAAGCAGAAAAATGATTCCCAAATTCTCCCTTGAGTTGGTGTTTCAAAATTCAACACTTGGGAAATAGAAAACTGCAACAACATCAGCACTTCTGCAAGCTGACACTTAGCTGAATGCTTTTTGTTTTGCCCCAGTGTATTTCACAGCAGCACCGTGGACAGGCACTGCCTAATGCCAAATGCTCCCAGGTATTTGCTGAGGCTGGTCAGCAGTTCATTAGCACTAATGTACATGTAATGCACTCACACCCACTGGATTAGGTTGCTATTTAGATTAGCAAAATGCATTTTTGCAGACAGGGAAGGAGAATGTGCCATGTGCTAGCATTAATGAGTTAATTAAATTAGAAAAATTCCAATGCAGGAAGCTAAAATGCTTAGATGAGTAGAATATTATGGAAATTACAAGATACCAAACACAGCACTGCTGTACTATTCTGCCTATATACCTAGATATTGACTGGCTTTGCAAAGTTGTGTTAAAAAAATACGTCAAATGGTTCTGAAATATCCAGGCAGAATAATATTCTTTTCTAGTTCTCTGTTTTTGTTGTTGCTGTTTTCCTGTGAAATAATTAATTTTCATACACCACAAATTTCTTACAATCTCTAAAGCTGTTACAAAGTTTACTGGAACTGTGCAGGCAGTGCCCAGAGTCAACTGTGCCCTGCAAGTTATTTTGTGACCCAAACCACTCCCTAATCCAGTGGCCCTAAAGTTCTGACTGAAAGCTTTCCAGCAGTGCTAGTATCATAGAATGGGTTGGGTTGAAATGGATCTTAAAGGTCATCTTGTTCCAACCCCCACACCATGCCACCCAACCAGACCAAGTTGCCTCAAGCTCCATCCAACCTGGCCTCAAACACTGTCAGGGATAGGGCATCCACAACTTATCTGGACAACCTGTGCCCCACCACCCTCTGAGTAAAGAATTTCTAACACCTAATCCACATCTCTCTTCTTTCAGTTTAAAATCATTCCCCCTTGTCCCACCACTGTCTGCCCATCATATAACAGGCCATGATAAAGCAGCCCCCCAAAGAAGGGTGAGAAGGGCCCTGAGCTAGACAAGGAACCTTCTCATCTTTCACCCTTCCTTGGCAGGGTGTTAGACTAGATGATCTCCACAGGTCCCTTCCAACCCCATCTATTCCATGATGCTTTGATTTTTTTTGTGTGATTTTTATGAAGTACAATGACATTGACATATGGCAGTCTACAAAGGGTTGGTTCATTTGAGAGCCAAATGCTGTAGGGATCTCTCCTGCCCTTACCCCATCCCTCAGAAGGGAAACACATAGGATGGTGCCATGCAATTTCTGATTGGTGATCACTTGCCAGCACAGAAGAGAGAGACTCTTAGTAGAATGTTCTAGAAACATAACATTTAAAAGAAAGTATCCCAGCTATAAATTCCACTCAGTTTCAGTCACAATTTTCAAAACATATTTATGCTTTCTTCATGCAAGGTAATCTTCCGTTTATTCAGCAAACTAAACAATCAGTAAAGCTTTCTACAGCACCGCTCCTAGGATTTAAACAAGTTAAGATTAAAGGCTTAAATCCAGCAAACCTATCAGTGTGCTCAAAATAATACCAGGAATTTCGATACATCAGAAAATAAAGAATATGGCATTAAAGATGTTATTACCATGACAGCTGTCAAGATGAATTGCATGAGAAGCATTTAAAAGATTTATATCTCAGTATCTCACCAGGTTAATTAAATGGATGCATGCATTCATTTAAGAGGATAAGGTGGGTTGCAGTGACATAAAATAAGAGGGCACAAGATTATATTCTTTCAGCATTAACAAGAATGGGTTGAACCAATATCATTTCCGTATTCTGTAATAAGCATGATTCATCCACTGCCATTTTCGGCTCTCATTTTCTTTCTGGCAGAAAAAAAAAAAAAAGACTATGAACATTTATAGACTAACATAATCAAAGCTTTAACCTTTTCAGTGTTTTCTATTTGGATTGGCTGTCCATTTTTATCATAGGATTTCAGGGCCATGCCTCAGGGAGGAGAGGAATCACCAGTAAATTACACCAAAGAATGTTGAAAGGTCAAAGGATTACCCTCTCCTGTTTGCTTTTATGGGACATATGAAGCATTCATATCATGCAATAAAATTATTGAGACAAAAATGATGAAAGATAAGGAGACAGAATGCATGAATCTGTAGTCAGGACAGCATAGGAAGAAAAAGGATATATTATAGCATTATCATCAATAAAAACCAGATTATGACAATGGTGTTTCTGTATCCTTAGCTTCTGTGTTGAAATCAAATCCTTCAGAACATTGTAAGACCTGAAACCAAGAAAGATATCCAAGCATGACTGAGGCTATTCAGGCTGAAGGAAACATTAGATCCAGAGCTCCCATTTCTTGGCTCAGTTTCTTACCACCTACTGTTATACATTACTGATTACCAAATACTACTATAAATTATGTGAAATAGGTTATTATGTGGTAAACACGGACTCCCTTAGTCACTGAGCGCCTTTCAGCAATGCAAGGCTGTGTTAACCTCAAAAGGCATGTTCTGAACACAGCAGCAGCTGCCTCTGGGGGTTTCAACACACATTTGTCTCCCTTGGGAACCACAGCTGAGCTTTGTCAGAAATAGTCAGTTCCAGCCACCTGCAGAAGCTGAACACCAGGACCTGAGGAAATCTCACTGTTACTGTCCACACACCCACAGGGTTATGTGGCAATTTTGAGGTTCAAAAGCAAACACCCCATTTATATCCCAAAACAGATTCCTCTGGCATCAACTAGATGTGACCTCTAATCTAGTACATCATTGATACGGTGAGTTATTTCTCATGGTAAAGTGGCTGGCTAGCAACAGAGAACCAACAAAAATCTCATCAAACATTGTGTTACAAATCTTCTTCAAAGGCAGTGACATCCAGTTCACCTAATATGTTCCAATATTCAGAAAAATAAATGCAATTAAATCCATCATCTGAATCAGTTTGATAGACAATTAACTGGAGGAAAGAATTTAAAACACACACAAGTTATCTATGTTTTGCTCAGTTTGATTTGTGTTTTCCTCTCATTTTTCTTTCATCAGTACAAGTCAAGGCACTACTCAAGAAAGTCCAAGAATTTCAGACCTACATGTAAGATCTGTATCAGGGTCTCTGTTGCAAGCGATGGTTGCCAATTCAGTTTTTGAAACTAGAACTAGGAGCCTTTGGAATGTGCCCAAAGATGTCTCCCTCTCTGAGGCTGATGCGTTTCAGTCAGCATCTCTTTTGCCTGCCCATCTGTGGTAATCATAGTCCAGAGGGACCACTAAAAATCATCAGTTCATTGTGCGCACTCCACCCCTTCCACCTGCACTGCTAGAAGAGATGATGATGTCTGCGATGGTCAAAGGATCCCAAATAAATGCAATTCCTTTTAGTCCTGCTTGCCAGCAGAGATTAAAGGAATTAAAGATCATTTATTTACTGTAGTATTCCAGCTCAGTGGATATGAGGAATTATTAAACCATCTTAACACAGTGTTCAGACATCTGGTTTTACTCCTCAGAGCACTGGGTAACACTTCAAAATGTTCACATAGCTCAAAGGAAAATTCCCAATAGAAAGTAAGTACAGTAAAAATGTTTCCTTAGTTACTAATAACACGTTCAGCATCCAGCTCTGTGCATCCTTAGATAACCAAAGTCATTTGCATCAGAGGGAAATGTCAGTGTCTAGGCTGCTGAATTTGTTCCTAATGAATCTGGGGCTTTGTGGGTTGTAACATGGTGTCTCACATTTCACCTTGCTGTACAGATGCTCCCAGAGGGCCAGGGCAATAACCTCATGATGAAGGTATTAGTTCAATAATAGCCCAGAAAAGAACCTGAATCAAGTTCATAATCCCATTGTGTCCTGTGAAAAATAAGGGAAGATAAGGTGCAGTGAAATACATGTCATCCCTCCATGACCTGGGGAGGGGGCAGCTGAGAAAGGGCTCCACTCCTCTATTTGCATGATGTGAAAATAGCTCCTCCACTCCACCATGACTAAATTCCACCTTGGGGAAGAACAAGAGCAGAAAGACAGCACTGATCTCTTCCAGTCAAACCAGAGCTGAACCCTGGTTTGAAGGGATAGACTAGCAGGGAGCAAAGCAAGAACACACAGCCTCAGTCAGCTGAGCAGCTCCAGGTGCTGACCACACAAAACATCATGCATATTTCTATCAGAAAAAAAAATGTATTACTTATTTTTCTGCCCAAATGCCTTCAGAGCTCTGTAAATGTGTGCAGTTAGTCAGCTACAGATTCTCAGACTCTGCAGTCACTTCTGTTCACTGCTATGGACAAGACACACAACAGAAATGGTACCAGAGCAGAATTTGGAGGTGCCAGAATTAATCTAGCTCCCCTGAGAGTGGGCATTGAAATCCTTCACCTGGTTCCCCACCTTTTCAACCTTAACAGAAGTTGCTCTCATTTCAGCTGACCTAACGCCATCTAAGGATGACCTAAAAAAATTCAGCTCCAACTCTCATGCACGCTTCAGCAGTGTCTGTACCTCGTGGTCACAACAGAAAGGTGACAGGGTACAACTCAGCTCTACCACCTTCAGGGTTTTTGTGGGATGTATTCCCTATACATTGATGAGAATACATTAAAAAAAAAACCTCCAGGGAGATATCCCAGCCAATATAAGTTCACTTTATTTTACACAGCAGAGCATGTAGGACTGTGGGATATAAAGACCATAAAATTGAAAAGAATTGATACACATTGATTAAACTCCACCTTCAGCTTATGGCCAAGAAAACTATCACGGAAACATTAAAAAATGAATGATGTTCTGTCTGCATGCATATTTTCTTAATAGTGACAGAACCCTGCACAGTGTTGGCATACCAAACAGCTCTTATCCCTGCAATTCTAGAACAATCTCATCCCTATTGCTGAATTCAGCCTGGGCCAAAAGGATAGAGACAAACTTTATGGAATTCATACAATTGCAGCTAAGATGATTAAAGTATTGACTTGGTGGGGAAAGATTAACCAGTCCCTTCATAGCACCTTTAAACAGTGACAAAGAGGAGACTAAAATGTCAAGGAATGACCATCCACACAAGTTTGAGGGACATATCCTAACACTAGAGACAGTGAGAAATTGATTAGGTTTATTGACAGAAGGATGAAAAGAAATAAAGAGGGGGAAATGATGCTGAGTATCTGGAGCAATTACCTAAAGTGAAAGCCGATGCAGAGAATCAAAGGACCACTTGTCATATGAAAAAATTGGGCAGGATGAAGTACAAAAAAATACACTGAAAGGGAGAATGCTGCCAGAAGTGAGATATCCAACAACCCTGATGAGGAAGAAAAGAGCCTGCTCTGCCTTTCTTCTCACCATCTCTGTACTTTGCTGTAGTTCACCCACGTTAGAAACAATTAAAGGCTTCTGCTTTTGAAAACGTGTTACTCCATCCTTCCTCCCCATGCCATAAGCTGCTGGCAGTGCTTATTCCAGTTCCTCAATGCAAAGACTGCTTGTCACACACTGATTTCTAATTTCTCCGTCTGCCAGAAATGTAATAAAAATGTAAATTTAAAAAAAATAATGATTTTCCTACTTAAAAGGCTCATAGCTCTTCTACATTATATGTCATCCTCTGAGTCTTCAGCTCACCTGTGCTCAGTTCTACTCAGGTGAAGTGTCAGTGAATGTATCGACTGCCATCACAGATAATAATCCAACACTTTGAGATTATGGATACAGTACTATCCAGAAAATAATAGAAAGAAAGGAGCTACACTCTTAGAATTCCTTAGTCTCTCTCTGGAGCATCTGTCCATTTTGAATGCAAAGTAGAAAGAGCTGAACTATAAAAGGAAAAAAAAAAAAACCAAAACAAAAAACATCAACCAAACCAAACCTAATGGCAATTCATAAGTCAATTATTCACTAAAATCTGAAAGATGCCTTTGCTTGTAGAAACAACACTTGGGTTGGCACAGAATTTTTCATCCATTTTTTTTTCCTATAGAATTCATGTAACAACTCAAATTGGATAATTTTTACCTAGACTATTTCTTGGAAGTAATGCTATGCAGATTTAAATAAAGCCTTTATTATAGTTTATGCACCTCTTCAGAGCAGCAATAACCAAAGTTATACAATATTACTATTTAGCTCAAAATTCAGCTGGGAAATAAAAAGTATTATTAGTATGGAAGGGAAAAGTGTTAACACACTTTCATGTTCTAAATGAGCCACTGTGAATTTGAAAGTGCATTTCAAGACTAAATATATACTTTAAAAGTTTGGGGGGTTTCTACATCAGGTTTATTAATTCAGGGTGGATTGGATAAAACAGTTTTGAGCATAAGCAAAGAAGAAAAAAATCTACTTGGTTCATTTTAGGTAAACCCTAAATGTTTGCCCATATTTTTGAGTTGGATATTTAAGGTTGATTCACTGACTTCTCCTGTCTCAGTTTCTCCACTGCCCTGTGAAGGTAGTAATATATAAGTGTCATTTACTGAATAAATCCTCTTTGTCAAAGATTTTAATAATGAAACTTTCTATTAGTGCTGCTTCTCTGTGTCATTACTCTTCTCTATCTACCAGATGTGCGCATCACTATAAACTCAAACAGGGGAATAATCCTCTCTCCAAACTCTGTGTTGTGCAGTGGAAGACATTCTGTTTTCATTCACGTCTTTGCTGTTCTGACAAAATTAATTTGATGGGAGAAAAAATTCAGCTAGAACTGAATTAAAGCCAACAACGAAAAGATTCTGCCACCAAAAGCAGCTATGTAGGTGAGACAGATATCCTCTGCTCCCTCCACAGATTTAAACCCATCTTCCCTGCACGGGAACTAGGAAGCATTAAAGCAGCATTTGAAAAAAAAAAAAAAAAAGCCATAATAATTAGAGCAGCCCCCTTTTTTTCTTTAATAGTGGAGGAATTAAGCAGGCTGCTGCAGCCTTTAGTGCTGTTCACCTTTGATTTTCCTTGTTGGCTCACAACAATATTACCTGCAGCTACTGGAGTGAAGAAAAACTCTTGAGTGGGACTCCAGAAAAGGGAAAACAAAAGGAAAGAAGCCAGGTGAGGCCCTCATGGGACTTCTTGCCTAAGGGTGTGCCCTAAACACACAAGAAAGTTTCACATCCTTCCCCCCTTCTTGGATGAGGATCCTGCGAGTTAAATCTGCACCTCTGCTTTGCCTCACACCTGGCTGAGCTGAGTGTGGTAGGAGCTAAAGGGATTCATCCACAACTGGTGCTGGTTAAGTCTGAGACCTCAGGAGGGGTCTCAGTTGTGCTGCCCAGAGTTAGGAACTCTTGAACTCTGCATCCAAGCTCAGAATCCCCAGTGACACATAAGGTCCAGGTAGAGAGGAATAAGTTAAACAGGTAAAGCATAACTTGCTCTCACACAGACAACAGCCAGCAGGTAAAAGTGAGATTTCAGTGCTTTACTGGGGAGACAGGACCCATCAGTAAGATTTGCTCCCTGCCAGGAGCAAGGAAAATCCTGCCTAGGGTTTGTGGTGAACCACACGTGACTGTGTACCTTCTGTTCCCAGAACTGCACCCAAACTATCATCTAGGTGATAAATTCTTTGCAATGTCTTATTAAAGCTTTTTCTTGTGACAGGAGGATTTTCTGGTAATCAAAAAGAAAAGCAATTCACTAGATTAAAGATAAATTGGTAAATATAAATGACAGAATTGGTTTGCCATGACATTGGGATGCATTCCCAATCAATAACACCAGGACAGAATTGAAGCTTAAGAGAAGGAACTTACTAGTTTTAGGAAAGAACATCATTAAATCCTAGACAAGTCTACAGATTCTCAAGCAGAGAGACAAGGAGAACAGCTAACCTGAGACCCTGTAGATTGTGCTACCCTTGTCAGTCATTTGGTGCTCTCTTTCATTGACTGACATAGCCTCAAAATACAGATGAAGGTCTGAAAAGTTAGAGCTAACAGCCAGTGACATAATAGAGCTGTTTATTCAAATGTTACACCAGGTTTCACTTTAATGTTTCCTTCATAGCAGCACATGCTAAAAATCCTCAATGACTTAGTTGAACTTTTAGTGTATTCTAAGTGTTTCTCATATGTAACTGCAAAGAGAACCTGGGTCTTTTACCTCCAACTTAATATGGAGATTAGACAGGTCTGATTATTGATACTTGGGATTTTAGCATTTCACATCTGGGTTAGTGTTTCAAACACAGAGGAGGTTGATATTGAATAAAAGTAATTTCCATCAGCTGGCTGCTCAGTGACCTCTAAGAAATATTACAAATTGGTAGTGGACAGGTGTCTATATGATTAAAATACACTTTGCAAGCACAGTTGGCACCCTGGAATTTTCTTATTATGAATTTATAATCTGCTCCCCCAGCTCATAAATTCAAAGTATTCAGAGGCACTGAGATGTCATTTAAAAACAAGGAGGATACAGTGTTCTTTGCTAATCTCACAAAAAAGTACCTCTGTTTCTAGAAAAACGCCAGTTTTGAGTCCCTGGACAAATGCTTTTCTACACTGCAAAGATTATCAATCACACTATTAAAACTCATGAACTATACTTTAGGTACCAACATTAAAAACCAAATAAAAACTTAAAATGCTGTGGGTGCTCTATCAAAATCTCACAACCAGCACCATGTATGATGTTCACTGTAAAGAGAAAAATACACACAGCACCAACAAAGTAGAATCATACAGGGCGTCCCACATATGCATGAACCAACGTTAATTGAATCAATACTCCCAGACACCCACAGAGAACTCAAGTATTTTTGATAATAAAAAATGCAAAAATGTTTTTGGCAGGAGAAGGTGAGCCCAACCTTAAAATGAGGTGGTTCTCTGGCTAGGAACCAAGGAAACAGCTTTGTGTTTGAGTGGGATTTGGGGGAAGGGCTGGGGAAACATCACAATATTTTATGACTTTTGAATAAGCAAGCCCATAATTCAAGCCTCAAGCCTTTAACCTGTTTCTCTTTAACCCATTCAGAGATTTTGTCCAAAAATATTTTCCATTAGTTTTCTTTCTTGTTGCACCAATTCAGAGCAAAGTCAGGCAGAACCCTTCAGGCTTTGGCCTTGTGGCAGATGCAGCTTCATGGAGCCAAGAGACTTCCCAAGATCATCACAGAAGTTTTTGTGGACTTATCATTTATTCACATCTGTGTCAATGCAAGAAAGCAGGAAAACCTTGTACAGAACCCAAACAACAGAGAAGAAAGGATACTTTGGTAGAATCAATCCCCAGCAGTTTAATTACATGTGCAAGATGTTTTGCCTCTCTGAAAAGGAACATTGTTTGGTCTGGCCCCTATCAAGATGCTGTAAGATTTATAAGAACATAAAACAGTTGCTAAGCTTGGCATTGTTGTGCTGTAAGGGAAGAGCTATGGATCCACCCAAAACAGAGCCCTCACCTCAACATGGGAACAAAACACAGACAAGGCTAATTAGCTCAAGAACAGAGTAATCTTAATTTTGTGGAAAAAGTGAGAGAGATGAACCACAAAACCAAAAAAAAAAAAGCCTCACAGTTTTCTAATGATCCTGCTAGAAATTTCCTCCTAGGAATTTTCTTCTTAAACTGATTTTCTCAGCCACTAATTTCTTCTGCAAGTGGCAACTGAAATATAGGGATAAAACCGCTGATAAGCAACTCTCAGCATTTGCCACTCCAGTCTCCAGTTTAAATCCATTAAAATGAGTCTGCTTTTTACATATATTTTTGTTGGAGTGGTTAAAAGGAAGAGGAAGAACAGGAATGTGTGCAATCAAATCAAGTATTCATGCATCTGTTCTGAACACATTTCTGTCACGTTGTCCAGCAGAATAGCAATAACCTGCTCAAACTGAGCCACAAACACAAAAAGTTAAAAACTGAAGACAGCACTGTTAACAAATTGCAGATGCATAAGACTCATCCAGAAAGACCTCACAAATCAGCAATGAGGGGAAGAGGGAGCAAATCATGCAGAAACTATTTAATCAATGAGTAAAGACAATTATAACATCTGTTAATCTTTTGTGTAGGTTATAATTAGATGCTGCAGAGGAGTAGCCTTTAAGGGGGAGGCAGGGAATCCTTTAACATCTGCTAGAAGGGCAAACACTGTGCAATAAATGACTTTAAATGCAATCAGCAAAATGAGAGCTGAGCAGAGTTCACAAAAGGCCTGTATAAAAGATTGAGGATAACAAAATATTTTGCCAAAGGTCAACTCCTGCAGCACTAGAGCCTGAATAATGAGTTCTAGTTTATAGGCCACATCAAAAACAAACGTGATTGTACCTCTGAAAAACAATTCTTTTCTCATTTGTGTCATTATGGCAAAAGCACATGCTGCTGCTGTATATCACGTCAGCTTAATGACTTATTAGGGCTCTATCTATCAACTTTGAACAATTTAGAATAAACAGGTAGGTGTGATGTATTTTAAAGGCCAGAATTCAGCCTGATTAGACTGACACAGAACTCTGTCGCACTGTAAAAGCGATGTGATTCTGATTTTAAATAATTTATCATTCAATAGCGTCTAAAAGATCTAATTATTTACTCATTTCACCACTGGAAACAACCACATGCTTTAAGCTGTTCCTCACTGACAATGTAAGTCCGAGAGGGAGGTATTTTATCCAGTTTAACACGGCCCTCTACTGGCAAAATAACCCCCCAAAATCTTACCACTATGTACCATTTTGTCAGATCATTTCAGAGCAGCAGAGAAGATCCTACATTTTACAGCAGTTACACTAAATCTTACAAGACTGACTCTATCAGAGTTTTAGGACTTTGCATAAATTAAGTCATCACTTAATCTCCGCAGAATTCCCTTGAGGAGTGCATTACTTCCTTTCACCTACCAGATGCAGCTCTGGCCATCAACAGAGCACTGAAGAAACAAGCCAAGTGCTCATATCTCGAGGAGTGGGTAATTTTAGAAACAAATGCAATCCTTCTACTTGTGTCAACTTCTGTTCCTCAAGGATTGCCACTGATTCCCCACAGGCCTGATGCACACACGTGATTTCAGTTTGCACAATTAGGTAATACTTAGCATAGGAGAAACATGCGTAATAGAGCCCAGCTGCCAAAAGGGTACTGTTTGAAACAAATGCTAACTACCACCAAAAGCAACTTCACTGCAAAAGAATTCCTGCTTCCTTCTTTTCTCCACCGTTGCTGAAAATCCACGGTGGTGATTCAATACAGCTTCAATCAAAGTGAAGCAGACAATGAAATTTGCTTCTGTTGTTGCATGTGGTAATTAACTCTTCCTATTTGTATTATGTCTGAGCAACAAAGAAACAAAAGGATGCGGTAAAGTATTGAATTTAACAATTTAGATAACGATGAATTATAATAATCAATTAGCATTGTCAAAGAAAATAATTTGTGACATGCATTTGATTCTGTCCAGACCTATTGTGTGCACACACTATCCAAGGCTGGTTTGGCTCTGGAAAACAAACAGGGTTGTCCTGTGGAAAGCTTATCAAACACACAGTTTAACAGTAGCATTTGTTCTTGCTGTGTGTCAATATTAATAGACCATATTTCAGCAACATAATTTTTATCCAGTGCTGTATAATCCAACCTGCTTTTCAGGGTCTGCATCATTCATAGCCCATAGACAATGTCACAGTCCGTTTCCAGAAGCCATTGCCGCTGTAAAAATCCCGTTTATCCGATCCACCTGAATGCCAAGCAATGGGCACATGAGAGATTTCCCAGTGTTTTTCACATAATAGCTATCTAACTTTTCATCCTGAAAACGTCATGACTAATTCATGTAACCATCAGGGAAAACCTAATGTAATTCAGGTTCCTGCATGCTGCACAAGACGTATCAGCAGACAGTACAGAACAGAGCATTACAACTGTTAATAGCTCATGTTCTATTTACATTGTACATTTATCCTGTTTTAGTAATAAAACAGCATAATACATGCTTTAACTTCTGAAGGTGTTTTGGCAGCTCTGGCATGAATTTTTCCTCAGCATAACTGCAGTGCTGCCAGGAGCTGAACACGTGCAGAGCCACACACAAGCTGCAGAGCATCCTGCTGCATTTGGCCCTGGCTGCAGCGTGCTGAGCTCCTCAGCCAGCTGAGCCTCCCTTTGACACCTTTGTTCCGTGTCTTTTATCCCAGTCCCGCTTGTCAGATGATTCCAGGCTGGAGTCTGCTCTTATTCCTTTTTTTTTTTCAGATGGTGAGAAAGCCCAAAGAATTGGCATTCTCTTGGCAATTGTCCCTTTTAATGCCATCCCAGAATATTATCAGATTATACTTTGTATCCTTGGGCAGATTTCTCAGGAAAAATCCAACCAGGGAATCCCTTGGCTGAAAAGTGAGCTCAATCTATATCCTAATTTGCTACATTGGTATATAAGGAAGAAAATGTAAATGTGAGAAGGAAAATTCAAAGAGGAAAATGAAAATTGGATGCCCACAGGCTCATCAGGTTTTAAGAGTCTGCTTCTGCTTTTAAGGGAATTAGCTGAAGATTAGCTCATGACTAAAGTGGAATTGTACCCTCCTGCTTTACATTTACTAGGGCAAGATTTCTGCTTCCATAAAGCTAAGCCCCCTAAACACTTATACACAATTCTGGTACAAAAATAATACCATAGGAACCCATGAAGTTCTTTAAAAGCAGTAAAATCAATGTTTTTCAGATTAGAATTTGCATTTAAAATTAAAGTGAAAAAGATAAGTGGAACCCAAACAAGGTTTTTTATTCTCACTTTGTTCTAATTATTTTGAAGATATATCTGAAATTTTGCAAGTGTAAGTTATCAGTTCACAGCAGCAGATCATCATTATTGGCCACGAGGTGACAGAGGAAAGGAAAGGCTGGCTCTCAGGAGTCAGTGATAGGGATCAAACCCATTCCACCTCCCCAAAAGAAAGCCTTTATCACAACTCTCTGGTCTTCACTCCTGCATTTGGTGGAACTTTCTGAGCTACAAAAAAGTCTTTTAAAGACCATATAAAGTTTTTTAATATTATTTCTGAAAAATGAAGATGAACACCTGAGGAATAAAAATATGCTCTTATTTACACACCCATTTGAAACACCAAAAGCCTTTGCCATTCCCATGGTATTAATGCAGAGCTAAATTTAGGTTGGTTCCCCCCAGGAGAATTTGCTTCCATTGCAAAGACAGAACAACAGCTCCTGAATTGCACAGTATCTCGACATGCCAAGCCACATTACAGCATCAAAAAAGAAGAGCTGGACAGTTTTGATCTGCTGTAGAAACAGGGTCACTTGAGAGGGGAAACTACAGTTGTAGCCCCTCTGACCTTAATAAGAAGCCCCAAAAAATCTGTTGCTGGGTTGAACTGAGGGGCCTTGCAAACAAAGTCAGTAGCAACCAAAGCAAACCAAACTAAACAGTGCTGATAATTCATGAGGAATCCTCCAATTCCTATCTGATTTATCCTCATACACTTGCCAATCATAATTTTCTGATTTCAATCCTAAGAAATGTGCTTTGTCTTCACAAAGACAGATCATTAAACAGAGGTAAACAGCAATAAAAAGTTCCTCATACACAGCCCTGTGATTAGGTTACATCCTAGAAAAAGCCACTACAACTGAAATTACAGTAATTTAGAATGGGTTTCTGGTGAAAGATTGAAATGAGAAGCAAGAGACCTGGGGTTTGTTACCTGCTTTTGAAGTGGGCAAACTAAATTTTAATAAACCACATCTGTGGACCAGCTTACTCCTCTGTCAAGCATAGACAATTCCATGCCAATCACAGCTAACGGTCCTGAAAATTAGTTAGTCTCTGGTCAGAAACACAGTTGTGTCCCACAAACAGCAGGCAGCACAGAAAGTTTTGTCACAGCAGCTACCAGAATGGTAGTTTTTCTGCTCTGATATTTCAGGATGTGATCCCTAACATAAACACTCAAAACAAAAATTACAGTTTCTCATATAATTGAGAATTCATTCTATCCAAAAAGTATCAGATTTCAAAGCACTGTATGATTCTCTTTTAAACTTATACACCTCCAGAACTCAAACAGGAGCTAAAAGTGAAAAATAATCAAGTTTTGTTTGAAATAAATGCCTGCGTAGGAAACAAAATAATTTTTTTTTAAGAAAACTGTACTAAAAACTACAAGGAACTTGTATTACAAATTCAAGAAAATATTGAATATTCAAATAAATATAATTAAATTACAAGAGAACAATCTTCAGACAGCCTGGGTTTTGTTCAGTTAATGACAGTACTCAGGAGCCTTTAAGAATCTTCAAGTCTCATCACTTAAATTAAGAGAGAGCCACTTCAGTGTAATCTCATACAAACAAAAGCCAGAATGAAGTTTTCGTTTGTCCTGAACCGCAGTCAGATGCACGGCTGTAATTACTCCTAACAACTACATACACGCCGCTCTTTTAATTAAAGCAAAACTACAAATAGCAATGCTGACACACTCCTAGAGAAAATAAGCTTTACAGAGATGATAAAAACACCAAACCAGCAAAAGCCTTACTTGCAGCAGTTCAGTCAAAACATGCCAGCCCTGGAGAACTCAGAACCGTAAGAAGTCTTTGCAGTCCAGAAATTCTCTTGAGTTTATCCAGTGTTTATTTACCAAGCTTTAAAAGTCTGTGGTTGGAAGAACAGAGTTAGCTTTCTACACCCTCCACAGCACCAAAGTCCTCCAGTAACAGCAGACATGAAGTTTGCTGATAGTTGAGGTTGCTGCTGCTATGTAGTTCCTCAGTACTTGTAAATACAAGCTCTGTGGACAAAGTCCCAAATGACATCACAGGCAGCTGCTTATTGTTGAGTCTTTATTAACCGACTGTCAAAAAAGAAAAGCGAGGAGGAAAGAAAAGCCCAAACTATCTTCCCCTGCAGCACAATTTGCATCTTAGTAGGAGTTGCAGTGCTACACATATAAATACTTCTGCTTACCCAACTGATGTTTTCCTATGAATGAATAAACAGTGCTTGCAGGGAAAGCAGAAAAGTAAGAAAAACTTAAACAGCTTCACCACGTGAAGAGCACAGGGAGAAGAAAAAAAAAAAAAAAGAAAAAAAAACCAGCACTGCTTTTTTCACAATTTGTCACTGAATTTTCTTAATTCTTTTGTTTATTTAACAATAGGGGTGCAAACCTGCCTGGATTTTAAAGCACAGAAGACTTTAGTAGGTTGAAATGAAAGTTTCTACTCATTCCAAATTTGAAAAGTTACAGAACTACAAATTATGACATTTACAAGATTTAAAACAGCTCAACTTCAGTAAAAAATGCATTATTAAGAAAACCCTTCAACTTTCCAAAGATGAAAATATAACAAAGCAAGAAACAGCATCAGAAATAGTTATCCACAAGGTGCTAAGGGCATAAATACTGACCTTTCCTTCTCAGAGGGGAGGTCCAAGACTAAGTAGAACTGTGGAGCTGAAACACCCAGCGAGGCACGGGGGACTCACTAGAGAACTAGTCCAGCTCCTAATCTGAATCTCTGTCACAGAGTCCCTGCTGAAAGAGAGGGGCTGGGACTCTGTGCCTCAATTTCTCAGAAGTCAGTCCTTTCAAGTCAGAACTTCAAACGCTGAGAGAGCACCACCAAGGCTTGTGACAGACTGAGCTCTCTTATCTGTGCACGTTTCCACACGAAGAGGTTCAATATTGGAAACACCTGGCCACTCACATCTAAACACCCTAAACTGTTCCACAAACAACAAAACAAGCGAAACCTGAGCTCAGGGATGAGCGGAAGCCAAGTTTTCCCTGCTTTTTTAATTGCTACACATAAAAGCCTCAACCCGAATTCTGCCTGTATTTACAGAGAGAAAACCAATCTTGGGTCAGATCCTCAGCTGCTGTAAATCAGGCTAGATGCAATTACACACCTGAACAAGAGCAGTCAGCTGCAAGCTGAAATCCTGCTTTTACCCTGAAAGAGTGCCATTAAAAACATTTCTGTGACCTTAATAACAGAGTGCCTGATTTTCTTGGTGCTTGCCCTGAGTGGCAGCAATACCCTGCTGACACAGTGGTGCTGAGTTCATTGCAACTGCTCATGTAGGCAATTGCTGCCTCTGCCATTTGCTGCCTCTAAAATATAAGTTTGTACTTCTGATGGAGATCTTTTGTAAATCCCCTACATTTATTCCTGTGGCTAATCTGCCTGTAGCACACAACACCACAGTGTATAATTCTAGGTTATATTTACCTCCCTGGCTCAAACACACAGGGCTGTGTTCCTCTTCTGTTGCACTCAGCAAGGTTTTATATCTTGCTCCTTAAGAGCTTACCAGTCTGATCCAGGAAGTCTTCAAAATACTTCGAGGATGAAGTGGGCTGTGGGAGTAATAAGTACTAACACATAATATTGAATCAGATCAATTTCAAACCATCCAGCTTTAGTTCCAGCTTCACACAAGTGCCATTTAAGTAAACGTGAACAAGGCCCTGTGCATGGATATACAGCTCCATAAGGCTTTTTTCATGAAAAACATGCCCATAAGATCAGCAGAAGAGTTAGATTTTGCTTAAATCTGTCCCAGATTCATAGTGTGCTTTCTCAGACAAAAGATTAAATTCATTTTTTCACCTGCCATTAGAAGTAGTTATAGAATTCCAAAACACAAATTGCATTGAAGCTCTCTTGATGAGAAAACTGGCTCTCTCTGAGACACTAATGCAGACAAAAGTGTAGAAGAAAGGAAGAGAGTATAGAGTCATAAAAGAAGGAAACCACTAGTCCAATTGAAAGTGCCAAGTGCCTAATGAAATAAAAAAGGACAAGCCTTAAGGAAAATTGCAGCCTGTTCCCAGGAAGAATTTATATTATTTAGCAAAATTTAGCACTTACTAAATTTCCAAGGGTATGATAATGCATTTCCAAGCTAAGTACACCTGGGTGAGCAGGACCAGGGCAGCACACACACGACTCACATCTCTCTGGTCAGGCAGCACTGAAGAGGCACTGACTTGAGTTGCCTGAAAGCAATTTTTCTGAGTTCTTCAGAAGTGGTGGTTATTGTAAAAATAAATGCACAACAAAACGAGTACTGAGATTTGTGGGTTTAACCAGTGAGTTATTCTTCCCAAGAGGAGAATTGCCATGAGGGTGGACAAACAGATTTTGCATTCTTTGAATTACAGCACTTATTAAGGGAGTGGCCATTAGCTCACCCTGTCAGTGCACTTATCCATCTAATTTCTATTCTAAGTCATAAGATATAGCTGCTGGCTGTGGAGATACAACTTATTTTTAGCAGGAATGCCATGGCTTTTGCTAGAACAAAACTAACAGCAGAATTCAGTCCTTGACTAGCTGCAGGTTAAGTGAAAAGATGAAGTCAAAATTATGAGCTGCAGTCATTGCTCCCAGCCTGATGTGCAGAAGGCTGAACTGATTCTTGTATCTGAGGAAATAATTCAGCTTTGTAGTACCTCATTTTTATGAGCAGACAGGTAAGATGAGACATTACAAACTGATCTAAGTACTCACAGATATTAGGAAAGCTTGGCAATTAACCTCTTGTGTATGGCCAGGGTCTCTTAAAGACCCCACGTCTCATACTAACACAAAATCCATACTATTTCAGGATCACTGTACACATTTGACTCTACTTTGTTATTAACTTAGAGAATTCCTCTTCACTGAAGAACCCAAAACAAGGACATTTTCTTGGAAAATGCAATAATTGGCTGGGATTGAGTCACTAAACTGCACCTTTACTGAAGCATGCAGGAATCCCTGAACTTGTGATGTGCTTGCTTACTTCTTAACAGCTCAGGGGCAGTTTAGTCTTGGGCAAAATTGCACAACATTAAAATCCCAACAGATATGATATAATATAATATGATAGAATATAAAATACTAAACTATTATATTTTTATCCCACAGTAAATGCTTAGATCACTGGAGTGCAATTTTTTTTTTTAAGGTTAAACAAATTGTAGGCTGCAGAATTTGCCCTCTTTGGAGTTGCACATGGTTGGAGGTGTCGAGCTGGTTCCTAAAATACCATGGAAATTTCTCCAGCGTACTGAAGAGCAAAATGTTCTTTGAAAATTACTATTATCCTCACTTTTACCAACATAGTTACATATGCCTTACAAAACAGCTGCCTACAAGGATGTGAGGAGTCACAAGTTAACACAGTAAACACTTTCCTGGGGTAGCTGACCAAGCAGATAAACAACTGACAAGTTGAAATAAGTGGAGAGAATAAAAGGAAGGGTGTGAGAGCAGTGTATGAATCTCCTCAGATACTCGGTGTCAAAACTGGCCTTCAGTTGAAGCAGTTTGATCAGGCTGGTAAGCTTTTGATCACAAAGATAATTTGGTTTTTAACCTTGCTTGGTGATTTTTAAAAGCTTTTTACCTTCCCTGCATGTCAAAAATAGGGAAAAGGTCCTTAGCAAAGGCAGCTTTTACTGCTGAACAAACAATAGCTCTCTCTTCTGTCACATTTCTGAATTAAAGCTTCAGAGGAAGCAGCAAATAACATATAATACTGGTAACTGTGTTGAGATTGGCCATTCTGCTATATACAGGGTTGGGGATACCATCTGTCTGGTTTGTCCTTACCACTTGCCTGGCTATGCTGCCCTCCCCAAGAGCTCCCAGACGGCTTCTGTGACAATCTACATTCTCCTCAGTACCTGTCACTCCTGCAGGTGAAAAATATTATATTCTGCTTCCTGGAGGAGCACCTTTGTGGAAATATTTACTCTAACTCACATCCCACACTATGGGAAATGCTGTCCTTAAGTGTTGGGATGAAGCCTTGATACCCGATTTTGACACACAGGCAAAAGAAAATCTAAAATGAAATGTTTAATCTAGCCTTTTCAGATGAGCTGAGAGCTAAAATGAGCATATACAATTGTTCCTGCCATAGCGGTGATTTGCAATCAATTTCTAAATCTTTTTCAGTTCCATAATTTTAGCTTCAGGAGAATTCTATGAAAAGCATTCATTGGAGAAAATTGATGGGATGTCTTTAAAGGACATTGTCTTTCACTACAAATTGCCTCATTGTAAAATACCATATCAAGCAAATCATAAAAGTTTGTTTAGAGTGTTTGCTGCTTGAAACTGGAAGAAGTAGGCAGAAGCTGGATTTTTGAATTACAAGGGAACTCAGAAACCTTGTAAATATGATTACAAAATGTAAGTACATAGGACTGGTTCTCCTTCATTCCGTAGGTTAAGTCATTATTCCTTCTTTGCCGTTCCTGTTGTTTCTGGAATCAAACAATTGATTCAACCACCAGTGACCTTATCCAGAATTAATTGAAATCAATGGCATTAATGGATTCTGGAGCAGGCCCAAAACTAATGCATGCTCAAAGGCTTTTGTATATCCTTAATCACATGAGTAAGCCTCTGCAAATTCAGATTCCAGTGGATCCAGTCATAAAATCAGTTCTGCAGTATTTAACTTCACTTTTGGACAGTGGTCCCCTGCTGGATATTGAAAGTGCTCTCTATTATGAGGAGAAGGTTATTCCCATAATCTATTTCTGATGAAAGCATGTATTTGTACAGGTGTCAGGGATCCTGCAGGGCTGGCAGCTAATGGGGAGGCTGACTAATCTGCACTCTCCTGCTGCCTCTTCGGACGTGTTGCTGTGTGTCAGCAGCAGAGGTACCAGCTTGTGAAACACACATTCCTCTGATGCAAGCATCTGGCTTCTTGGCAGCCAAGTCGTGACAGGTTCTGCGGCAGCTGGGATGGCCCCATGCTCTCTCTGATGGTTAAGTAGTCTTGTTTCTCAGCCTAGCTGTTTGTTTTCCTGCTGCACTCCTGGATGGAAGCCCATTTGCCCTTTTAATCAATGAACTGGCCTTTGGATGGGACTAATCAGCCACATTTCTGTGCATGCCAGAGCAGAGATTTTTGCTCAGAGATTGCCAGCCCTACAGCCCTTGACTCCATGCTTAACCTTGTCCTGCTTCATCCTGACACCTAACACACCAAAGGAAGGATTGTCTTCCCAAACTGAGAGCGAACACTAGAACAGCATTCTTCATCCCTTAGTTAGTCATAGGATTTCCTGGATTTCATAGCTCCTGCTTTGTACAGGAGATGGTATTCAGATCAAACAAGAAATACAATTTATTTATTTCAGCTGGCTTTATAAACTGTCCTCCCATGTGCATGCACCAGATGGAGATAAGAATCTGGCTGGAAGGTTTAGCATTACACTGTGTGGCACAGAGGTAACAGCACATTGGATTATTGAGAGAAAAAATTCTTCAGAGAAGATTCCATAAATCTGAAATAAATTTTATTTAAATTGCCTTTAAACATAATTTGCAAATCCATAACATAACGAGCATTTCTGAGTAATTCCCTTGAATAAATGAACACATGGCACTACTAAAACCAAATGGGACCAAACAGTATTAAATAGGACTTCTCACAGGGATACCACAAAAATCAAAAGCTGTCATCTGCCTCTCAGCCATTTGTAAGCCACCTCCACCTTTTCACTCTAAATGATAATCTGTCTCTCCTTTTTTCCTATGTACTGCTGCTTGTGGAGGGAAAATAAGTAATGAACTGATTTGGACAGACTGCATTTTCTCCTGGCAGGGTTTTACTCTTCGCTCTTGTGCTTGTCATATGAAGTTCTTTTTGTGGGGTGCAACTGCTCTTATTTCTACACTCACCAGAAAAGAGAAAATACACAAAAAGGCCAATTCCTGCCCCTGCCACAGAGAGAGAGGAGACAACGAATCTTCCCTGCCATCTCTCTTCATGTATTCCATTGATGGCTTGATGAGGACGTGGTAACAAGCTGATCAGTCCTGTCACCCACCATTTGCCAAACACACACACACACAATATCAGTTCTAGTGGCCAAAATGATGCCCGTGGAATCAATACCTCAGTGTCACCATGGGCTCCAACCACACCAGGCCACACGTATCCAGCATGACCATAATTGTCAGCATCATCCTGTCCTAAAGGAAGTAACAAAACAACTCCCAAACCACTCTGAGATATGTTACTATAATTTAAGGTTTTCTTTGGGTCTTTCCATTCCATCTCCAAAGCAGGCCAGACAAGAATTTCTTCCAGCAGATGACTTAGTAAATGAGAGCTGTAACAACTTGCCTGGTTTTAATACCATGTAATTCCATCCTATGACACACAACATAAATTGATAAAACCCCTCTCAGTTTCATGAATGCCTGCTATCAAGAAGAGGCTATCTGAAATGCATTTCCAGTATTCTGGTCTCTTAACACCCATAAAATCTGCAGAAAGTTGATCCATGTCACATGTAAAATGTTCAAGGGTTAAACAGCTTGCTTAAAGCCCAAGAAAAGACACCAACAGATTAAAGTCTAGGAATTACTGCTCCCAGCATTGTCAGTGGAGCAATACCATGAAGTCTTACTCAAAAGTAACTCAGTGCAAGTCCTCAGGCCTCTCAGCTCTCCTCTGGAAAAAATGCTGAGTTGTAGAAAGCTGTACTAATAAACAGTACACACACTAGGATTTCAACAGTATGCTGTGATTACTTTAAATCTGTGAAATACAACTCATAGCAGCTAGCAAGATGCTTTTCAGGAGAAGAGACCAAAGTGTCTCTTTGCAAAAAAGATTATGAAAAAGCACAAAATTGGTTTTGTAAGGAGAAAGGTTTCTTAGTCTTCCTGGGGGGGAAAAAAATAAATAAATAAAATAATAATAAAAAAAATCCTGTTCCTCTGGACAGAACAGGACAGGTATATGAAACAAAAGCTGTTCTGGTTTAGCACACAGCCATCTCTACTACAGTGCTGAAGATTTTATTGCATGCTGTAAAGAGAGGAAAAACTCATCTTGTAGTCATATAAACATAGTGAACAACACAGAATAAGTATCAATTACTTTTGCGAGTTCCAGTGATAGCTTCAAACCCCGAGGATAATTTCAAATGGTATGACAAAGACTTCAGTTAGATTAAAACATCAAAACCAAACTAGCATTCAAACCCAAACAATTTCGTCTCTGCTGTGGAAGTTACAATAAATTTTCTGAACTGGCAGATTTCCCTCCTAGCTGTTCAGCTGTTCCTTTCCCACAGGTAAAATAAGTCAATCTGTTTGAGAAGACAATTTGCCATCCAGCTTACTTAATGCCACACATTAAAATTAAATGACTGACTAATTTTGTTGTCAAAGAGCTGTTTTAATGGGAATTCATGGTTAAAAGAAACAACCCCAATAGGGAAATAAAATCAGATGATGCTGACTTCCATGAAAATGAGATCTAAATAAAATAACTGTCCAACTTTTGCCTCTTTATATGGAACTTTTATCAAATCCTTCAACAGGTCCTTGCATATATGTCATTCCACGTTTACTTTAATCCCACGATCCAACTTTGGCTCAGCGATAGGAGTATAAACACAAACATGACTAACAGAAAACAGCAGATCTGTGATAAATTTTTGCTCATCTGGAATTAAACATGATACATTCTTGTAGCATACTAGCAATCCAATATAGCTGTGTTTTCCATTCCCCTTGTTCCAACATTAGTGGCTACGGAACGTGCGTGGCAGTGCTGGTGCTGGGTGCATTCACACAGTGCTGTGCAGTGCCTTGCAGAGACTTTTGAAGCAGTTTTAAATAAGTTATTTTGGTTCAGGAAAGCAGCTTGGTCACATTAATTCCTTGCAAGGAGTCCAGCACAGGAAATACCCTCTGTAGAGGCCTATGGGAATGTTACAGTCCCAGAGAGCAGGTTCAGAGCCAGCTCAGTATCTCCACACCACACTGCCCTATGACCACAGAAGTATTAAAACTGTTCATTATGCTTTCAGAAAAAGGCAGAAAAATTCTTTATCTTCACAGTGTAAGTCACAACCTGAAAAGGCTTTCCTAGTCGTGGTGTGAGCTCATTTGATTCATCCTAAACCACCGTTCTTGACTGAATGAACAAAAGTCACTCTGAGGTTGAGTGCCACCTTTGAAATGATCTGTGGGAGCATGAAGCAAGACTCACCCTTCTTTTTGATCAAATGAAGGGCTAAGGCTCAGGCCATTTCACTGGCCTTTGCCTGCAGAGGAGCAAAAACCCAAGTGCACACTGACCAGCATTGCTGGGGCCTGCTCCACATCCCCTCGATTTCAAATACCCTTAGCAACCCACGTGAGAAACTCAACCTGCTTCCAAAGGCTAAGGGCCATGCTCTTAGCTTTCATACACTCATGGATATACACGTATTAATAACAGGGATCAGCTGCCCCTAGCCAGAACCTTTTGCTTACAATATTTGGAATATCCTGAAAATATGAACTCTTTAAAATTTTAACACAGATATTCTTGTTCTGCTTTATGTTCCAGGTTGCTTTGCTGGAGGATTTGGGTCTTGTGCATTGACTTAGAGGTCAGTCATGGCAAACACTTGGAACATCTTCTCTGACATCTGCCCTGCCCTGGTTTTGTTTCCTTATCCCTCCAAAATTACAGATACATCAGTTCTCACCATAGAGAAGGGTATCTTACTCTACATGAGTGGGTGTTATCTGTTAGTATTGTTTATGTGATGTCATAGGTAAATCAACAATTTCAAAGAATTTTTTAAAAGGCCCATTGTGCACATTGTCTCAATTTTATTGCAGAGCTCTTCCAAATATCCCAGAAGTTTGGACAAGAAAAATTTCTGCTGTGCTCTGGCTTTGGCACATGTCTTTTAACAGATGGAAATTGTTGTTATGTAGCCTTAGGTCATATCAGGATCTCTTTTTGTTTCTGTAATGAGACCCAATTAATACCTAGGACTTTCTGCCACTCAAAGGATTTTAAAATATCAGAGTTTTAGCCAGAACTGTAATGCTGATCTGTGCTTTTATGATAAAATCTAACTGTAATTACCCAAACCAATATCAACATAATAGTCATTTGTATTCTATAAGAAACTTGGGTATTCCACTGTACTCAAAAAATGCTTACTCTAAAAGACTTTTCTCGTTCCCATTGCAGGGTCAGCATTTTACCTTATGTGAAGTATAGTTGCAAATTAGAGAAATTAGAGTAATTATATTGAGCTAGACAGTCTTTGGGCTGGTCTCCATGAAAGTTTTGCTGTGACATAAGACAGGACAGGACAGCTGTCACTCTGTGCAACCTAACCATGTAGCATTAGAAATATCTGCACTGAGAAGTGGTGTGGAATAGCTATTTTGTAGTGATTTACTGCTAATTTTTTAGACAAAACCCTGAAGCCAGCTTTCTATTTTTAGGGCTCATGCCTTTCAGAAGCTTTGACATAAAATGACAGCAATGAAAAATTTTATTTACAAAATATTCAGAGATTAATACTCAATTATAGCTTATTCAGCATGCAGGACCTCCAGGGTTACCACTACCCCTGAAAAAGTCAGGTCATGAATGCTTGAATTTTAACTTTTAGTTGGATGTTAGAAGTTTGGACTGAATATTTAACAATTCTGGGCAAATGATAAGATGACTCTTAACTTTACAGTTCATCTTTTTGTCCACCTGCAGCACTGGGGACCTCCTGCAATAATGCTCAGCATCTTTGCTAAATCCAACAGGACTGTTCACTGAATGTGGTTTCCAGCTGCTGCCCAACATATCTGAAAATTTCCACCAAACTCCACATCCTGACCATCATAGTTGAAACAGATTAATTAGATTGCCCAGATGCATTATAAAAGAGAAATTTACAACCAAGACTAAACTAATTGTTACTAAAATATAGGGAAATTAATGTAAATAATAAGTATTTTAAGCTTGATATCTTCTTTCCCCTCCTCCCCTTCTCTCCTCAGAAATATTCAGTGACCAGATAGTTGGCAAGATAAACAGTAAATGCCACTGTAACTTAATGGGGGATATTTATCAGAAATGGTAAATATAATGACAGGAGTTGATTTACTATTACATGGTAAGATTTTTAAAAATATATTTATTTACTACTGTCAGAAACTGTGTTAAAAATAGGTTCTTGAGCAGCATTTTTTCTACATGACAGACAAATGTAGGAATGTAGCATTCTCAGGGAACTGTTTGTACTAGGCACTGTATTTCCTCTCCACCCAGCAGAACTTCCAGAAGAACATCACATGAATTTTGTAAGTATATCAAGGAGATAATAGTCACCACAGGCTATAAAAACTGGGAGATCATAGACATGCAAGTATATGCAGGTGCTACAAGCAAACTACATTTTCTTCTTGCCAAAAAGTCCTCTTTAATCTCCAAGCTAGTGAAAATGTCCTCATGGCTCCAATATTTTCCCTGAAGCCACAACAATTTTTAAATACATATGCAGCCATTTAATTTTATCCCCTAGAAGGACAAGCTCAGCTTGTGTGTCCATCAACTCCCTTGAAGGTTACATACATTTTATATACATCTTGCAAATTAGTCTACATACTCGGGTTCTCTGTAGTTATTAAAATCCTGCCACCACTTCTCAAGAAAAAGAATGTTGATTTTAACTATTCAGGCATAATTCTCCCTAAATTCAGTGGTGAGTCAAACCATATGGGGGCATTAAATGATTCCAGGACACTGCTCCACTAGGCCATCCTCACAGAGTTGGTTTAGTTCAGAAATGTTTGGTGTCAGGAGCTGAAACCACAGTTGCTCATATCCCAAGCAGCTGCTTAGGATGAGATGGCCCATGTGTGCTGGAGCAGGGCTGTCTGACCAAGGCACTCCAGCCAACACAGTTTAATTTACTCAAAATAATGGTATGGTCATGCCTTGTACACCTAAAAGAATGGCCCTGCTTCCATGGGAAATGTGTTTGGTGCTATGAACTAAAAAAGCACTTGTCCCAAACAGTGCCAAAGCAGAGGTGAAGCAACGCAGCTCCGGTTCTGACTCTGCTGTTTCCCACCTCTGGCCTGCCTGGGTGGCACTTGGATCTCCAGAAAATGCCAAGAACCCACCTCAGAATGATCAATATCTTCTAACCAGGAAGTATTCACTTTTTACATATACCTACAGAAAGCTGTTGTCCTCAATCTGTCCTACTCTGGAAGCATTTTTGAGGAAAACAAGGCAGTGTCAGAAGAAAGGCAGCAGCAGAGACATTCCCAGAGATGCTCACCTGCAATATCTTCCATCTGAGTTGGTCAGTGCTCAAGCCCTCTAACCAGCCACCTCAGCTTCACAGAAATCTTTTCTGGGAATTACACAACGACCAAGTGCCTGCACCTTACCACAACACTTACTCCTTGCTCTAGAATTTAAGCTTTAATTAAAAGTTTCTACACCTTATGCCTGCAAGGAAAATTTATCAAAACACAAGCAGAACATAAACCTTCAACCTATATAAATCTTGAGACAACAGCTCAGAAATTCTGTTTTTCTTCTTAGCACATCACTGAAATGAAATCACAGCATTTCCTAAAGGCAGCTTCACTGAAAACACTGGATTTTTAATAAACATTAAAGTGTAGTTCTCAGGGTTTTTTTTGCCACCCTTCCCAAAGCAGCCTACAAGATTTTTGCCTTCAGCCTTACTGTTTTTCCCTCAACAATCCCAAAAGAAAACCTATACTTTTGTATCTAAAACATATTTAAAAGCAAGATATTTATAGACTACAATAAATTGTACTGAGCAACAGTATAATTTCTTTAGCAGAGCTTTCCAAGAGGCTGGTATTGACACATTTGCTTAGGCAAAATCTGCTTCCTTCCAAAAAAACTTGAGCTGCAATCAGGAGTTTCAGCAAATGCTGCAAGACGTTGGGGATGGGCAAGGACCAGCTCTCACCTCACGAGCCTCTGTGCCACAGACACTGGCACAAAACTGCCTCATGTCCATGTATTTAACACTACAAATAAAAGCTGACGGAATGACCATTGATGTCCATGGAAATCCATTACCTTCCATGGGATTTGGGCATATGTACCACGAGCTGCACCATACCGAGCACCACCAAAGGAGAAAAGCCTCCACAAAGAACATTCCTGAACAAGATCCAAAGGAAAAGGGCAAACCTCACACTGCTTGTGGCTCATCCCTACCCTGCACTTCCATCTCAGACTCCAGAAGGTCATTCCCAGCCTCCAGGGAACAGCAGACAGACATTTCAGACATGGCACACTGCAGAGGGCACACAAACCCAGGTGTGTTCCAGGACAAAACCACTGGAGCAGCAAGGCATGGCAGTGATTTCACAAATCCAGTCACTGGCGTCACAGCTTCTCTTTACATGAGCCCAAAGCTGCACAGGGAGCTATCAGCAGCCACAGTCCCTCTTCCCATCCCAGGAATGCTCTCCCTCCCCCTCCCCTGTTCCCTACCACAGCTCAGGGTGACTCAACTCAGCTCCCAGGAGGAAAATCCTCCCTGCTGCTCACGCACATGAACTCTATCTGTCCACAATGATACACGTGCACTTCTGAGAAACTGTAAAAAGGAAAGGAAGAGAAATCCATGGGGAATGGTAGGACAGAAATGGACTGGCACACACAGCCACAGCTATCCTGCATTAAAATGAAGTTACATCCATGTGGATTTCTAGAAAAAAGGCTGCTATAGGATCTTCCATTGCACATCACTCAGTGCAGTGAGGCGTGCTGTGCTTGCACAAAGTGCCCCAAAAGTTTTGCATACTGGCTTTATTTTTTACTCTAACAAAAGATATAAAGCTGTTAAACTTTCTTCATACAAAAACCAAATTTATCTTCTATACTTGGCCAAGAGTATTGACATTGCAACCCTGCTGGCACTGAAGAGTCTTATAGTAGGCAACTCTTCTGCACAGATTGGCTTCTAAAGTCTCAAACACCTGTGCACTGTCACAAATCTCTCCAATATTTATGGCTTCCAGTCACTCACTTAAAAACTATAAAAGTGCCTTCATGGGACTATATGGTTAAAAGGAGGAAAACAGAAGGGAATCCAGTGTATCACCACTTCTCCTACCTTAATTGAATGCCAGAGGTTGCCCCTTATTCCCATTTCTCTTCCTTCGTTCCTGTTCAAGTATGAATGATAGCATCCAGTGGACATTCCCCCAGGAAGAATGGAGCTTCTTTCACCACAGAAATCCTGCTTTTGTAAAATGCTTAAAGCTGCTAAGTATCCTTATAGCACACAAGTTTCCAGTTCAAAGGATAGTGCTCTGCCTCCACTCAGCTCCCACAGTGATGCTAAAAGGAGTAATTTGGCCCAGCTCTACCAATACACTATGCCAGAAACAAAAAGGAAAATAAAATCCCAAACAATTCAGTGGTCTTCACTCCTTTTACTGTAAATACATTTTCTAATCCAGTGTTCCAAATCACACATTCATGGGCTGGTTGTGTGCAGGGCCTGATAAATCCTGTGCCAGTTCAAAATTAACATGCACTGATAAAAGATCAGTCTATGAAGTTGAAAGGTTTGAACAAGTGGGAACAACTTCACTTTTTTCTTAGGGCAGTGCTTTGTTACATATATAGACCTGAACAGCTCTGGAACCAAGGCTGCTGCAAAGATGGGAATTGAGCTGGAACATGGGTAAGCTCTTCCCACTTCTACCAGCATTTACACAACTGCTATCAAAGAATGCCTCTCACCTGAATTTTTTCAAGACACAAAAATAAATTATCACTAGTCACCATTTCTTGGTTTCTTTCTGAGCAAGAGCACACAGAAAAAATTTATAAACCACTTTGTGCAATACAATTTCTAGTATATTGCCAAAGACCCAAATTACTTGAAAAGCCCACGGGCCCTGGCGATGCTGCATGGTAGGGAATTGTTTGTATTTTGAGCTCTACCAGTTCTACCGACCAAGATACATTGTTGTAACCGCTGAACTCATCAGGGGATTAAGGAGTTAATAAAAACATAGGAAACTGCACAATTACATAAAGTACAATCTGTCACTCAGATATTGGAAATGGACTATGAAGATGCCAGTATAAGTGCATGTGCTTATATACAGAGAACACTTTAAACAGTTGACCATGATTTATACATGCTGCAGCTGTCACATACACTATTGCTGACATCCAAAGAGCCTATGCATGCTTTCAGTGGAAGAAATTTCTAGTTATTTGCCATTTTGTAGAACTGTAAATCACATAAATGCTCATATTATTACCATGTCCTCTGACAGTCTGCATCAACAGACCATCTTGGAAGAATTACAGTGATGGATTATTGACAGTATCTCATATAGCTGGCAAACATTTATTTGAAATGCTGTGGTACAGAACCTGCCTCTTTCTGGTCTTGAGATTGACCCTAATGTAAACTGTAGCATATAACAGATCAAAAAATATATAGCCTGGCTCTCAATTTGTGATCTCATTTTCATCATTTGATGGTTCCCATAAAGATTGTTTATTATTGATGTGAAATGCTGGAACCAAAATATCCTGTAGTTGGGAGCTGGAAGTCTCAGTAACTGAGTCAGAGTGACTCCTCTGGCCTTCTCTCAATATGCTTTATTTCTCCTATTGAATAAACAAACAGTCCCATTCTGTAATGACAACATGACCCAGGATTTTCCCATATTGTTTTGACAGATGTTGTCAGGGACTGATTACAAAAATCTGTACACCTAGATACTGCAAGGATATTCCATTATATAACTGAACCACATGCAGAATAAACTAATATTGTAGGAAGATGTGCAAATGAAAACCCTCTGACTATGGAAATTAAACTGCAAAACAATTCTTCCGACTGTAGCAAAACTATTTTTAAGGATACTGGAGATAAAAATATGTCATTTGGTACATTGTACTAATAGGGTACAGAAAACAATGATGGATTGATTACCAAAATACCATAGTGTTTGCTTCAGACACCTTGCAGGGAAAGATCAGGTCCTTTTCCAAAAGTCTCAATACTCCAAAACCCTCAGCCAGAACAGCCAGACTAACCCTGACTGCTACTTGGCTCAGTAAATTCAGTCAGAATTTAGTCTGTTAATTATGGGTTTGTGCTCTGTGTTTACAGGTAGGTGGAAGATGCATCAAAGCTGGGGGGCTGAACTATAAACAATTATTTTAAAGGTTTTTCAGGGATTCGTATTGCAGGAGGGTTGAGAGAATATGCTGTTTCACTGACCATAGCCATGCATTATTTAAAAAATAAATAAATAAAAGTAGACTGAATCCTCACTACATTTACACACAGAACTGTGAAACAGAATGATTTTCTATTATCAGGTGTTAATGTGCCCTTTGTAACTGTTAAAAGGAAACCCAGACACTTCACCATCATGGGTTGTCCTTTTGAATGCTACTTTTCAGGTCTGTAGCCCCCACTGGCCCTGACATTTACTTGTTAAATAGATCACAAAGTGAGTAGCAAGAGGACAATATTTTTTCAGAGCCCGGGGAGAACGAGGGGACATCACAGTGAGGGTATTTGGACAAGCCAGACAGTGTTTTCGCAGACCTGGCTGACTAATAATTCTGGAAGTTAAAAACCTTTTGCAAACCTGGTTGTCTACTAATTGTGGAAATTAAAAACCCATAGCTCTGTGTGTCCAGCCAAAGAGATTATGACATCATTTTGTCTGTGCAGAATGAGGCTCTACAAAATTTGCGTGTACAAGTGTATTTCCTCAGTATTTCTCTAGATTCCACAGAAACAGACCTGCATGTATGTGTGCATACACACTGAGGGTAAGGTTGAAAAGAGATAAAAGCCTGTCGACACTACACTGAACATTTGCAACAACTGAATCCTTGTGTGGTTGGTTGGAGGAAGATCCTAACTAGATACGAGCCAAAAACTCTAAAAATGTTCAGTGATCAAAAGTTTTCACTACTGTTGATAATAAAATACTTCCTCTGGTTACAAAAAAAATAATAAAAAAAAAAAAAGTGAGAGAGAGAGAGAGAGAGATGTTTCTAATTAGCTGTGGAAATGTATCATTTCATGGCTTTTCTTCTGTAGGTTGTCTTCAGGTGTGTTAAACAAGCCCAAACCTGAGACTTTTGCAATTTTTCTCTTTAGAAACAACTTTAAATGAAACACACAACTGAAAAATTAAGGCTTAATTGTTCATCAGTGTGAAGAAAATTGGAAGTATATTCAAGCAATATAGTGCAGTTAGCACCTAGAAGGTGAAGTGTTTAGCTGGGATTTAGAATACTTCAGTCTTTCCAAGGCCTAAGTGACAGGTTTGCCTGGGTATCAAGGACAAGACCAAAGCCCATTTTTAACCTTGCAAAATTTTCCAATGATTTTCATTACTGTTGGACTGATTTGATAGCAATCTCACAAAAGTGAAAGCAATCTTCTCAGTTATCACGTTTCTGTTCTTAAAACCTTAGCTTTCTTCATACAAAATACATAAAAAAGAACATCTTTTCAATAAACACAGCACCACCAGTTTGAAAGCAATCCCTGCCTAGGATGGATGAAGAGCTGTCTATCATCCCTCTGTGCCCTAAGTAGGGTCAATCAGTCATTCTTGCCACGCACAGTATTATGTAAGAAATTACAAAGGGGCCCTATTTAGATGACCTCCTTTTTTTTTGTTTCATATTCTAATTGCCCAGCTAAAAGGAACACGTTGTCCCAGTGGAAACTTTAGGAGCAGCACCGGGTGAGATGTGCACACAGGAGCTTTACACGTGCACTCTGTGACCTCTCTTGACACTTCCAATCTCCAAAAGTTTCCAAGAGGAAGCAAAGGAAGTCGGCCCTGTCTATGTGATGTCTCAGTGACATTTTGCTGAGATGATAGTTCACTGGGATTTGCACATCTGAAACTCCCTCCAGGGAGCCTTGTGAAAGCTTCAGCCTAACCTACTTTCAGCACTCCGTGGAGTAATTCTGTTCCAAGAGCCAGCAGCCACTGATGACAGCAGGAAGATGCAGAGGAATGCAAAGGGACCTCAGCACTGTATGACCCAGTGAGGCCTAAAAGCCACTCATAAAAATGAAACACCCCCATGAGGTTATCAAAAATCAAGGTCTGATTTAAGGAAAATGGTGGATTTGGGGGTAGGGGGTGCAATATTTTTGAACCAACACAAAACCAAAAAAAAAGTATGCCTTCAGATGAGAGTCAAGCAAAATCTTGATTAAAAAAAAAAAGCAAATTTGAAAAAAACATATTCACCCTCCAATATCTTTTAAATCAGTTATGCTTCCAGCTAAAAAAAGGTGTCATTGTGAGAGATACGTGATGACACTTGTAATATTTCTAGATATAGGATGGATTCATTTGGAAAACCAGAGTCAGGCTATGTCTGGTTTGTTCTGTTACCTGAATTCCAGACCTGAAGCAGCTGTGGCAGAGGTGAGGACTCTCCCAACACATTCATGAACCCCCACACTGAACTTTTTAATAATGCCCCTGTGCAGACAGCACAAGTCGTGGGTATTTTCACCTCTCTCTTATTTTTTCACTTGTCTCATGCCACAGAGTCCCAAGGACTATCTAATATATTAGTTTTTAAAGGCATCATCTTTTCATGCCTCCTGAATCCAATTTAAACATCAAGCTTTATTTGATTGAAGGGGAATGCTACCTAGTACCCCAGTGAAGAAAATGAAGACTGTTAAATCCAGCAGCAAGTGATTCATTTTCAGATGAAATGAACACCGCTTGGAAATGGTGGAATAAAAGAGTTGCCCAAAAACCAAAACAGGTAGGCATCATCTTTAATTTAAATACATTCATTTGCACTGTTCTAGTCACCTCCAGTGATTATTACTTCCTGCATGCAAAAAGAGCAATGTAAGCCAGAACTAGGGGGCAAAGGCAAGACGCCAAGGAAGTAAAGTAAATTAAAAATGCAGGAGAATTTCATCTCTAGTGACAGAGGATGTAGCACTACTGATTGTACCACCATCTTCCCAGGGGGTTTTGTACAAATGAGGACTGCCAAAGGTGAGGTGCCCTTGTAGCAGATACACACAGCCTGGGCCATAGGTACTTCTCCCAAAGTTTGGCTGTGAGAGTGCTGGTTCCAGCCCAGCCTTGCTACCCTCAAGCCCTTCAGCCCCTTCACATAATGCAACACAATTTATTTTACATAGTGAGCTGAGCTGCACCTCTCCTTCTCCCTCCCACACCTGCCAACCCATGAGAGGAATACTCCCCTCAAATTCCCTCCCATTACACTGTAACTGATAGGGCTGACCATGGGGCTACAGGAAAGCAAAAAAGTGCTGTTACCACAATAATTGCAATCTAGTTGTTCAAAACAAGAAATACTTGTAACTTTTCAAAGCTGTCAATAATTCTAGGAAATAATTCTAGAAAAAGATTTCCTTAGTTTAATCTACACAGTTGATGATTCTTCCAGTACAATTTTCTGTGCTTTATACACAGAGCTCTACAGATATATTTCACATCTGTATTATGGTATTCATATAAATTTGTCATTTGAAATTATTTTAGGCATAATGTTTACAGAATTATTGCAGTACAAAAGCTTATTGCAGAGAGATTCCAGTTTTGACTGCTGCAACCACTTGGTCTAATCATTTATGGGAGTAAATAAATGTTATGAGACTTCATGGAGGAACTATTATCCAAATTACTGAACAACAACAGAAAAGCCTTTATTATGTTCCAGGAATGCATTTCTGGCAGAGAAAATAACATTTGTATACAATGTCTTTTTATAGATTAGACAGGAGAAAAATGCCTGCATTGATGTACTGCAAACTGCAGAGATTTTTTTCTTTCCTGAAGAATTACAAGTGACATCAGTTTTCAAAATGTCTGAGGAGAAGAGAACACACTTTGTTAAAAGAATTCCAGCTTTTTTATTTTGTTAAATTGTGTACTAAGACAAACTTTCTCATTGTTTATTGTTTGCCAGGTCATGGCTCTGGTATAAAGAAAAAGTGCTTCAAGCTCTCAAATATTCCTCCTGAATAATTATTTTCTTGTTTTCTCTTGAGAAAAGCAGCAAAATGATCTGACTGAGATCTGTAACACCATTTGCCAGGGGCTTGAAACCTTTGCCTCCATAAAATAAAACTGTGAGGTCTCAGCAGACTGTTCTCAGGATAGTTATTCCCAGATCATGTTGGTTCAAGCAATCCTCTTCAATGGTCTAATATGTTGTAGAAAAAACTAAGCAGTAACCACAGGGGTTCTGCAGAGGAGAACAGGTTATTAGATTTTCCCCAGGGAATGGGGAGTGTAAAGAAGAAAAAGAAAAGATCCAAGTGTTGGAATTTTATAGTAAATCTCTAGAGAATTCTACTTGTTCTTTCCTTCATCACTCTGTAACTGGCAGAGTTTTGGGCCACACTACTGAAGCTTTCTGATCCATCAAACAAATCTTTGCTCTGAAATAAACCTGAACTTCTTTCCAGGTCTGATGATTCCGACTGTCAAACTATTGGTGCTGGAGGCAGCAGGAGCAGCAGCCAGGCTGGGATGAATGAAATCCCCTGGGGAGAAGGACATTACCCAAGCACCTGCAGCACCACCACGGGAGTTCTTGTGTGTCCAGCAACTGCAGCATGAAGTTGCATCCTCTCGGTATTAACAAAGCCAAAACAAAGCTGCACCTAAATTCCAATGTCTTAAATCATATTAAAGTACAAGTTAGTCTCTAAAGCCATCTCAAAATGTCAGTCAAGCATAATCTTGGATGACACCATCACAGCTGCACCGAGGCTAGTAAGTTCAATGAATCTCATAACAGGATCCATTCCAGTGATTAAAAATATAATATTTACTCGTGTTTGCTCTGCTCCCTGCTCTCCACCTCCTCTTCTTTTTTTTTTTTTTTTCCCTTGTGTATGAAGGAAATAGCCTTGTAGAGCAAAAAATCCCTCCAATTAAGTGTGCTGGCATAGAGATCAGCCTGCTGCCTTGCAGTAAATCAACAGCTTTACCATTAGAGGAAAGAGAAAATGTCTTTGATCACAGCACAACCTGCGTGGAACTCTCAGTGATCAATGAAAGAAGCACCTCATTACAGACCCTGCACCGAGGAGAAGTTAGCTCAGAAGATGAGATAGAAGGCAATCTCAAAAAGCCGATACAAACTTCAGAGTAAGAAATTGGGTTCTGAAGAAATTGTAGAGCATGGCTCATGTTGCTAGAAAAGACCTTGCTAGAAGAACCCACATCTTGATTCAAACACTCTCTTTGTGTTGCACAACAAAGCCATGACATTCCCCAGAGAAGCCTCTGTCCTCCTCAGTCTATCTCCTTTAAATGAACAAAGAATCCATTTAAAGATATTTCGTTTCAAAATTATTCCGTTTTGGCACTCCACCACAGCCTTCTGAGGGGACCAGCAGCAGTACAGGGGCCTTGCTTTCTGCCCTCATAAAGCTCCCTTGTTGAGAGGCAGTCCATAAAGTGTCCTTTCAGTTTTCACTGTCAATAGTGATACATCATATTTGTATCATGCACCTCAGGCCAGGCAGTCACAAAGCCCTTTACCAGACTTCATTTCATAGAAGAGCTGTAAATGTACATCCCATCCATGCACAGACACCCCCCCCAGCACATCCCCTTTTACCTGCACAGCCCAGGTGACACCTCAAACCTCCCAGCTGACCATTTACTCAGCTCAGCTGGATTTAGATTGTAAAAGAAAGCAGAACTACATTATTCTCTGCAGGATTTTGTAGATAATGAAATTTTATACTCAAATATTCCTCAAAACATGTATCCCTATGGTACAAGACTGCACAACAATTCATGCATTTATGTTAAATAATTCAGGACAAATATATGTTACAATATTAAAAGTAAATTGTTAACAAAAATGGCAAGAAAGAAAAAAAAATCATACCTGTCTTTCTCCACAGGAGAATAAGGCAGGTATAAAATATTTTTTAAAAATTTACCTGCACTAACAAGTAAAGCAATAGTTCTCCCTCATACTCATGATGTCAGCGATTGTTGCCAAAGGTAAGACTGTTGCTCTGGATGTGAACATGGTTCCAAGAAGGCATTTTGTCCCCCACATAATTTTCTGCAGTGGGTCAGTCTCATTTTTGAGCTGTACACAGCCTTTCACAGAAAAAAAGACCATTTCACAGCCTCTCCACAGGAAAAAGAGGAATACTACAAGTAGAGGCACTATTTGGATTGTGTTCCTGCATACATCCCCTATGGGCTCAGAGGGGTGGAAAGAGTAGGAACTACACAGCTACTGTTATTTTCTCTGGAAGGGTGATTTGGAAAGAATAAAGAATTGGCTTTTCCTTTAGGACCAGTCACAAAACTGAACCAGTGTTGGTGAGAGTCTGGAAAACAGAAGTAAATTACTTTTCTTCCAACAAATGAAAGAAATAAAGGCAATTCCTTCCTTGGAGCAATCGCATTTATAAAAATTGGTGTCCAGAGACACAGTCTGACCCCACAGGAACAGAGCTGACAGTAATGAGGCTGGCTGCCTTTCCAGGGAAAGTTCTCCTGGGTTGATGTGACAAAGACAACATTCATGGGGACTACCAGAGAAGAAATCTTACAAAAATTAATCTGAATTCCTGCTCCGTGGTTCTTACCACAGAAGACAGCAAGGGGACAACTCCTTGACTTTGGACAGGAAAATAACTTTGGTCCTGCAGGCAGGGTATATGTCTGGAACAATAATTTCATTAAGGCCCAGGATCCATTTGGTGAACCACAGCTACCTGCACTGATCATCAAGGCCTTAAAATCTCATTTAAGTGTGATGTCCTCATTTATCAACTCTAGTTACCACAGGAGGATTAAGGTTTTGGACTATTGCCCCGAACTCCCTGATTTTGGAAAACTAGAATTTCACCACATGCATGATGATTTTATTGCTTAGGTGAGAGGCTGGAGAACTGCCTGTTGTGCCACCAACAAACTCTGTCAGAGAACTGCAAAGAGAAGGATTCACCACAGTGGTGAAGTTCTGCAGAGAAAGGGCTGCCTCACCTCTTACAGGCTCCCAGATTCGAAGGACAATCTGAACCAGTACAGCCAGTCCCGTATCTCAAGTAATTCAAGGACAGCTGTAAGTTTATGCTTCAACACTAACTATTGATCATTTTTCTTTGATTACTCAATGACTGTTGATCATTTCAGTTATCCTTATACCATAAAACTGTAACACAAGGAATAAGGAAGTTTACTAAAGAACTGGCTCCACAAATACTTACAGGTGCTGCAGAGCTCTGCCAGCAAGACATCTCCTGCAGTACACTCAGATTTGTCTTGCTTACCTTCTATTATTTCCTACTGGAACTCATTCCTGGCAAAATTATACTCAGCATGATACACACATCTGGTATACATTACTCTTTTGTTTAGGTTTTCCACTGGCTGTGTGAAAGGGTGTAACTATTTATATTACTTTAGTATTTCTTCTCTTCCTCCATTCATTTATTATACAACTTCTATGTTTGGTAATAATTATCTGTCCTCACAACTTTTCCCCCAACTTTCCTACATGTAATCCACGGAAAATATTAACCAAATCGATGACTAATAACAACAACAAAAAAAATTAGAAAAAATACTTTTAAAAAATCCTGCAAACCTCAAAATCCCAGAACTGTTTCCCAGCAGGTTTTATTTTATAATAGCAAACATGCCAAAGGGCAGGAGCAATCTGTGGTGTGGCTTTATGATACCACCAGCAAGGGACATAAAATGTTCTTCAGTTGTACTTTTCAAGTAACTTACCAGTAAGAGAAGAATGAGGCAAGAATTGGTTCACCTCACTGAGGAGCAAAATTTACTGTTTGATGAAGGTAAAGAAACATGAGATCTGTTCTAGCTGCTTTCAGCTATCATCTCTCTATAAAGACGGTTGCTTTCAGTTCACAGGTCACAAGATTACAAGCAAACTGCCACACACCACTTTGGTGTAAATGACAAATTCTATTTGTAATCAGCATCAAAGATTTTTCACTCTTAATCTGGAAAACAACCACTATATTTCTGGGTTTTTAAAGATATTTTGTTCCAAGTTGTTCTGGTGTTTGGCAAATCCCTACAAAGACCATTAGACCATTGTCCACTGAGAGGCAAAGTGCTAGCATTCAAATCCCATTACATTACTGCCTCACATGTGAGGATAGACCAGGAGTGCTGCAGTGATAACGAGTTTAGGAAAGAACTCTGAAAGATGTACTGTGAAAAAGTACTCCAGGCAAACACACTCCTCCCACAGTCTCCTATTGCAAAGAGCTTATTTCTGTCCCTGTGCCAGGAGGATTGTGGAGCTCAGGACCAGCTCCAGGGACAATGGTGGAGGACACAGCAGAGGCAGAGAAACAGGTCATGCAGCTCCTGTCACAGAAAGCAGTGCCAAACCTCAAAGTTACCAGGGCTGACACGGGGGAACACCTCCCTCAGGCCAATACCTTCCTTCGTACTGTACAAGACATGAGGCATTATCAAGGATTAAGATGCAGCACAACATAAAAAGCAGAGGCCTCCATCCTCACAACTATTGGAGAATAACATGCACTTAGAAAAAATTCCCTTTCTGCCTAGCTAGAAGGAATTTTGCTACTAGCTGGGTTTCAGGTTGGGTCAAACTTTCCTCCTTATCCACTAATTAGCTTGATATTTCTCCATTGTTGCACCACTTTCCTTAAATATAGCACCAGGCTCTGTCTTCCAGAATTCTCTAGAGCACCACAAAAATCTTAAGTGAGGGAATAGTAAATCCTACCTAAAATTAATAGATGTTTTAATGTAGAAACCAAAGGGCACTTCACTGTTCAGGAAACCAGCAGAACAGCCATTCCCCAGTCCTATGAGCAGTATAACCAATGCAGGCTCCATGTGAGGCTTTTAATAAAGGAGGATGTATATTCAGATACCCAAAAATTTCAGTTTGACCTGCCAAGGAGGTGAAGGACCTGAAGGAGTAGTGGCTTTTACTGTAGCAGAATCACTGAGTAATACCACCCAGGGGAAAACTCCAGGCAAGTTCTCATCTGCTTGCCATTATAAATTATGTCGACCCTTCAGTCGGACTTATGTAATTTTCCCTGTGGAGACACACCGAAGTTGTACAACTTTTCAGCAAGTCATTCTGGGGAAAATCCCAATAGAAACCTGCCTGTGTTTTGGCATAATTTAAGGGCTAATATCCAAAGAAATAATCCAGAAAGCCAGCTTTCCAAAGGATATTTAGCCTTGGGGACACCTAAAAAAAATTTAAGTGTTCCCAAAGTGTTTCATCCACACCTGTGCTGAAGTGCAGGGCAGTTTGGAAGGTTTCTCACACAGCTCCATCTAAGCTCCCAAGCTCCAGAGCCCAGGCAGCAGTGCCTGCAGGCCAGTGAGCTCCCTGAAGAGACGCTCGATCCCTGATTAATTGTGCAGCAAAAGAGGCTCTAATTTGCCAACATCCAAACCCCAGCCCACTGCTGGTACGATGAGATCAAGAAGGAGTAGAGAGGACTAATGCATCCTCTGCACCTTTTAGCCACTTTCTAAGCACCTCTCTCTCCTTCTTTAAGGTAACTGATATATCATTTATATCACATGAACCACTGGGCATAGGGGATACATCCATCATTGTACGTATGCATAAAGGAAAAGTAAATGACATGAAAAATACTATTATGCAGGAGGACCTAGATTCATCTTTTGACTTATACTGAGTCAAGCCTGTTTAAGACAGAGGCTTACTTTGAAGCAAGTTTTGTTAGCCCTGAGATTCCATCAAAAAGAAAACCATAGGCTGGCTTTTCAACGAGTCTACATTTACCCATCAGCTTCCTCATTTTGCAGCTTTACAAAGGGGTTTGGTTTTCTGTAATAATAAATTACTTACGTTGCACTGTTTGTCCATAGATCTCAAAACTAATTAAAAAAAATGTCTTACAATCAGTTAACTGTTGTTTGCACCCTCCTGTACCCTTACTGCAATGGGGCTTGAACCAAACCTTTAATGCTGCTATAGGCCAGGTGCTGCTAAAACTTATTTTATGTATACTGTGTATTTCATAAAAACAGACTTATTTATTTCCATCATACCTATTGCTATTAACATTG
Organism: Brachypodius melanocephalos; assembly: GCA_013398615.1. Classification (NCBI taxonomy): domain Eukaryota; kingdom Metazoa; phylum Chordata; class Aves; order Passeriformes; family Pycnonotidae; genus Brachypodius; species Brachypodius melanocephalos. The sequence goes on along the minus strand of VZSR01003282.1, from coordinate 6,553,665 downwards.
ACCCTAATTTTGCAACAGTGACTGGGGATCAGTTGGACCTACCCAAACAAAGTAGTTTCAGTCTATTCAATAGCTTGCCCTCTGTAATGATTGTCAGTCAATAAGGGTATTTCAAAAAGAAAACCAACCCTTCATCTCAGAGATTTTTCATGTTGATTCTCTTGAACATTTTGGGATTAATTGAATTACAGTTATTTTCAAAGTATATGTGTACTTGCCTATATGTTTCATGACAAATGTCTTTAAAACTTGATTTTATAATTTAATTGACATTTATTTTGGCAATAAGCTTATTTCTTATGAGCCTGTCTTCGGCACATGCTCTGTGCTACTTTCACATTAACAGTTAATAAGGCACATTTAACTGAACCCCTATTGCTGCAATGTGGTCTGTAGCTAAAAACTTTTGGGGAGTCTTTACTCACAGTTAACAAAAGTAAAGTCAAAATGGACTGAGTGAGTAGGATATGCTAGAAGAGGAAGCAATCAAGAATTTCAAACTATTCCCTATAAATTTTGTGTGATAAGATACAACACAGGTAGAAAACAATACTTGTTAGTTTTGGAAAACATTTTTTCCTTTTATATTTTTTACTTCCTGATTCAATTAAGACAAACCTGAGATAACATAGTCAACACTTTTGATTCACCTGATTTCAATGATTTGTTTTGTACCAAAGGGCTAAAGACAGTACCCTCCAACAAAATACTGCACAGAAAAAAACCTCTCTGAATTGCCTATAAAAATGTTGGTTCCATTTCTAAAATCAGTACAATGATCTACTGAACAGGTTAAGATTAAATTTTACTAAGGTGTAGTAGAGGCAGAAAAATTGGAAATCTCCCCTCTAGGCAGATGCAGACATGAGCATAAAGTGTCTGGAAAGCACCAACATTCAAATACAGATGCGAATTTAAAAGTCTGTAAGGTTTCTGCATCTACAGGACACATTATCCACAGCGGCTGCACACGGCAACTTCCTGGGCAAAGTCATTCACCTATTTTACATGGTCTGTTCTATCAGCCAAGCTTTTTCACAAAACACGAGGTTAAATCAAAAGTGTCAATGGCATCTTTCAGTGCTACTAGCTGTAAACCTCTTTTATAATAATAGTTAAAGCATTAAACAAAAAAAATCTACCCTTACTTACAAGGCAAAGCAGAAAAGGAAGGTCATTCATTACACCCCATTCACTATTTTCTGTTTCATTCTGTAAATATTATAGTGCTACTGAGAAAAAATATAATGTCTGAGGTTCTCAGATCTTCCTTCAGAGTTTCAATCACTTGCTTCCCAAGAAGGGCTTTAACAAATACCACACTGTTCTGCCAATATTTGTATGCAGCACCACATAGGGCAAGCTGCCAAACTTGCATGGTTTAAAGAGCCAAGGGTGGAAAACTGACACCCTAACAAACACACTCCCAGCTTTGTGTCTTTTAAAGTGGTGGTAAAAGTGTCATCTTTGCCTCTGACTGCAGCTTCGGAAGGCTCTTTTGTTTGCTCGCTCTATTTCTCCAGAAATGCAGTATTTAATAATCGCTGCTCACTAAACTTCAGGGATTTGTTTCATGCTCAAACATTTCTTATGCAATTAGAAGCCTTTTGCTCTCCACCAGCTGCACTTTAAATGTATTTTAATTGGCTGGAATTTAGAAGGAATCCATTTGGCAGTCATTTACATTTGAAGCACGCCCCTAGCAGCTGAAAGAGACCCCAGAAGCAGCCCGATTACTTCATCAAAAGAAACTGCTTGAATACTCTCAACTCCTACATAGCTAGAGAGAACTCTGTTACATAGGTGTGGTGATGTAATTAATAATTCTCTGCTATGTTTTTGCTTATACTGGGACTATAATGGATTATCAACCGATGCATTTAGGGAGTGGTCTCAGGTTTACAGCACTCAGCATTAGTTTTCAAACATCCCTGTATTTCCAGAGGGGCCTTTCTTGTGCTGTTTCACTATCTGATGTAGCAGCACTGTGGCCCTAACACTGGTATTATTGTTTCTATACTCGCAGCACAGCAAGAATGTCACCAGCTGGAGTTTTGTGTATAATATTAGTTTAAAAGCTTCTAATGTGCTAGTTATTCACGGATCAAAGTGTAAACTAAGTTTAGGACATTACATTAGGAATGGCTCAGTTTTCCATTTCTCTTTATTTTTGGGCTCGTAATGTGTACTGCAAGCCAACTTTGCAGACCTTGATTTAATGTAGTACGCTCACCCTGGCCTGCAGTTTGTAATGCAGAGGTTTAAGAGTTGACAGCAGTAGGGAGAGCTACCAACAGCTGCTCAGAAAAAAAGAATGAAAAGACGTTAAGGGGAGAACTACAAGAATTCCCACTGTAAAATGCAGCATTTAGGATGAATGTAGCGACATTAGCAGGTCAGATTTAAAAACAGAGAGACATTCCAAATGGTGCTGATTGAACGTGTGGTATCTGAAAAACCCAGAGCTCTGCAATCCATGAAAGCTCCTGTGAAATTGTAACTGCTTGAGTGTTCACTTATCATCAGCATGCCATGGAGGATGAAGAAGCAAAAGAAAAGGGATTATTCTCTAGCTGAAGTACAATGAGAACTGTTTTCTGCATTTAAAAGGTGAATAGTTCTTGAAGTGAAGTTATGACAATACTTGCTGCTTACAGAGAAAAGCAGCATTTCAAGTGCATTGTATGAAAAGGAGAAGGATTAATGCCACAAGGAGAGACCATTACACCATAGAAGAGCTGCCTATTTTAATAATTTGACTCCATCCAACTCTGGAAATTTCCATAGTTAACTGGCTTATATTCCTAAGTAGTGGAAAGCTTCAGTGTACTATTGAGTGCTTAAGGGAACTTACTGGACAAAATACTTTAAAAAGTACTAAAAACATGCAGAAATTGCCAAAGCAGATGATAAAACATGAGAAGCCAAATATTTGTTATATTTCAACCACCTTATGATACTTCACTGGGTGAGGGCCAAACAGCTCTCCAGACTCTATTTGCATTATTACAGTAACACAGTGTACCACGCTGACTTAATGTATTTCATCCTCAAATATATTCATGACATACAGAAATATTCTTGTTTTCCTCCTTTTAAAGGCACAAAGCCTATGACCAACTTGTGACCGGACCCCAGCTTCTCCATGCTTTCCTCAATATATAATTGTCCCATGTAGAGACACATGTCGCCACAACCCAGATCAGAGCTGACGCAGGTTAACAGCTGAAAAGCACAAGGAAGCATCTTAGATCTCTGAAAGCCAAAGGAAACAGAAATGGGGCTTAAATCCAGAATTCTTTCACCCTCATCCAAGCAGAAAAAGATTAGAGAGCCGGATACCTTTGTCTCATCTCTAGTCTACCAAAACAGATGACAAAACTCCAACTGAGTTCAAAAGGTGACACAGACAGAAGAAGAGTTGCAGAACTATCTGTGACCTCAGCTTTAAATGAAAAGAAAATCCTATGTCATTACAAGCAAACAAAATACATCACATGTGAATCCTTACTCATGCATCATTGAAAACTTCACAGCTTTGCCTACATGATGTTATATGTTTGTTTAAAAATAGAGTCTTCCTGATATAAGCATTAGCATGAAAGTATCCGGGGGAGTATCAATAAAAATGGTGATGGATGAAGAGGAGCTCTAGACAGGAAAGTAAATGACAACAGCCAGCTCCTGTCCCCCTGCCTCTGCTGAGGGGCAAGCAGCAAACTTGGGAAAAGAAAGGTCAGCACACTATTCATGCTGTCACTCTGGGAATCCCCTGTATTGTCAGGGACTGTATGGTGACAGCCATGAAGCCCTGATGTGTCCTTGACTCTTACAGGACACTGAAGACAATTGGCCATTATTTAGCTTCAATATCTATCTTCACCATTATTTAAATGTGAGACATTGGCAAATGTTTCCAAAGAAACAGTACTGGTGTGATTTTCTAAAGAGGGAAACTGATTTATTTTCAAGCCTTATCTGAGATTCGAGTCACAGCAACAATAAGCCTCAGAAAAGCTGTACACTAAATTAATTTTCTGGTAGGAGTTCTGCAAGAAAACCCTCGGATTGACAAAATTTAAGCGTAAGCAATATTTACTATTAGACAGTTAATAGCCCTAAACACAGGGAAAAGGAAAAGCATTTCTCTGAAATTTTAGAAACTACTGAAAATATAAGACACAGAGAAAATAGGGGTGCTATCAAAGGAAAGATAATCAATCCTTCAAATGCAGAAGTATCAAGCAGTAAAGAATACTTCCACCATGTCTAATGGCAATTCTTTGCTGCTTTCCTTCCCTATCTGCTCTTGGCATTTGGCTGGACAAGAGGGATAAAACCCCACATTACAGTCACACACACAAGCAAAAATGAACTGTGGCAAAGGAGACACCCCGCAGTGAATGAAAAGCTGGTGTGCTCTTATGCAAATTCTATGCATCAGTGAAGCAGATTCTAGTCTAACAGAACAACCTTCAGGAGATATATAAGGCTATTAGTGTAACTGATACCTGCTTGAAAGTGAGAGAGGGGAGGGGGATGAGAACACAAGTATGTAGGATTTATTAAAAGAGCAGCCCAGCAGAGTCTTAGTGAAACATATGAGAAATGACAAAAGTTATGTCTCTGAAGAGGACTCTAGGTAAAATATGTCACCTAGCCTGTATGCCAGAAACCAGGAAGTGGAAGTATTAAAATGAAGCTTATTGTAAGCTTTTGAAAACTAGGTGAGAACATTGGCCACTCAATTATTTTTCTTTAATTCAGAGGCTGCCCATGTGAAACACTCTGAGGGCAAGTAATTGGATGATCAGGCTCACCCTGGTCCTAACAGAAATAGGCAGGCAGAAGGAAAGCAGGGAATAAATTGCAGCCTTTGCACTCACAAAGTGGGATTATCTCTGTACATTTTACATCATTTTCTGCCTCTCCATCTGCCTTCTGTACATTTCAAGATTTCCAAATCTGCACAGACAAGTATAGGATAACAGCAGAGTTAAGCTCCACTGACCTGTGATACTTTCCTAAGTATCATCCAAAAGGTGTCACAGCACATAAGCAACTCCCTCCATGCTGTGGTGTATGGGAAGGGATGTATATTTATTAAATACATTTTTTTCTCTGACCTTCTTTTGAAATCTGGTTCTGCATCCCTTGCTCTCTTCCTTCAGGGAATTACATCCAATTCAGCCTTACAAACGCATAGGGTGTATCTTCATGAAGACTGTACAAAATCTCTGAAACTCACAGCACGGCTGCCAGGTCCCTAGCAAGATTATACTCCACTGCATCACTCCTGATGCATTGCACTGCTTTTCCATGCTGACATATTCCCAGTGGAAACAGGGCTTAACAAAACCATGACCAGGTATGAATGTGTCTTATGCTACTGGACAGCAAAGTTGAGGAACAATAGAATTTATACAAAAGATATCTTATTCCTTTTGGATGGCAGTGACCTGCTTACAAGACTTTGATGCTGTGCAGTAGTAGAACAGGTGAGGAAGACATTCACTTTCCCTGTGCATTAACACCTCACCTTCTTGAGAGCAGCTGGAAAGGGTTTGGAGATGTCAGAAACCAACCCCCACCCTTGCAGTAAGCAGCACTATGAGAAATGCTTCCATGTCATCCATCTGCTGGGACTTCAAATGTCATCTGTCTGGGACTCCTTTGAAGGAACAAAATCTCTGATATTGGAACTGGAACACAGGGCATGTTAGGGAATACCAGGAGCTGAGAGGACAGACTGCCTTTGATAGATCAGTTCCCTAAAGATAAGCTGCATGCATTGTTGGGCTGTTATCTGCTACACACACTCCTGCGATAAGGTATTTCCAGCACTGTTACATTCTTCTAAGTAGGCCTCAGTGCTAAATATGGAAAAAAAATTTCAAAAAATAACAACTAGTTTGTGTCCAAGGTTAAATCCATACTATCAGCAAAATTGGCTTGGTGTAAAGTCATATTATTCAGCCCGAAGATAAATTTGGAAGCTTATCATGGTGTTCGTGTCCCTGGGCTTCTCACCACAGCTTCTCAAATTTGCCCCTCAAAATACTATGACTTCCTTGTTGCCTCATTTCACTTGAAAAGGGAAAAGATCTTTTAAATATGAGTTTGGATCCAGAATTCATGGAATCATATGCTTTGCAAATCACTGCAGTCAGAGAAGGCAGTGATCTCTTCATGAAAGGAGAATAAGACCACACCTGGTTGATACAAAAATCTCCAGACCATTCCTTGGCACAGGCATGGCCTCGGAGTTCAGGTTTTGAAGGCAGGAGACACCAAAGGCTGTGGGATAATGCAATCAACTACAAACAGGTCTGGACAACATAACTGACTGGAGGGCAAAAGTAAACAGAGGTGGAGCAAAAACAATCCAAATTATGCATCCTGTGTGGATGAACATTCACCTTCAGGGGAGTCAGTCTGCTGCCCTGAGGATGTGTCATCCTCAAGTGAATAATATTTACTTTGATGCATAAAGACAAATGCCATTTTCAGTTGCTGCAAGCTGGTTTACCTTTTAACCAAACAGATTCACAGGTCAAGATGTGACAACTTGAAAAGTAATATAAAAGGACTGTAGGAAAACTATATATTTTAAAAAGGTATCAATGTATCACTCTCTTCTTGTGGAAAACATATAGCACCCCATTGTAAATATTTAAAATATTTAAAACACCTACTGCTATTCTAAGACTTTTCACTGAGGATTAAGTTATTTACAAAAGTTGGGAAAGACACAGGGGTGCCCGTGATTGTTCATTCTTATTACTTTTATCAGCTTATATTTCTATTAACTGTTAGGTTGAGGAAGACTAAAAAACACTCGGCACAGGATATCAAGGACCTCTACAAAACTGAATGTTTTGTTAATGCACATTTCTAATAATCTCTTTCTCATAAGCACTCCTAGCTTGTAACAAAATAATGCCCAAAAGTTCATTTCAAAGACAATATTTTCTATAAATATCAGAAGGTATGACATTCTCATTAGCTTAATTAGGATAAGACAACCTGAAAAGGGCAGATGGTTTTTAATTAAACTATGTCTTGGAACAGCACGAAATGGTAATGCACAGTATGACCAGTGACACCGGTAAAATACTAATTTTAGTGAAATAAGGTTGTAATCCAGGACACCAGCCATACCACTAGATCATCAGTGCTGGAGAATTTCTGTATGAACACAGAGTTCTAATTTTTCCTCTGATGGAAGAAAGTTCCAGATCCTACTTTAATTACTCAGGCTTTCACCACTACTTAGCAATTATTATAACAATGCATATATTAATAAATGTGTTTCAAATATTCATTTAATAACAGCAACTGGAACATGATACAGTATTAGAGGATTCAGCATCTAAACCTTCCCAGAAAGCAGGGATATAGTAAATGATGTGTTCTCATGACGCTTTTAGGTAGTGTATAGATGGGACGTAATTAAAGTAAGACCTAATTAAACCTTTTCTTCTCCAGAGACAGACAGGTAAAACATAACTTACTGTATTCTCGAGCACAAAAGAGTTTGAAATTGTCTTCATGATTACACAACTGCAGATTCTCAGTACAGCAAACAAGAAATACAGTGACAGTTGGGAATTAGTGTAGTTGCTACTTCTTCCCATTTCAATCTGAACTGATTTCTAATCCCTTGAAACAAAGCAGTCAGGGTCTATCCTGCTTAGTAGAGAAAACTTGTTTATTGTAGCTTACTGCTAAAAGATTGTATAGGTGGTTCTGCTCATGTTAAACTGAACTGCTTTCAGTGGTGCACCACAAAAATCCACCTGCGTGGAACCAGCCACTTCAAAGTGTGTTCTTGGGCAAGTTACATAACCCTTGGTTAACAACTGGCTTTCTTTGTGGCAGTACTCACTATCTGTAGGTATAGAAAACCATGCATCACCACATTAGTGAGCTCTGTAAAAAGTGGTGGTTACTTTATATCTGGTGTGAGATCTCTGAGATGATGGCTGGCCTCAGTGGCCTGTGTGATGCATATGTGGAGAAACTGAAAAGAAAAAAGAAAAAGAAAACAAACAAACCAGCAGCACGTGCTGAAGTCAAGACTCTACATGAAGCCACACACTGAACTTCAGTCCCTCTTGAACCTGAAGCACTGATTCAGGGTTCTCTAGAACTCTTTCTGTCTACTTCTGTTCTAATTTGTGCCTGCATCTCTTAAGGATGTTTGGCACTAAAAGTATTCTGAAAGCCTTACACAGAAAGCTCCCAGAGGAAACAACCCCCTCCTCTGTGTCTTTCAAAGAGCAGCTGAAAGTAAAGTGTGCTAAAGAAAGGTGCCACCCATCAGGATTTTCTATACTAGAGGAGATCCAGCAGCAAACACCCACCCCAACAGCTGGGGTCCCACCACCCAGGCCCCCCTAGTCAGCTGGGGTGAACTGGATGTGTCTGCTGTCCAACCCCTCCACTGCAGGGGAGCAAGGAAGGGCAGTCTGACTGCTCAGAGCCCTCACCAGGTAAAACTGTCCATGGGCCAAGGGTTTTGTCAAGGGAAATACGACCAAGGCTGGGCTGCATTAATATTGAGAGCTGATTATTTTACCTCTGCTTTAGGGCTGTTATAAAATTATTGCCTTGGCTAAAGAAGGGCCTAAAACAAGTTGAAAAACTCTTTTTGAATGTTAGTGGGTCTGTGTAACAACATGAACTAAAATAGTGGAGTAACAAGTGTCCTTAAGCTTGGCTGTCCAGCTCCGAATGGCTGGACAGGATGATGCAGAAGGATGATGCAGAAGGAAAATCCAGCTTATAAAGGCAGAGCTGGGCCAGGAATCACAGCCATAAGGTGTAAATGAGAGAACAGACATCTGCCAGTCAGCACAGAATTACTGTCATTGTCTCTTCTTTCAGTTCCTTGCTCTGCAGAACTGGATAACTTTCTCGTCAAATGACTGTGGTAGAAAGAGGCAAGGAACTCAGCTATGAAATCCTCTGCTGGAAGCACTTACAGAAGATGAACATTGTAACTTGAGAAACATCATGCTTTTAGAAATCTATTCTAGACACACTACTGTACTAAATTTTCCCAAGCATAGGTGATTTTTAGCAGAATTTTCTTTGTTTGTAAGGACATGGGAAAGAGAGTGGGACAAAGAGTTGCAGCATGACTAGTAAACAGATCCAAATCTTATTAGGTCACAAAACTACAGCAAGTCACAGAGCTCTGTAAGATCTTCCAATTGCTTCACTTTTCCTCCAAAAGCCACTGAGGCTCTCTGAACACAGCAGAGAATGATATGGCCAGTTCTCTTGCACTAAATAATTGTGGTTGAATTCTGAACAAACAAACCGCTGTAGGATAGTGCTATTTACAATTACTCATATTAGTGAACATGAGCATATATAAACACTCCAACCAGAACAAGAGCAGTTTGGTCAATGAATCAGCAAACAACAGGAAGAAAAAGGCAAAATCACTGCCAAAAAAAGGATGAGAATAAAATAGCCAGACTGGGAAGAAGCAATAAGTTTGGCATTTCAATTTATCTGACCAGAAATTCAGATTTAAGTTTTTTTTTTTTCATTCTACACATTACTCCTCCATTTTCTGAGGCCCTTTGATGCTATACTGTGGGCAGCTGAATTTGCTCTTCTGTTTCCATTTCCAGGATAACAATAAGCATTCACCAGATCAAATCTGATTTGTGCCAGCACAGCTTTTGGCCTGTGCCTCCTTGACCACACAGCCCACAGATGGGTTTTATCTAAGTTCAAAATAATATAATGGATTACTTAAAGCATCTCCTGATGACAAAGCACTTTTAAGCATATTCATGGTGCAGGACTGAGAAAGGACAGCTGGACGTCTGCAGGAACAAATGTGGTGTCTGTTTATAGCCAGAGTTTGCAGAGCCCCAGCAGTGATGCTCTGAGTCAATGCATCCTCCAGCTACCCAGGTCAGCACCATGTGTGTTGAGGTCACGTTAACCCTTCTGCACTTGCAGCAGAGTGTTCCTGTAAATGATTGTTTACACCAGCTTTCCACCCGAGAAATCCTCTATGAGGATCTTGTGTTGATAACTGACAGTGAATCAGACCCTGAGAATTTGATAGCAGACCAGCAATTAACTTTTAAACATTCTGCCCAGCTGTGGAATTATTGAATCTAAATAAACTGCATGTCTAAGGCAATTTTCTTCCTTGCATGACAAACCTAGGTTGCTTTTAATCTGATCCCTAAATAGACCTCTCCCATTTGCATTTAGCCAAATATTTTGCTGTAAAACTTTAACAAGGGGAATGATGATTCACCTGAATTATAGCTATACATCTGCAGTAACTGTTTGCAAGGATGCTTGGATGCTCAACACACCCATGGGCTTGCAAAATAATCCACAGGAATGTACATTAGAAAAACACAGCCATAAACACAGCAAGATGAAGGTTTGTCTGGGAACCAGTCAGTTGAAACAAATATTTTTGCTCTGAGCAATTAGAATCACAACTAAAAGGTGTTCTTTTCACTATGAGGTACGTGCATGCAGTTCATATAAAAGAAATTTTTAGCTCTTAGGTCAGTAAGTGCATTCTTAAAAACTGCAAGCACAAGGGGCAGATAAAGAGCCCGAGCCCAGGTCAGCCTTGTATCACACATGAAGATTGATTGAGGCAGAGCGATTGCAATAACAAGCATTTCAATCATGCCCTAGGCTTCGCTAGAAAAGAGCTTTTAAAAGGCAACAATAGAGACACTAGTGCTGAGACAGGAAAACTCCAGTGTGTATCATCTGGATCTCCCAGATGCTAGGCTGTGCACTCATGATGGATTGACTTGTCTATACCACGGGAGCACGTGGGGAGCATTTCATTGTTCTCCTCTTCTGCCACTATTCTTTGGACTCAGTCCCCCACAGGATTTGGGCATGGGGCTGCACAGGGCCTCAATGGCATCACAAGGCTTCTCTCCTGAGCTATCATCACCATGTTCTGGTTATTACTTTTCTTCCAAAGAAAAAGTCTACCGTTTCTGCTTTTCATGACTCAGAAGGCAGCTGAAAATGAGGACGATAAGCTTTAACAGCCGTAGCAGATAAAATGTATTTGATATGCTATTTTTATTCTACTGTCATGTTGCAATTAAAAGGAAAAATTTGCCACCTTTTTCTTCCCAATTAAAAATCTCCAGATGGAAGTTGACTGGGCATGCTGCAGGGGAATAAGTAGTCACATTCATCCAAGAAGATAGCAATACTTTTTGTCTATAGCATCAAAGCAGTAGTCTGAAGGTGCAGAATGGGAATTTACAGAGATCCAGCAACATTTTTGTATAAAAGAGGCACACATTGGATGGAAAATATAACAAAAGGAGGATGCATTCACTTGTTCAATGATCAGAGAGACCTCAGCACTACCAATTACTGTACGATTGATGCCACAGCTTTGCAGCACTTTGAAGATTTCCAGGTTGTCTGAGCCGTTTCCATTCTGTGTTGTGGGAGGAATTCTATCTGTCATAATTCCTATTTATTCTGTCTGTACAAGAACAAAACAGTGCACATTTGTGGTACTTGTGTCATTTCATAGGAAAAAATACAGAAAAACTGACCAAGTCATAGAATAGTAAAGTTGATTTGGGAGAGGAGAAAGCAGAAAAAGCAACTTTTTACACAAAAGGATCTTGGAGCACTGGAAGACTGCAAAAACCAGAGACCTGAGTGGAAACTAGAGCTTTGATAGGCAAACAAGACAAACAACAGCCTGCTCAGAGCTGCATGATGAAGGGTTCTGCTCCTTCTACTCTATCACCTGTATTCATGTCTAGTGCAGAGAGAAGAGTCTCGGGGTTCAGAGTTGCTGCTGATTTAAAAATAGATCTGCTAACCTGTGGTTTAATAGCTATAAGCAAAGAGTGTAAAATTTGTTAAGTTTCAGGCCAAGTTTAGTCATATTTCCACATCACAGCAAATCCACCTACCCCTCTGGCAAGAAACTGAGAGATCACAGAATCAAGAACAAACATGTACTGCTGTAGGATGCACATTACATTTTTAAGCTCAGACACTTAAAAGTTTTCACTGTAAAAGAGTTAATGATGGGCCAAAACCCCAAAGGTTTTTATCCTCCTTTCCCAGCTGTCAGCTTCAGCTGCAGATAAAACAGGATCCTGATTTGAGCTTCATAGATAAAGCCAGCAAAACATGCAAAGTTGAGATCATTCCCACGAGCACTGGTAAATTCCTCACACACAAGACCACGGTGCTTTTCCATGCTTTTTTCTTTTGTCTTGTTTTACAAACAGCAAAAGTACCAAATTTTTATATTTGTGCCTGGGAAATGTAGTTGTTTCCCTAAATCTGCGATCTTGGCCCAAGAGTCAAAGGCCTTAAAGTAATTGTGGCCATCTGAGAAAAGAGCAAATGTTACAGTGCAGGTCTGATGGAAGGAAAGCAGCCCCAGGTACAGGCAGGGGTGTCACCAGGGGTATTCCAAATTAAGTGGACTGGTATTGTTTCCTTCTATTGACTTCATTACCCATTTGATTTCAAACAACATGTTGTAACACAGTTCTGTAGACAAAGTGCTTGTATTCATATTGACAGAGCCTGTGAAATCTGTGGAAATTATTTACTAAAAAGCAGAAAAAAACAAAACTCTTGACTTCCTCAATTTATGAAATTCACACCAAAATCAAGATGATAAAATCATGTGTCTCAACATAAGTTGTGTTAGCCGATTTACTGATTACTTCTGAGGGAGCATGGAGAGCAAAATCATTTCCCAGAGATTAGAACATGACTTTTGGACAATGAAAATTGCATCAGTCATACATTCCTCTGAAATAACTGTCATTCATCTTAACATGCATTCCTGTCCTCTTGCTTCATTTCAGTTGGAAAAGAATCTGGTAAAACTTGGTATATTTTTATATAAACTAAGCAGTGAAAGAATTATTTGCTCTGAGTATTACTTAAGACTGAATATGTAGGGGTTTTTTAAAATATGGGTTAGGATGAAGACTATTTTTTTTTCATTTTGCACATACCAGATCTACAAAGAAAATATAACACACTTTTAGAATTCCAGGGCATACTTTTTTAAATCTTCAACTACATTAATTCTCGTGTTCTTCATATTTGAAAAGAAAATTTTTTTTAAAAAGACAGGTTATTAAGTGATTTAAATCACAGCAGAGCCTTTACAACTGACTCAACAACCAGCTGTGAAAAGAGCCAGATCCTAGATGAAATGGACTGTAACATATTTACAAAAGAAAGTAAGGAACATAACCTTCAACTTTCCCTTAGGCCTCATAAAAGAGGTTCAGATGTGATTTAAGAGACCTGAGGAAGGAAGGTATGGAGCACAGCAGACCTACTTGCTGAAAAATGAAAGAAAAAAAATGGCTAAGCCCTCCAAAATTTAGTTACTTAAAATATTATAAGCTCAATTATTTGCAATTAATTATATATCTTTCATCCTCTCTTCTTCCAAGAGACGATTACAAACAGCGTAAAAATCTATTACTAAATTGATGTAATTCCACGTAAAGTATTCTTAAAGAAGAAAAAAAAATTAAAAATCAGAAGTACTCTTTTCCGTCAGTTTGGAGCAACAGCAACTAAACAGGAGTTCTGATTTTTCCCTCTGGCAATGAAGTTCAGACCTGCACAAAACCCCCAGTTGTCTCTGCAAGAATGTTTCTCAGTACAGTGTGAGAAACTGAAAGGAAACGAGAGGGAAATTCAGAATTTGCATGAAGATAATTTAACTACTTCACTTCTCCATCACCACAACTACTTCATTTCTCCATAAAATTTCACCAGATCCATGTTACCCATGGCATCTTCCTTCCTTCTTCCAGTTTATTAGACACCAAAACAAGTCTTCTGAAAAATCTGATGTCCCATTAGATATTTTCATATTTAGTGAAGAGGAAAAAAGAAGAAGCAAAAAGGAAAAAAAAAATCAGTCAGGTGCTCTATGAATCATGGTGCGGTTTGAAGCCTGAATTCCTTAATAATAATGTTTCTGCTGACACATAATGTTTTTATTTGCCTTCAGAACTGTGTTAATAATGAGTAATTCCACTTGGAAAATATTTACATTAAAGTATTTATTCTTATGTCACAGGCACAGATAGTGTCTTCTCTAAAGGGAAAGAGCAGCCAGGAAATGACTAATATTGAAGCCAATTTTAATGTGCTGCCCTGGGATTTCCTACCAGAAATCTGATATGCACATCCAACCTCAGCCACAACCATTTGGGAGACACAAGGGTGGACTAGTCCCGAGGATTTGGATACCTCACTGCATTTAGTCAGTCAGACAAAAAACTTATAAGAGTCCCCAGCACAGTGATGATTTTTAAAGCCTGCAAACACAATTTCGAGTCATGTATAACACTTACAGGATGAACTAATACCTCAGGCAGAGAACTGAATATTTGCCATATTTCACTAACAGCACACCAATCCCAGCTTCACTCTAAACTGGCATTGTCGTTTGGAGACAGAGGGAATACAATATACTGTAATGTGGGTGAAGGGATTAATGATCTCTTCTGGAAAGACAGTCTGTAGAGAACAAATAGAATAATTAAGGGCTATGCTGATTGATTTTAGTTGTGAGGCAATAGGGACCCTGATGACTCTGAATTCAGAGCTATGAAGACAGCAAAGCTCAGGAGAAAGCTGAACTGGGCATTAGCAGTTAAATTAACAGTTAATTTGGGAATCCAAAATCAAGCTTTCAGAATAATTTTTACACCCCATAGTTAAAAAAACAGGACAATGAAAGTAAAACAGAAGAACCCTTACAGAATGCAATTCCTACTAATTATTAATATCCTACTAATTAATAATATCTAATAATATCAAATCACACTTTTTAAACACCAGTTTACATTTCACTTGAGAGTTTGTAAATTATATGGTAAGGTAAGATTAGAAAGATCTTTACTGATGTCTTTGTTTGCCAAAGCGCCCAAGATGTCTTTGCATCAGTTTAAAAATACTCCATTTCAGGTAAGCAATATAACAGCATCTCTTTGTGTTAGGTTTAAAAGTTAATCTTTAAACAGTCTACAGTGGTTTCAAAGTTGTCAATTGCAATTGAATGTATCCTTCTGAAAACAAAGTCACTGCCTCTGTTGAAAATCTTGTCCAGAAAACTTTCTCCACACAGTATTTGCTGTAAAAGGGCTGCCCAGTTCAGGCAGAAACAAGCTCTTCTGAGAAGCTGGGAAATCATAGTAAAATAGCATAAAGAGGGGGCTAGAAGGGAACTTTCCAACGATGAAAACAGGGAGTAAGGACAGTGCAATGTGCTGCTGAGCATCAACAGCAAAAGGCTTCCCAATATTGTCAAAGTACGTTGTAGACAAACCCACCAGACTCAGGTGCTGAATGTGACTGCCTATAATATCGATTTAAAACTGAAAACAGAGAAATAAAACTGAAAGAACAGAGTAAAACATTACCCACGTCATGTGTTTTTCTTCACAGCCATATCCAAAGATGAACATCCCAGGAATTCTGCAGATGTCTCCCTTAAATTCCTAACAGAAGACAAATATCTGCTGGGACTGAAACAGACCCAAGCAGATAAATATTTCAGGTTGAAAGTGCCCAAAGGACTTTGCGCATCTTCAATACCTCTTTGGACCCTCCGACTGTGGGAGAGAGCAGTGAAATTCAGTGTGAAGCAAAGCCATGTAACAGAGACACAATTAAGATATGCCTTAGTCTCTAAAAATCCTGGCTTCCAAACACAGCAGGTTCTCTGTTTGCTTTGCATGACTGAAGGAGAAAATCCAAACATGATACATCACTTTCCCTTTTGAACTTGCGCTTTTAAACATTCCCAACAGCCTGTGCAGGAGACAATCAAGGAACTAATGAGATCGCTACATATGGCCCTTGGATGTTGTGGCCATTGTGTGCCCCACAGGCCACAGTGCCTGCTGTCCACCACTCCTTAATGACATCTGTCCCCTCGCAGGACAACCCACCTGGCAGCACCTATGAGCTGGAGAGCCAGTTGTCTGTGTTGTGTTGGGGACAAAAGGTTGACAAAAGGGCACTATTCATGCTGCTCCGTGACAGATTGTGCAGCACAGCATGGGCTCCTGGCACTGTCCTCTGCTCCCAGTGTCCTCCTGGAGGGAGCGTGTTGAAGGCACAGAGTTTTCCCATCAGTTCTTATCATTTCTAGATTATGGATGGAGAAACAGTGCAAAAAACTTGCATTTTGTCAGTGTTCCTGCCCTCAAGCCATCTGAACTTTTCCCAGTTGTTTTGCAGATGGGGAGAAGGCTGCCTGCTGTGCATAATCTGCACAATGGCCAGTCTGACACCTTGGTTGTTGGCAAGTTGTTTATTTGATCACTTACCCATGGTTACAAAGCTCATTGTTACATTGTGCTACTTTTATAAATGTTTCTAGGCTTGCTTTTTCAAACTGGCCGCTGCTTTCCGGAAGTGTGCAACCCACAGTGCTCTCAGGTGACCCAGAGCTAACGAAAGTCCAGCTCTGCTTCTCTAAATCTCTGACAGTTTGCTCAAGAGATGGATGAATTTATAAAGCTGGGAAGAATTGTTTCTGAGAAAGGTGACATGAGACAGATGTTAGTCATATTCCCTAATTTCTTTTCACTGAGACACATAACGGTGAGACTGAATTTACCTTTGCCATGATATAATATGCAAACTCTTGTTTCTCTGTCTTGAAAAAAAAAAGCTATTTTTTCTAGGGAAAAATATACAAAGACATGCCTGAGTATTGCCACAGGCACCTTTAATGAAGATTTAAAAGATATTTCAAATGGAAACCCTGGCAAACCTTTCCTCCTCCCCAAAACAATCAACTGCCAACAGCAAATATTTCTGCTGGCAAACACTTTTCTGCTCTATAAAATTCTTCCCTATTAGAAACCTCCTTCCCTAAGGCCTGGTAAAAAGGGTTTAGAAAACTCTGTGAACATTGTCAAGTGGAGGCTGCACTTTGCCTTAGGGCCAGAAGGGACCATTAGATCATCTCATCTAACACCTGCATTAAAACAGGGAAAAAAAACCAAGCCTACACCATAAAAGAACAACAGGAGAAAAACCCGAGAATTTCACCCACCCACTTCTGTATACAGTCAGCAAAATGTGCTTAGTTAGCAAATATATTCCACAAAGTCATTCCTTTCCCCTTGATCAACAAGAAATGGAGACTCCATTCAGCAGTTTCAGCAGGTTCCATATTTTTATCTCTATGGAAAAACTACATTATACATCTCAAGGATTACTTCCCAGTAATGAGCTCCCCCTGTTCTGGTACCTGTGTTGGTATCTCTCAAATGCCTCCCTGTGCATGCAGATTCTACATCTCATTAGGTGGATGTTATGGTGCGATATTGAACATGTTAGTAATTTAGGAGCCAAGTTGTTATAAAGTTTGCAGTTTGCCCATCAGTAATTGCACTGTGCTGAACGTGTAAGGTGGACATCTGTTCCATGGGTATTGACATATGTTCTGTGAGTATTGAGACTAAGCCTGAATCTGGAGACAGGTTTTGATTGATGCTGAATTACATTGATTGACCCTCATCTGTAAAGTCAAAGGACTCCAGCTGTTAGAGTTTCTTTCTATGTTCCCCCTGCTTACACAGAAACCTTGCTTTTTTTCATTTCACAAAAATAATTCTTAAACACAAAATCCTAGAGAAAACATATTTCACTATGTACTTGTTTAAAAGTTATAAAATGTTTTCAATTTCTAATAAATTCATAACTTACTACAACCATATTAAAAATCATTGGCATTGGCATATAACTTCCAAAGAAAATTTATGTTAGTATCTTATGTATTTAACATTATAGCACATTACTGAACAGTTTGCTAGAACTTCCCATTTATAATTCTTTACATGCTCTTTGCCTACCCCTGTTTGCTGGAACTTTTCCCACTTGGGGAAAAAATCCAGATTGGAGTTTTGTTCTCTATTTATCAGCATATGATTATCTTGGCTCTGGGCCTGTATAGCAATGTTGGTTTCCCGCAGTATAAAGAAGAGAAGACATTTCTGCCTTTTGGAGAGAAATTGTAATGGTAATACAAAATGACATCCATTGTCCTCATAAGAAAAAAAGATAACTAAATAATGAGGAGATAAAAAGAGAAGCAGAGGTTTAACCAGGAATAAATCCAACAAAAATGGAGGAATGAGAGCTTTTGAAATGGTATTGTGCCATAGACTGCAGAGTCAGCACAATGAAGGCTTGTGTTTGGGTGCACAGATGACATTGCACTGAATCATGGTCCAGCCAGGGTCACTGGGAAGAACCTTTCGTGGGATTGGCCTGCACAGGGTCACATCTGACACCTAATAAACAGCTCTAATATGCAAGCTCTGTTTTGTCTGCTGTGAGAGAAGAGCTAAAGGATGATAACCCCTGAAAAAGTCTTCCCAAATTACACTCTTCCCTCAGTGATAATCCCACTGACCAGTTTATGCTGTTTATCCACAATAGATGTAAGGATTTCAGAATAACCACTGCCAGTACTTTTGAATTTGCATCCTTGGCCATCCAAAGATAAGGAAGTACTTTGCAAACACTGGCTCTTAATCATTTGGGGAAATCCATTCATTCTCAAATGCCACCCATCTGAGGCACGCATGGGAAATTGCTTTCTCCAACACTGATGCACGTAGACTTTCTTAAGGACAAATATAGATGAACTTTTCTACCACACAGCCTTCTTATCTCTGCATAGCATCATCATAAGCTTTCTCCTGTATCAAAAACTGTGCTAACCACTTGCAATAGGCAGATTTTTTTTTACTCTGAGAGGGGAAAAATAAAAAGAAAAAAAAAAAGATTTACTGGTTTACTATAATTTATGGAAGAAACTACATCATTATAGAAAAGCCTTCATCTTTCATAGCCAGAAAAAAAAAATAGCATCGTGCTCTGCTTTCAGATGCCTCCACTGAGAGTCATCCCTCAAACTCTAGATAACACTGGCAGGCATAAGATGAACTCCAGTCTCCTCCAGGAGTGGAAGAGGAATTGAAGCTCAGACATAAGGATTTATAAAGTTGCTTGAGGAAAGCAACTGCAATTAAAAGACATATGTTTAAAACAAATCTTGGAATTTGTGAAAATCTGCAGGGCTGAGGCACCTACCTACAGCTAAATATATGCTCAAGTACTTTATTGATTTAGGACCACAGTTGGGAGGAAAGAGTTTCTCATGAGTGTCAGCTCAGGCTCCCAAATGTCTGTCAAAGAGGAAATTAGAAAGCAGATACATCTTTGCCACTAGCCATGCTCTCTTCTAAACAACCTGCACTGACTTCAGGCTTACAGCAAACCTTGCTCAAAATCATGTGCTAGCTGGAGAAAGAAGTCACCAGTACAAAATTACAGACTCAACATTAGGAACAGGGCTGTGAAAACCTATAGGGTGATACTGCTTCCTTGCAGTACTAAACTGATCATTTCTATGGTTCCTACATTAGAACTCTAAATAGAGTTCAGCTGCGTGCAGCTCAGCACTTTGCACACAGCATAATAATTCCCCACACAAACAGCCACAAGACAAACCAGATCACATTAACCCATTAATATGCACAGCAGTTGAAATCTCAGTGGGTATGAAAGCATTTAATAAATTACAGCCTATGATAAGCAGACAGAGTAGATGGTGAACAGTGTTGTGGGTTCCTGGATACTGCAGAAAATTTCCCACAGCCTTTTCCAGGAAGATAAAATAGCAGGTAGGTGGTTAGAGTTAATTCCCTCTAGTACAGTATCAGCTACTTATCCAAATTAATGGATAACTTAATGTTAATTTCAGCCCTGTTGCAAACATACACACACGGATCATCAATATTAAATTGTTTCCAGTTGCAGGACAGCAATTTGTTATCTGATACTGTATACAAGCAGAATAATCTCCTCTCCTTAGCTACACAACTTTCCCTCTAGCTGGAAACATGGGTTAGAGGAGGTTTTAACTCTTCTGAGATACAGGTATGCAGAGAAGATCTTGTTATTGATGGGAACACAAGGAATGATCACTTTTAAAGACCCTGACACAGGTGGAGAAAATGGTCTGTTCTGAAGATCAAGTAATTTAAAAAAGCACCATCCATGAAGAGCTGTATTCAGCTAAAGAACTAAGATCATATTGTCTTCATTCTGTCTTAATTTGCTAATTTTCTTATATTGTCCTCTTAGAAAAATTATAGTTCAAGTGATCAGAGCTCAGTGAGCACAGATCAGCTGTGCATTAAAGAGGAATTCAAGTTTTAATCTAATTAAAGGTTAATTAAAGACTGTGCATTAAGAACCCAAATGCTGTCATCCTATTTGAGCAGGGCTATTAAAGTCATTTCTACAGCTTTACTTTCAAATCTTTATACATAGAATCAATGTCTCAATTCCTCTCCAAGTCTTTTAAAAGTGCCAATCCAATGTCTCATTTTTACTGCTTCTCTCCATCTCCAGATTTGTCAGACACAATTTATTCCTTATGAATCAGAACTAGTAGGTTTTGTCAGCTGATATTTCTCCAGATGTTTTGTGATCTCACATCTTATTAAGTCTCCAGGATATTGCCTGCCAGTAAGATTAGGCACATAAACCTGTAATTGTCTGTCTCTTGCCCTTCCCAATGGGTCCCATGCTAACAGGTCTCACCAGCAGAGTCAGCCAGAGAAGGCACATGGAGAGTTGTTCACATGTCACATACAGGGTATTTTTTCACTCATTCAGTGACCACAGTATTTTCAATTTTATATATTGAAAACATATATCTAGCAGGCACAAAGCCTGCTAAAACAGGGGTGAAATGGGAATGAAACAGTTATCAATAAAGAGAGGAGAAAGGAAGAAGGGAAGATGTTTCCCACACCTATCGTTCGAAATCTCATCATTGAAAGAAAATCTCTGTGTCTTGCAAATACTCTTTGGTGTCTGGTGGATTTCAAGTTGCTACTAGTCTTCAGGTTATGCCCTGAAAGGAGCCAGAACAGTAGAAAGAGCAAGATGTGACAAGAGAGCTGGCAGGAATCCAGAAGGTATCATTTTCACTGTGCTGATTTGAGATAGTTTTAATGTTGGGAATAACTTCCTTAAGGTTGAAGTCTTAGGCATTCAAACTGTATTCATGCTAAGCTTTGCTGCACGTTTCTGTAAAGGTGGTGTCATTGCCATATTTACCTTAGACTGCCTTAGACCAGGTAACAGAAAAAACAGCAGTGTTAACAACACAGCAAGTGTCAATCTTTGTGTCCTTTGAGCTAAAGCACCTCAAGTACATTTAGAGACAGCATGAACATAGCAGAAAGTTCAGTATGAATTATCTACTTTGCAAAAATATTGCTGGCACTGGACAGCTACACAAAATCTTCATCTTCTTCTGCTGCCCAAATTCAAGCTTGCCTCAATGTCATTAAATAACTTTCTTTCAAAATTGAAGACTTTATGTAGTTTTAGAGTACAAAACATGTCTGTGCTTGTGCAGGTGCTTTCCTCCTCTCCTCTTCTAAATGTTTGAAAATCAGACACAGGTATATCCCTATGGGCTGACTAAACATCCTTGCTATGGCCACACAATTTCATCTGTTCATTCAGTATGCTATGAGAGAGGTTATTTAGTTTATCCTAAAGAATATGATCAATATTTTATTGTTAAATTGAATTTTACACTGTGGTGTGGTTCTGTACACAAGAGCTCACAGAAATTCCTTCTTTTCTTCCTCTCATATTCTCAGAAGGGCTGACTGTTCCTCAATGACACTCCATCACCTACCACTGGTAGCATTTACCCCTCACATCCACTTCAGCTGGTTACTGCACTAACCGATCTCTCCATCATCCTTCCTCACATTCACATTCTTCCTCTCATTCACCTCCTCACAAAAGGGCCTGCAGTTTAGATCCTCTTGGGAATTAGCTATCTGCAGCTTTCAGGCTTACCACCAGCTCATCCCTCTCAAAATTAAATTAGAAATCCCAGGACTTTCTTTGGTTGCCTCTCCTCTCCATAGATACTTCTGTCCACAAGGCTTATTAAGTGCTCTTTCGTAGCAGCTGCACGATTCCATAAATCCTGTAGCCTGTATGCTTGTTTGCCTGTATGTCATGTATGTCATGTTTTCAATTTTGATTCCCTCTAATGCTGCCATTTCAATCTTCCTTATCCTTACCAGAAAAATAGATGGAGATGTCCCCTCTTTATTTATATAAGCACTAAAATCTCATATAAATTCTCATGCACAAACATTTGCTGGCTTGTACTACTTGCTGGACTTCTGGTGAACACAGTTTGCTGTGCTGTCCCTCAGATTGGTCCTAAATAAACGTAACCTGTGACCACAGGCAGGAAAGAGGTGCCAAGGCTGACAGAGAAAAAACCTCCTGTAATAAACCCTGGAAAAGGATTCCACGGACATCCAACTGCTACAGGTTGATAGCACCACACAACATTAAAAAAATCTGCTCCACAGAAAGCCTTTGTGCAAAACCTCTTTTCTAATGCTCTGCTCCCTCTTTTTCACTGGTTAGAGGAACTGGAGTATCTTTCTGCTCCTCCTGTTAAAATGTGTTCATGAAGGATGATGATCCAAGCTAAAATCTTGGTATCAGGAAAGCCAAGTAGCCATTAACATCAAAAGGAAACAAAACTTTGCCCAAAGGTTCCTTTGCCCAAAGGAACAAGCACAGTCATCTTGTCAAGTTTCTGCATGCAGAGCAGGATTAACTCCGTAGATTAAGGCACTCTATCATGTTCTGAGTATTTACAATTTATTTCATCTAATACCAAGTATGAATTTTATAACTAGCTATTGCATATTAGGCTCCTTCATTTTTATGATTTATGTTGCTCGTCTCTTGGCATCCACCTCATAACATAAATCAAACCATGTATAAAAATCATTGCCAAAAAGAAATAAAATTTATGCACAACTCATGCATAAATTTGTGGTCATGCAGCATCTCTAACTGTAAAAGATGTTCTCTGATCAATTTAAGGTGCATCATCTTTCTTATCTCAGAGCTCTAAAAATATATGTTATATTGAAAACCTATTCACAGCACTCCTCAAAAGCTGCACTTCAAACACTAAGTCAGTTTCTGCAGGCAAAATACACAGAAATATCACATTTGTCATAATTTTTAGCAAAGATTTATAACGAATAGAATTCAGTGTTCTTGAAGCACAAATGAGAGGTAACACCTAATGATAAGTACTTTCATCTCTTATATGAGTCAGTGTTTTCTCTGGTGCTATTGTTTTCTTTATGTGAAGTGATTACTTAAAGAATTACAGTTGTACATAAAGTCTGCAAAGACAAAGCAGGCTGTATCTACCATAGAGGTAAATATGAAAAAATGCCAGTGCTGCTGCTCTCTAAAATTTTTCGCTGAAGAGTTGCATATGATAAAGGGTAAATTCACCTTTATTAAGCGTTTTGATGTGTGGAAACATTATTTTGTATGTTTCCAAAACAGGTAGTTAAATTTTCTAATTACTGATAAGGTTTTTTTTTCTGTGTTTTTTTTTTTTTCTTTTGACATTTCTTTAAAAGTGTTCTTTTAAAATTACAAGTAAAATCCATTAAAAAAACTTACAAGTTATACTCTTAAGATATTTGTGGAAATACAAAAAAAAGGGCACATTTTTCATGCTTAGAAACTAGAATGAAGTCATAGATATACAAGATCAACAGTTTTTCAGCAAAATTATTTTTCTTGCAAAAAAAGATATATATATATATCCCCATGTCCTGGGTTGTAGTATAGGATTAGCACAAAGTAT
>VZSR01003282.1:6486103-6517438 GCA_013398615.1 Brachypodius melanocephalos | reverse complement strand
AACACACAGTGCTACTATCACTGTGCCCTGAAACCCAGGACACTGCCTGGGTAGCTGCTTTCCATCTCACACTGCCTGACACAAAGTTGAGCACTAAAAAATGAAGGGCTCCAACAGAGGAGATGCAGGTCTCCCACTACCCTGCCTTTTAATTAAATAATAAACAGGATTAAATAGAACTTAATCTAATTCCATGGGAAATTCACACCCACTCCATGGGCATGCATCACTTGCTAGCAGTTAGCACTGTATGGATGTCTCTGTTTATTAATAAATGCTCCTCCATCCCAGGGGCTGTGTTTGTGTGCCTGTCTTCCTTTCACTCTTGACATGTGGCTTTTCTAATCTCTTGCTTATAAACCCTCAAAAATCCATCATCGGGGTATTCTGAAAGAATTAGTCCTGGATGGCTTTGCACGTGTAAGCTGCAATACATTCCGTCTTTCACAATACCTGATTGAATTTCACCCTGCGAATGAGGCTGGGTATTTTTTGTTAATATTAATGAGACAATTTACTTTATAAAGGACACAGATGCAGCTTCTTTTTGCTGACTGCACTGTGTCAGGCCCTACTTCCCAGCCACAAGGAATAGTCTTTACATCTGCTGTGATCCTTAGTGATAAGAATTTGGGATGTCCACTTTTGCAGTGGTTTTCTAACAGCATGAGCTGAGTGTGGTTTGGAGACCCATTCTATTTGGGCTCACAAGCAGTGATACCTATTCCACTTCATCCCTCATGCAACACTGTCTGAATCAGGGGAACTTAGCTGGCCCAGATACGATTTATGCTGGACAGACTACAGCAGTAATTTCAGAATAAGAATATCCTAGTGACCTTGACATGCCGTCTGTTCTCTGTTGTTTTTAGCAGTTTTAATGAATACCTCTTTCTTGAGCAAAGGATCAAGACGTGGTCCTTTAGATTACCCACACAGATGATGGCTTCTAAATTCATTTTAAAATCGCAGCAAACGGATTTAGGAGTTATTATGGGCATTTCAGAGATGGTGCCTGCTGAAAGCCTGATTATGCTCCCAGCCATCACTTTTCAGACATGGGGAAATCTGTTGAAGTAAAGCTCCAATTAGGATGCTTGTGTTCTTTTAAATTAATGTTTAATTTCAATTTTGTTTCCTAGTTCCTCCTGTCATCTTCTGAGAAATACATGTGTTGAAATCATTCCTTTGATGAGGCACAGACAAGAAGCTTAGCATGCTTTGATGTGGAAAAGGAAAATGAGCCCTTTTTGTTTCTATGGAACCAGCTTGCAAGTTGAGGAATGATCACAATTACTGTAGTTGATACAGGGTAAGCCCAAATATTTTTCTAACCAATAAAGAAGGCTGGAAGATGCAGCTAACCCAGAGAGTTATAAACAACCAAGTAAAGACAAGACCTTTCATAATTATCCAAGCTTCTGTTTCCAGTTTTTTCAAAGAATGACAAAGCAGTGAACTGGAGCGGCAAACCGTGTTTGGATAGGGAACTCTGCAGGACAAAGCCACGTCAGCTAGACACCAAAGAGATTCAGACCTCTAGCATTTGACTCCATATATTTGCAACCTTTGCATCTCCTAACTGGTCAGCAGCAGAACTGGATCACAGTGGCAAGTCTCTTTTTGTCTGCATTTGTTATTCTCGCTCCTCCATGCCCTGCATACACAGGACAAAATGACTGAGGACATCCAGAACACTTTTACATGACATATCCCAACTGTGCAGAGGGAGCAAACTTTGACCATGGAAAAAATACAGATACATAATCTGTAAATGTACTTTGATGTGTGAACAGAAGGGGTCCAATTGTACAACCACAATCTCCCCCTATAAATATATGTCCCTTAATTTAATCTTTTTAAAAAATCAGAGACAAGGCTCAAAATGTCCTCAGAACAGTCAAGAACAAAAGTGTTTTGATGCCAGTGTGAAAAGGGTCAAGTCTACTTTCTACCCTGTTGATGCAAACTGGAAATGGGAATTTCAAACAGTGTTAACATACTGAAAATTGTGAAACCACTTTGTCTATCTAGCTAACTTCAGTAGCTGTCAACAGAGCAAAGGAGGTGCATGCTCAAAGACTTTGTACTTTCTGACCCCACTGCATCTAGAAACATTAGCAATTGCTTCACATTGCTCGATCAGGTTTTCATATACAGCATGATGCCTCAAAGTGAAAGTCACATTAAAAATTGATTAGATTACATTAGATGTGCTAAGTGCTGCATGCCTTCAACTCCCATGGACTTCGGTGAAAAGGGGAAATACAAGCACTTTGCCAGAGACAGCCTGTTGTGATGGGCTGGTCCCCTCTCACCCTTTCAGAACTTTCTCATACACATTCTATATTGAAAAAGGGAAAACTTTTACTGTTACTGTGAGCTAGGGCATACATTACACATATACCATTTATTCTTCACATACTTTGTTCAAAAAAGCTCTGCTGTTAGTTTTAGAATTGTAAGTTCCCAGTTCTGCAAAGTTTTATTGTTCCTTTGACTGATTGCACACAGAGAGAGAGCTGGCTGCTACTTTACTTTATGCTACTCGGGAATTTTTTATGCTTTTTTTTGAGCAAGTTTCTTCCAGGTCAGTTCCATGTACAAAGTAGGCTGAGAATTAATAATATTAATAAAAATGCGCATTAATCAACCAATTCATTTTTAAAACACACTCCTAGTCAGCAGAAGGTGTCATAATGAGTGATACATTGTCACCCTGATTCCACAAGTCACCTGCAGCTCATTATGAATCTATAAAGTAAACTCTTAAAATAGAGATAAGCAATCTTCAGGTCCAAAAATACAGCAAGAATGAAGGCAGAAACCTTTTCCCTCCACTGTGAGTCTGTTCCCTTCCAAAACGACAAACCTGGAGCAGCTAGCTACATTTGGGTCTCTCTCAGGTTCCTACTTCTGTATTCTTTTCCATTTCTTTGATCTAAAAAATCTCAGCCACTGGGGACTAAACCAATCCAGAAGATTTACATGGCTTCTCTGATCATTTGTGGGTACTTATCAAATTCTCTGCTGCAGGCAGTTTTTAACAATTCATTTTAATTCTAGTCTGAAAAACACTAATGTTATCATAGGACAGACATTAGCAGGAGAGTCTGCATCCAAACCTCCACTGACCTCTTGAGTAAGAAACTGAGATTCCGTTCCTGACTGTGCCATAGATCTGTGCAAATGCCTTCAGCTGGGCTCCTCACCCTACACAAGTGTGTTCCATTTTTATTATGCTGTGTATAATTGCTAAAAAGTGACCAAATCAGTAATACTGCACTTCTGGTCAGCCAAAGTTTTCCTGAAGACAATTTCTTTTTCCGAGATACCTGTCACTACCTCTGGCCATTTTCATGGCTGCGAGGCCTCAAAGAGGAAAGGATATGGAGACCTGCAGGAAGGAGCTTACACCACTAAGAGAGTGCTAAACACAAGCTCACTGTCTCACATTAAATGACTCTTCCGGTAAAACACTCCCAGGCAAAGTTACAGAGGGCAGCAGCTGTTGTTGGCATCTCGCAAATTCACCTACCCAGCCATACCCTGCCTTTCCTGCCAGGTAATCCATGAGGGAGCACCTTAAATCCCAGAGAAGCCAAAGAAACTCGTGCCTGCAACAATCATCAGTGTGCTGGCAGATGCAGAACGCAATGCCACAAAAAGGAATGGTGTTAGCAGGAGTCCGTCTGTGCCACAGAAACAGAAAGTCTGTATTTTACTTACCTGGAATTAGAAAATCCTCCCAGTACACTGCAAGACAAACTTCTGAGAGTGGCAAACAAGTTCTGAGGCACTTTTTTGCCTGGCATTCTGCTGCTTCCTACAAGTACACAGAGACCCCTAGCTGCAATTCTGCTTAACACAATCATTTGCCTGAGAATACCACTATCATTTTAATTGAACAGTCAGATTTCATTTTTAGCAGGCACCACATGAAGCCACAAGACTGTATAATACCATTGTCCTGTACAGAATACCTGGCAAGGTCTTACAAATTTCCATTGGCACAAGTTTGTCAATCATATGTGCAGTTCTCTACTGAAACTTCTTGGTGGAAAGGTAGCTCAAATGTATATTATTCTCTGCAGAAGTACTCAGAACAGCCTGTCTCTGAGCAGTATGATTATCTACATCAAAGCCCTGTGAAAACTGACGTATCATCAGGCATTATTTGATTCTTTGGAGAGACACACCGAGAAGCCCTTTAAAAGTCAGTTATCAGATCTTTTGTGCTTGGATGAAGTGCTGAGTCCCCATTGCTTTCAAGACACTCAGCTAACAGGCTGTCCTGAGGATGGGATATGCATAGCTCTGGAAGCACAGCAGGCACAGGTCTCAGGCTGACTGCAGCAGGACAGCTGTGGCAGCCCTGCCCTCAGAGCCAGCCTCCTCCACAGACAGCTGCCAGGACAGCCCAGCTGGGCTGGAGCCCCTCTACTCCTACCAGATGCCTACAGCAATGCCAGCTGTGCCCAGGCATACAGGTCCCTGCATGTTCTGACCACCCTTCTGCTGAGGAAGGGCTGCTCAAGGTGAAACACAGCAAATGACAGATGTGGCCAGAGCTTGTGGTCACAAGCTGGGACAGGTTTGGTTTGGGGGCAGTTTGTTTGCCCCCTTGTCATTCCCACTTCACAGTACCACTACTAAGATTGCCCCTTCTTTCTGTGCTCTTGAACAGTGTTTGCTGTTCCTCTCTGCACTCAAACAGGTAATGCTGCTGATTCAGCAAAGCCATCCTCACCCTTACACTGTCATTCATAAACTGATTTGTGTGAACCCCAAGAAACACATGATCCTGCAGAAGTGATGAGGCATCCTTATTTCTCTGGCTGAAACAAAACAAAAAAGGTCTTAAATAATTTATAACTTCGTAGGATCAGCACATTCAGCAAGAGAACTGCTTATGCAGCTGACTCACTTAAAACAATAATGAGCTTTTGGCCAGGTGATAGGTTATGTCGAACCTGACTGGATCAATGTGAAGAGGGAAAAGTTCAGCTCATTTGAGTACTCCATCCTCTAAATGTACACAGCAAGACATCAAAATGGCCCATACACACCCTGCAAAGGAAATTGAAACTAATTCCACCATATTACATTGCCTTTTCTTATCCATCTTGCTTTCTCTCACATATGCTCAATGTATTAGGATTTTAGCAAATAAAAGTTAAAAGAAAAAAGGCTGAGACCTCATTACATCTTGTTTCTAAATCTTCTGCCACTTCAGTTAAGTTCAATTCATTTTCACTGGTAAAATATCTTTTGGAGAGAATCAATAGAGATTGGCTGAAATACTAACTCTCTATTTGAGTTCAAATATTGATGAGCAAATCTCTTTAGCAAAAAAATATTGAAAAATAGGTGCAAAAGGCAAATGAGATTGTGCTTGAGCATGCTATGGAAGTAGACACGATATGGAAGCTGGACAGGAGGATGACAGACTATAGTTCTGCTCCTGTTGCTCACATAAAGATGATCATCATCAAATTTTGCCCTAATTTAAAACAAAATCTCAGTATCAAAGTAACCTCTGACATCTCCCCTACGGAAAGCAAGCCCTGCAGGGAGAGCAGGAGCACCTGGGCAAGGACAGCCCATCTACATTTTCCCCAGCCCATCTACATTTATTATATGTGAACACATTCAAAGAAGAAATTTTCCATTAAGGACAATGGTAAGATGCACTTGCATTTCAAAGGAGATAAACTTATCTTCCTAAATTCTAGAGTGTCATGAGGAGGATTTCCTACCAGCTCTGCCTGTCATTAGCAAGAAGTCACTCATCTGACAGGACTGTCCAGGAAAGAGAAAGATCACGGAAGTGTTCAGGTCACAGAAAAGAAAATATTTTGAGATCTGCAAATGGAAAGTGCTGTGGCACAAAAGTAGATACGCAGGACAATGGTTATTCATCATCTTTACCTTTCAATAAGACAGCTTTCCAGACACCCAAGTAACTTCTGAAAATAGTTTTAACAGTTTTGATTGCATATACAGGGTAACATTATTGCTTTCCTTGTTCAAAAACAATAGAATACTCTAAAACCATTTACAAACATGTGATCAAGGCATACATTAGAACAACAAAGGATTTCTTAGTTTCAGTGCAGCCTCCAGAAATGCACTCATTAGGTCACAGAAAGTGAATAGGCACATTTATGCTAATATATAACTATTTACACAGCTTTTGAGAAGCATGGACTGATACCCATAGATTAAAAGGCTGTAAGGCAGCATGACACCACCCTTGGTTAACAGAGGGAGATTTTGAGCTCTCATAAAATTTTTTAGTTTATCAGTTAAGTATAAAAATCACGTGTAAGTAGAGTGACATAAGCTTTGGGAAGCAGCTGCCAGCTGCCAGAACTTCATTCTAAAGCATATGAATTTTGACCTTCCCTTTACAACCAAGTTATCAGCAAAGGCCAAGTACTTTGCCATTCTACTTTTTTTCCCCTTTAGGCTACAAAGCTTAAAGTTTTCTCAATATCCATTACAAATTCATGCACTTCATTAGGAATAAGTAGGTAGAGAAACACGAAAACGGCACTTTAAAGGCTGTACATAATTTCTCATTCTGTAAGGAAGAATGACAGGGAATTTTAGAGAGCTCATTTACAGTGGGCATACATCAGCTCCGAAGAAAGGGTCACTCCAGAAACGCAGCTTGTTAACACCTTGTCTGTAGACTATGAAAACATTTGAGATTACCTGTGACACTGCAATTGTTCAGTGCAGCATCGACCCCACGTTCCCCCTGCCCGCCCGGAGCCCGAGCGAGCCGCCCGGGACACGCGGGGTCCCCAGCCCCGCTCGGAACCCGCGGCGTTCGCGGGGCTCTGCTGACACCTGCCGGGAGCCTTGCTGGGAATTCCTGCCCTACCTGTGGAACACCGGATCCCCCCGGGCCTCTCCTGCCTTTCCCGACTGCCGGTGTGCCGGGAGCGGGGTCGGAACAGGTCACAGCCGACATGCCTGGGGCTTGACCCGGCTGGGACAGAGGCACAGGAGTCGCTCGGGTTCCAACACGCCCCGGCAGTGAACCTCCTTCGCAGCCTTTGGATTGTTCAACAAGTGACGCCTGGGCACGACAGGCTATTTTTCACCCAGCCAGTCCCTCTCCTCATGCATGCAAATCAGCACGCACAGAGGTTTATTTTTCTTTTGGAAGGGAGCTAGAAGAGTATAAATTTGTGTCAATCCTTCTCCTGTTCACAACTGATCATAATTTTCCTTTACTGTTTGTGCTATCCTTTGAAACTAACCACACTTTGCTTTTTTCAGCTTTCCATTTCACTGTCTCCTGTTTTTCTGTGAGAAACGGTAGCACTATTCCAAGGAACGAGGAAGGAACTCAAGAGGAATAACGCGGTGAGTGCCCCGGGTTGGTGGCTGACCCAGCCCCATGTAAGCAAACAACAGCTCCAGCAGGGTCAGGGCAAAGGAAAGTAGTTTTGAATTCTTTTTCGATTATCTGCAGATGTGTAAACAAAGCTGAAAAGGTAAAGGCTTTTTCTACACAGCAAAAAGCCAAGGAATAAATCTAGTAGTCTGCCGCTGTGGGTTTGATATTGAAATGGTTAAAATAATTGGAATCAAAGAAAGGTGGCTAATTTGTGATTAAGGTCAGAAAAAACACAGAATTTTCTACTGGACTGATTTTCTGGTTTCTAATGGCAGATTTTTAATTTATTAAAATAAAATTTCTCCAAACTACTTTTTTTTTCTTTTCTTTTCTCAAGATTATCCCTAACTGTATCTTTTTCAGATGAGGCCAACAACATTGAAAGGTGCTACAGAGCTGCCAACACACCACTCTCCAGGATCAGTACTTTCAGCCTCCTCCCTCCTCTCTGGGCCAGATTCCTGCAACTGAGAGAGTCTAAGACCCAGTAGTATAAAAGGTAGCAGTAGGATCTTAATGGCAATTTCACTGAGGCAAGGCACAGATCAGAGCTGAAATGAAGCATTTTGTGACATTAAAAACAGGGAAAAAACCCTCAAGCATGTTACTTTGAAGAAAAATCCAATGCTGTGCAGATGCACCAGAGAAAAGACATAAACAAGGAGTTTCCACTTTTAAAAATTAATTTTACAGAAGAGATTAATGTGTTAAAATATGAGGGCTTTTTCCAGGCATCTCACTGAGAGGAAAGGAATTTAGAGCAAAGTGAATGCTCCCTGGAAAGATTTTTAAAGGCATTTTCTGTCAAGAGAGGTTTGACGCGTCCCATCTTCTATTGCTACCAATGCCCACACAGAGGAAATGCTTGGATAAAATTGTGTCAAAACAGCAATGCCAGAACAAAGATGGGCTCTCTGCAGAAGACATAAATAACACCTGCAGTGTTAGATAAGTGTCTTATCTAAACCTATTACTTACTGGTGCTTTTGCTACGGAGCAAGTGGCAAATCAACCTGGGATAGCCTCATATCATTACCCAAGTGGGCAATGATTGACCTCAATTAAATGACTCAGCTGAGGTCCTCAGTTAAAAGTGAAAAAAGCCATCTTTGTTTTAGTTAGTGTGTCTTTGTAATGAAGAAACAAATAGGTGATGAAAGTCCCCTTGTAGCAAAGTCTCTGTTCATTTTTGGCACTTCCACAGAGACACCTCCAAAATCAGTCAAAACAAACTTAGGAAGAATCGCCAGACCCATATGGCTGGGCCAGCTGGTCATGTTTCACTATGAAGTGTAATTGCTCATTTAGGACTGAAGTTACCACTGCTGCCACATAAATTTTGTACACTTCTCACTGTGCAAACTTTTTAACATTTAAAAAAATGGATATAGGAGTGCTGAAACAGAAGTACAAGACAGCTGCTGAGAGCAAAGAGACACATTCAACAGGGTGTGAGCTCCCGTGTGTTAGCATTCTGTGAGTCTTGTGTGAGAGATTCAGAAAAGCCAATTGCAAAGTCTGGAGTTACGTGCTGATTCCCCTGCCAGAGGAAATGGCATTCACTGTGAAGGCAGTACCAAAAAAAAAATTAAAAATGATTGCTTCGAACACCAGATTTGTTAACTAATAAGTAATTTATGAGACCTTGTCTGAAAGGAATAATTAGAACACTTCATTTAGCTAGAAGAAAACAAGATATGATGAGAAAGCGTTTCAGAATAAATGAAAAAACCCTAAAATC
Source organism: Brachypodius melanocephalos (assembly GCA_013398615.1). Classification (NCBI taxonomy): domain Eukaryota; kingdom Metazoa; phylum Chordata; class Aves; order Passeriformes; family Pycnonotidae; genus Brachypodius; species Brachypodius melanocephalos. The sequence goes on along the minus strand of VZSR01003282.1, from coordinate 6,508,283 downwards.
ATCCTTCAGAGCCTAAATGGTGTCTCACATTATTTTAAATGATGAATTACTGCGGTTGATCCTGTAAGAACTAAACATTCAAATTTAGGAAGTACAGATTTTATAAAGCCTAGCCCAGTCCACGAGAGAATAGAAGCCACTGCTCTTATACACACCTCCTTCAAACTACATGGCAAACAGCTCCAAGCTCCTCCTAAAACTCCCTTAACCTTGAACAAAGTCTCCTGAGAGCTAGGAAGCACGTTTCAAAAGCATCAAAGCACTTTGTGAACAGAAAGCTCTTTAGACACTGATATGTCTTCACAACATTTACATTGGATCGTTTCAGTGAGTGAGACATGGGGGAGTCAGATTGACACCTTGTTGGGAAAGGCACCCACCAACTGCCTGTCGACTGCTCTCATGGCAGAATGAGACAGAGAAAGACAATCACTTGGTGGGAGGCACAAGGTGACTGCAGGAAGATCATGAAAAATGCAACAGACAGCACATGCAGCAGCTCTAGCAGCCAGAGGGGCTCCAGCTTTCCAGACAATATGGTGGGAAAACTCCTGAGAAAGCACAGAGGCACTGACCAGTGGAATGAGAATGCCTGCTGTAATGGTGGGATGTCTGTGCAACACCTGCCTCCATCCAAAAATTGTACACTTTAATAGGCACAAAAAAGGAACTGCAGTTCATTGTATTTTCTTCTGTTTTAGTACAAACTACAAATGGTTAAAGGAAACCAGGTTTGCTTTGAACTGGAAGGGAACAGAGTGGCTCCAAAAGGCAGAACCAAATGAAAGATGTTTAAAGAGATGACAGACTTTGATCTGAGACCACTTCCTGACTAGTGGAAGATGGACGAATACACGTTATCACCAAACATGTAGGAATGCTGATAATTATGTGATTGAGTTCCCACTACATCACATTACCTCTTTTGTGAGATCGTGCAACATGTAGAACAATGCTGTCCTACAGATAAATCCTAAGTATAGGAAACAGAGACTAAGGAAGTATGTTGGTAAGAAAGAGAAGCACAGTCAGAGCTGGGTGTCAAAGCTTTTCATGTTTGGAAGAAGGAAATGTCAGGACAACCTGAACACTGAAGAATTCCGAGTAGTGTGCATTCTCCTGCTCTTAAACCAGATAGCCTTCTGGTGAGAGGAAGTAAAATGGAGCTTCTTGCCCCAAAATCAGCTTGACATCCAAAGCCTTTCAAATTAGTGTTTCACAAAGCTCTGAGAAGCATGTCAACATAGCAGCATTACAGACAGAGCTTGCATTAGGGTGGGAAAAGCCTGATAACTTCCATATTTATATTCTTATCAGAGAGTTGATGTAGCAATGTCATCTAAACTTACAGGGAAGTTCTAAGTGCAGAATTGAACATCCATGGAGAAAATTTGACATTTTAGGATCTAATTTCATTGCATAAATATTAAGCAAACATTTCCAAATACTTGAGTAAATGTTCTATTTTTGTTTTGAGACAAATATTTATAGCATCCCAAATATTTTATAGAGAGTATCTGTATTCAAATAGCCAAATAACTTTATTTTTGCACGAATCATAGCAAAATGAGTAACCTCAAAAGAATTTCACGGACAAATTTACAAGCAGAGATACACCTTGACTAGTGAAATCAACATTTTTCAGTGGCAAAACATTACAGTGGGGTGAATGTTCAACCAGCTCTAGGTCACAATTATAAGATTAGAGAAGAGTAATTCTCCAAGCTGCCATAAATGCTGTAGGAAAGATTTCCTTCACTGCTTATTCATTGCCTTCCTTGGGAATCCAGGAAATGTGTCCAAATCATGCACATGCACACTTTTAGCATTCATTCATTTGGAAGCAACAACACACTTTACCTGTCCCTGCACATCACAGCTCTTCCATAGCAGCACAAAACAACGCCAGCACAGCAGGGTGCAGAACAGCTCAGTGTGCCAGCTGTATGATTGCAGCTAACCTTTTGATTCACAGCACTTCTCAGCCCTTTATTACCACGGCAAAAGACAAATGGGAAAAGCTTTAGGCCTTCTGTTGTCTCTATACATTGCTGCAGGTAAGAGCTGCAGGAGTCCAGAAAGCAGCGCTCCTTCACTGCAAACACTTCAGTACGCTGCTGGTAACTCGCACCCTGCAAGGGATGCTGGATTTGGGGAAATGAGTTGTCACATTTGAATCAGCACCAGCTGCAGAGCTGCCAGTCTTCTGCGTAAAATACGGGTATAATAGATACTAGATTTTATTACTGGGGATAATTTACTCTTGCAATCTTTTAAACATATTTCAATGAAAAACAAATGGGAATCTTTCTCTTCTCAGAAAGAAAAGTTTACAGCAATGTTGTTAGAAAGAGGGATACCCAAGAGACCTCATTTCCTCTTCTCACCCACTCATAAGAGGTTCCTAAAATAGATTTTCCTTCACATAAACTATCTGGAGCTTTAAAGGAAGTTCCTTTAAGAGAAGGGAATACTTTCATCCATGCATTACAGGGAGACTTTAAACTTAGGACACATTTGCTACATGCTCCAAATACTACCATCTTTCTTGAGAAACTGGAACAGGAATGGAGCAATCAAAAACTTTGGTAGGTCACCTTGTTTGTTTGACCACCCAAAATCAAATGGGTACTTGTGAACAATGTCTGGGAGTTTCTGCTCCTGAACACTAAAAACCAGTTATTTCTTGGTATTATAAAACAGAAAGCTACCAAATACAGTAACATTTAAGAATCCATATAGAAACAAACTGTCCCCACCATAATGGACATATCTCTCTAAAGGACTACAAATAAAGACAGAACTCCTCTTTCTCAAAATCTTGAGATACCTGGAAAGTCCAGGCTCTAAATTTGACTGGCCTCTTCAAAAAGCAGTGGCTGAGGGAAGAATCTCAATCCTGTAAGAAATTGCCAATTCTGGAGCACATTCTGCTTGTTTCAGATTCCACATATTGCAATTATGAGTGAAACACACATCATAAGCTTATATACATATTAAAGTGTTAGAAGTTCACTTCAACAATGAGCACATTCTATTCTTTCATACTAAGTAGCATTTTTCTTTTAATCTTCTTTAATTAATATCCTTCAGCTAATTTTTAATTTTCCTGTATATTATGACCGATAGGCACATGATTCATAAACTGATACAGCATTTCAAATACTCTTTAATCAGTCGTTTGCATTCTTAATTATTTTGAGATTTCTGTATTTGTCGAAACCCATGCTACACTATCTTCATTTGTATTATGCCTGAAAGTTTCAATGAGAGTCCCTAGGAAGTAAAAGAAGTTTTGATGGAGCCTGACAAGTTTGAATACATCGTTCTTGTTTATTTGTTTGTTTGTTGCTTTTCTGTTGCACAAACAGCTGCCTAAAGAAGAAAGGGATTGACATGATGCATGTGAATTGAACTTCTGTGGATAACTCTAAGTGGCTAAAATGTAATTAAATAGAATATACATCTCTTTTATATATATATATATATATAATATTATATATATATTGAATTAAGCAAATTCTAAGATTTTAGTCTATAAAAGTGGGATTTTACCTGCCCAAATGAAAAACTGATACAGAATCACTCTCTCAAAACTCAAACAGACAAAATTACTCTTTTCAAGCAATAATTTATTAGTGTGTAGGGTTCTGTACCCACAGCAAAAGACACATGCTATGTGTATTTTTCAATTGAGCAAGAGAGAGGATATTACTGACATTTTGCAAGACTTTAGTACCATTATTATAGAAAGAGTAAATCTAGGATGGAGAACTAAATGAAAACTGTGATAAAATACCACATGGTTTTATCATGCTAGATTGTGGTAATCTGTAGAGACTTCAATAAGATAATCATTGTTTAGACACGGTCAATGCATTGGAACTAATCTCAATATACTTAATCGAAAATTGCTTTCACTGCCTCAAGGGAGATTAATTATTTAAGTGGGAAAAATTGAAATTAAAAGAATAACTGTTACATAGGAAAGAAGCAGAAATTGCAATTGTTTCTACTACGGAGAAGAAGAAGGGCATGCTTTTCAAGCCTGTGTTAATCCCAGCTCCGCTTAGTATTCTAATAAAAATGTTGGTTCAAGGAGAAGATGGTCCAAGGTGCATGTACTGAAGTTTTAGGTAACACAGAATAGAAAGGTGATACCAATTACAGAGAGCAAGTTTTCATGCAAAGAGAATTGCACAGCCCTAGGGTGCAGAGTCACAGAGATGGAAAGTCAACAATGCCAGGCTTGCAGGAACAAACAAACATTTTGTTGCTGGAGTCTGGCCCTTATCACATAAAATTGACAAGAAAGAAAAAGGCAAAAGCTGAATGGTTAATGGCAAGAAAACTGTGGTGCCAAAGCAGTTACCTGCAGGGATCACCAGGGCTGTTCCCAGGTAATGCTCCACTCTTGATTTACTTCCAGAAGAAAATCAAAATGTGTGGAAAGTTGGGGTTACTACCCCTTTTAAAGAGGAAAAGGAATAAATGGTATCTGCAAACTCAAGTACCAGTGACATGAACAGCCACGGACTAAAATCTTGATATGAAGAACAAACTCATGTCCATGGGATGAAAGTGAACTTTAGGAATGATTCAGTTTCAGCCCAAATCTCAGACTCAAGAACATTCAGATCTGAGGCTGGAGTCAAGGCTTGTATCTCTGACTCTGTTTCACCTTATAAAAGGAGAAGCCACACAAAGCAGGCCTCAAAAGATAAGCTGCTCCCTTTCTGCAATGCGTGAAGAGTTTACTTTATTGATTAGACTTAGGAAAAGGCAAGATTACTCTCCCAGCTTTAACCAAGGAACAGGTAAGATGAGCTGGTGAGCAGGAGAGGACTCCAGACAGCTACTGCAGGCTCTGAACAGCCTGGAAAGGGTTGTCCGCTGCTTATTGAATGAGAAGGTTGCTTATGTGTGCCTTTATCCCCATGGTCCCTATCCTGTGAACAGCTTGTCTGGAACAAACACCTGCATCCCAACAATGTTGGGACACTATTCTCCCTGTTTACTTGCTCTTATTGTCTTCAACCTTTTTGTGAGATTTGTTTTATAGTGTAGAAATTAGGAATAGTCTTCTCTGTCATGTTTGCCAGAACAAAAGGTGAGCAGGTCCTTACTTTCAAGCATCTCAGTATAAACAAAAAGTAAGCAGAAAGATTACTACAAATGCTCAGGGATTTTCCTCTGCTCCTTTAATGTATTTACACCAGACAGGTGCTACAAGGGATGCAAGCAGAATGCTGAGACTTCATTAAAGACTATGAAAGCCTTAAGCTGCTCTGGTCCAATTTGCTGTATCCGTTCTGTAAGACATCCAGACAGTGACATGAGAGGAGGGAGGGGCTAAGAGTTCTCGGCTTCAGATTATGGTCTTTTTGTCACAGTGGAAGTAAAACGGAGCAGAGAGGAACCCTGGAGCACCTGCACTTAAATATCTGGTCACCAGATGTCAGTGTCAAATGCGTCGAACACAACGGGAAAAACCATCCCTGCCGGTAAACGTGCTCAGCCCCACTCAGCCCCTCCAGCTACGAGTGTTGGTTCTGCAGAGAACTTGGAAACCTCAAAGCCTGCCTAGAAACAGTAAAACATTTGCAGAATCAGATATCCATTAAAAAGCTTGGGCGTTGAATGTCCTGGGTGTTAAATACAGATCTCAGACTGGGATTTCACCTTCCTCTCAATGTCAAGTATTGATGGGAAACAAAATGAATGGTCAAAGGTGACTTACACACATCCTATTAAAATGTTTGTGCTTCACTCTACACCTATAAAATGTCTGCTTGAACCTTTAACCAAGATTATACCATGATAGGAACCATAAAGGCTGCTGCTGAAATTGGATCTTTATAAATTATTAAACTCTCTCCCAGCAGAAACACTCAGTAGCAGCTCCAACACAATCATTTGAGTCATATGCACTTTGTGGGAATTACGGCAATTACATTTCCCTCCTCTCTGAGAAAGTACTCTGGACTATCCTTGCGCAAAAGAGAATTTTTAATACCATTGTGTTCATGGTCCTTGTTACTGCTTCTTGTTCTGCTTTAGTAACTGGAAATTTCCGTTTCTTGATTATGAATGTGATTCCCATGGTACTTCCCATTTAGCCCCCATTTCTTGTGGGCCTGTTCCAATTGAAATAAGTAGTAATTTGGGGGGGTTCATTTCAATGAACCAAACAGGAAGTTTCTTGTGGTTTGCATTCGGTGTTTTTCCCCCCAACAAAAAAAAGAGCAAATCACAGTTCCTTATTTTATATGAAACAGTCTTTGATGGTTTGCTCTGATGAATTGATATAAATATAGAACAGACAGAAATTCATCTCTCTGTAGCTCTGTTCCTCACTGAAAATTTAACCACTGTCTGTGTAACACCGGGGCTTCTTTTCTGTCCATTTATTTTTTCAATCCTTGTGAATCTGTATCATGCTATGCCTTCCTCTATTTCTCTCCATATGTTCACTCTCCTTTTTGTAGAGTCTGTGAATTACTGTTTGTTCTTTCTCACAAACTTTCCCTCTCTCTTTTCCCACCTAGAGTGGAAGAGGCTCAGTAGTTGTGAAAATGTATTTGTTTCTCCCTCCCATCTCAGGCATGTCATCTACTCCATGTGAAAGCCATTGGTTTCTATATCTATCTTTCCTCCCTGTTGAGTACTTATCAAATTATTCAGTTTCCAGTAATTCTCTTTTATTGCTCCCTGAGAAGTTTTAGCATCTGGACTCTCTAGTACTGATATTCCTTTTACAGCAGCAAGAATCAGGGGTAAATCCATAAATTTGCTACAATCAAGACTAAATTCTCACTGATTTCAAGAAGATTAGGATTTTTAACAGACTTATGCTACTAGAGAAGAAAGGAAATAGGGCTTCCATTTCTGGATTCATCTGTCTAAATTATTAGACAAAACACTCTGCAATAACTTCAGTGTAGTTGTGATTTAGCAGCTCATTCACAGTGGATTTGATGAATGAACGATTTTTTGTTTCCTGCTCAGTGGCTGTATTTTTGACAGGTCTCATGATGTTCCTAAATCTGCACTGTTTATTTGTTTCTGTGATTAGAGAGCATAATTCTCTAGATAAACTTGAATGTATTTTTTAATGATTTGTACTTTACGTACCTTCATATTATTTTAAAATTTAACGTACAATTTAATCTTCCTCTTCCTTGTTTTTTTTCTAAGTCACCTCAAAATACCACTAAAAATCAGTAGCAGCAGCTGTACCAAGCACAGCAGTGGGAAAGGTGGTATCATTTCCCTCAAAAACAGAATTAAATATATATTGTAGAACCCTTTTTACCTTTAGTGAACTTGAATTCCCACTTCCCAGAATGCAGCCTGCATGAGGACTTCAGGATTGATGCCAGAACTTGAAACAATAAATGATAACTCACATCGTATTTCTTAGTTCTTATCTCTGTATTATATACTCAGAAATGTTTTTAAAATAGATTTTAGAAGTTTTCACAAATCTGTATTGCAGACCTTTCTCGTGAGTACAGTAGAAAGGCAAAGTAGAAAGGCACAATCTACACAAGTAGATTGTGCCTTTGCAATTTCTATGCATTGAGGGATACAGTCTCCCAAACACAAATAAAATCTGCAGGAAGTATATTTGTCTCCCCTTCATAACCAGGGAGCTGAGACAGACATTGCTGAGTGCCTCATTTAAGCACCACGTCTGGCTGGCTTTGTTTTCATGTCAGGACTATTTCTCACCACAGATTGTATAGGAAGTCTGACTCTTGACAGCTGAGGAAAGCTGGCAGACGGAATCACTTGTTGCTCTTTGGAACCCTGTACCACAACACCCAATGCACCTTGTACTGGAGCAGACAGAATTCCACTCTTCAGCATTCTACCTCCACACAAGCCTGGGAACAGCCAGCTTTAAGACAAAGACCCCAATTTGTTATCAGCAACCTCTGTTGGACCTTTAGGGCCAGTGCACTAACCTGTTCTTGGCTTTGGGTTATGTCCCCATTCTACATCAGTAGGGAAAAAACCACAGGCTGACAGCTTTGGATCCCAGGGGCAGCATGCAGTCATGGAAGTGGGGAGAGAAGAAAAACATGATTTGCCACAGGGAAAGCTACAGATTTTGAAACCAAGAGATCATAAAGTGACCACTGTCACAAGATCACTGATCAGCATCTAGCCCTCTGGTACTAAATGAAATAGACTGAGTGAATGTAAGCATTCCAAGCTTAAGACACTGGGGAAAAAACTCACTGAGGATTTAATGAAGAATCCAAACAAAAAAAAATGAATGTCTGGCTTAGATGATGCAACTGATCTAACAAAAGGAAATAATCAAAACATTTTTCATATATGATATAAGCTGTCTTCCCTCAGTAGCATTATGTTACTGCCTTACTCAGAACCGGGCTCTTAAACTTCCCAATGCAGAGAACTCTGCCTGCTTGGATTCTCAGGGATGCAGGCCTGAAGGTGTTTAGCTGGTGAGGTCTGCTTAGAACTACTGATCTTGGAAAACTTTAATCTTGCTGCCTGTATTCCGGTAGATTTTGTTTTGATTTGGTGGAATGACAATTCTTGCTATGCATAGCCTCAGCTGAAGAAGAGACAAACAACAATCTCTGAATATGTGTTACTTGTAGGAAAATGAACACTGTAAAACAATTAAGTGTGTTGTGCATATAAAACTTAGAGGAACTGTTCAAATGCTTAGTGCCTTGGTGAACATGAAAGATCACAAAGCACACTATTTCTATTTAAATCATCTGAGAAAACTTTCCCTTTGGAAATTGGAGATAGAGATAGACGATTGAATCCTAGAAAACGTGACGGGGTAATGTGTATCTTTGTTTTGTAAAATAGATAGATACATATATAGCCTACATGATCTGAAATAGGATTTTTCACATAGACACAAAAGCACTGTTTTTGTCTCAGTCACTGAGACAAATAAACAATCTTGGGAAAAGTTAGAAGCAGCTTTCAGTGTTTCTCTGTGTGGCAGCTGGTCACAAGTAAAAAACATTTTTTGTTATGGAATGACTAGTAAAGATAAACTCTTGGGAAATACTCCTAAGTCAATTTAAATAGATTTTGTTATTTGCAGAAGGCAATGTTACTGTTTAATTTATAAAGTTAATAAAGTGGTTTCTAAATTATTCAATAAGGTAGAGAGCAATCACAAAGTTAGCACTTGTTTGCTTTGATAGTGCTATGAATCATACACCAGATTCTGTTCATGAAATAAACAACTATAACAATTTCAGTTTAAATGAAAAATAATTACAAAGCAAAAGGACTTAGAACTAAAAACTTTTTACTATTTTACACATGCATTTTACATTACTTCTTCTTTATTATCATCATGCATCACTAATTCATAGCACTATTCAATGCAAGCACTTTATATCAGGCTTTTTCACGTTTCTGGGGCAGGGAGATCTGAGGACAGAAAGAAACCACTTATGGTTGCAATCTGAATATAAATCCTTGGAAAGAGACAGACAGAAGAGAAGGGTAAAAAGAGGGAGAAACAAAGATGATTTAAATGCCCTTTTTTCTCAGTCTAAAGATCAAGTCTTTCAAATCCCATTTAATACACTGTGAAAAAGATTGAAGTTGCTACAAGTGACTGAGTGTGGGTTCCGCCCTGCTCTGGTGGCAGGTGATAGATACAAGTTCACACAATCCATGTACCCTTATTGTGTCTGTGTGCACACAGTGAAGGATTAGGACTGACTTTGTAAATAAGTCAGTAATGTCTAAAATAGATGGAGAGCTTTGTATTTTTCATGTGACTAATGCTTATGCTGCTGTTCCTAATGTACAGAGTTATTATTGAAACTTAGCTACAATCAAAATCTTTGTTCAAAGGTTTAGAAATATTTGGGGAATATTAAGGGAAAAAATCCAAATAATTATGTGAAATAGCCAGGACACATGCATTAAAAAAATGCTGTTGTTAAGGAGAGAACAATATCTCCTCTTTTTCAGCAATTTTAGTTTCCCAGCCAAGCCTGCAAATGGAAGAGGAGAAGTTTTCATTTGTGTCTTGGATTAATACTTTAAATGAACAACAACTTTTATTGTCTACCTCAGTCTATTTCTTCTGGATGTGCACAGCGTCCACAAAAACTTCTCAGTAAATCTGCAGTGAATCTCTCAAATTCCAGTCGCAGTGTGACAGTCTCCATTACAATTACAGTCCAGTATTTAGCAAGTACAAGCAGAGCAAAGCAGAACAAAAAAAATTCAGAGAAGACTAACATGTCTGTAAGTCATGTAGATTCTTCCTCCCAGAAACTATTCTGGCAGCTGAGTCTCCTCATCTGGCTACATTGTGGTAAAGAATTACGCATGAAAAAATCAACCCTGCAGAATCAAATCCTCGATTCCCACTGATTCCATACAGTTTGTGCACAGAGGGGCAGCACCCATTGCTGTCTCTTAACCGATGGTCCTATGAAGTCAAAGTTCATTCAAGGCTTACCTCCTGGAGCTCCTTTTTACTTGAGATTGGTCTGGCAGGCCCATGTGATGAAAAAAGAGGAGGAAAAAGACACTGGCTCCTCAGGCATATTTGGCAGGATACTGGAGGGAGCATTCCAGCCTTCAGCTCTGCTGTGGCCAGCTTAAGGCTCTGGGAATGAAGACTCTTCTTCCCATTCACTTACCTGCAGATATGTCTGTCTCTGAGCTCCACAAAACCCATTCCAAGCCCAGGGTACTCCCTTCCCAGCCCTCCTGGCAATGCTCACCAGAAGCACCATCCTGTTCCTACCGCAGCCTCACCCAGAGACTCAGGGTTGCACTTGGCAGCCCCCCACCCTTAACAGCAACAACAGACTCGAGTGCCTGTCTCTGGCAGGCCTGGGGGCAGATTCAGTCGTGTGGGCTGCTCCCTCCTGCCTCAGCTGCTCCCTGTCTGCTCCAGGGAAGCTGCGGTGAGCTGGATGAAAGCATCGCACAAGTCACAAGCTGAGCCACGCTCACCTAGAAGCATTCCAAGGGCCTTAGCTCTGAACGTCGGGGCAGAACTTCTCAAGGAGCTTCTATCCCACAACCCAACCACTGGCTTTGCTACCAGTACATACTGGGGCTGATCTCATCTTGTTCCTTCCTTCCCTGTCCCACTGGCACACACCAGGGGCTGTTAGTAGCTTGACTACAAAAAACTTTAGGTCACTCATACTCTTTCTTCCCAATATGTTGGGGTTTTTTGCTTCAGTCAATTCATTCATCAGTCACTACAGCAAACTGCATATACCAACTCTTCCTGTAGCAAAGGCTCTTGACAAACCTGCTACTATGATTGCTGTTGATGTGTTAGTGCTAAAAAATACATAATTTTATGCCAGTGTTTGTTTTTAAAAAAGAACAGCAATATGAAGCTGCCATTCAAACTAGCAATATGGGAAGGGTTGGAAGATACCTCCTGAGTCATGCAGAGCTTGTTTTTTCTGGTGGAGATCAGATATTACTTAATTCCTCTGATCCTTGTCTCCCACATCACATACATGCACATGCACACATATTCTTACCTCGCTCCTCTTACTATTAAAAATTTTCCTTTAAAGGTATTACACTTGGCTGACATATAATAGAGACTTCAGAGGTCAGGGTGACATACATGAGAGCTAAGGATAGACCATGGTCTGTCACAAGGATCTAACTATGAATATTGCTAAGGAAATTAGATGATTTCAGAGTCCAGGCATCTTTAGAGAAGATAGCAAGACAAGCTCTCCTTTAAATAAGTCCACTCCTGACACAAACAACTCCCACAATACTGACCAATCCCTGCTTCCCAGACAAAAACACTTCTATAACAAGGGGCAACAAAGGGAGGGGGGGATATAAATATATATTTAATGGGAACCTTAGAACATTGCAGTAAATGTACACAAAATTAAATTAATAAAACCTGAAAAATAGATCATATCCCACATTTGTTTGTCAAGCAGATCATTGGCCCTGAGAAGGGGAGAAATAGGAAGATATAGGCAGTCCTCTCAGAGACTTCTTGTACTGAGTAAAATACAAGATATTATTCAGAGACTACAGCGTTCAGGAGCAACCCAGAACTACAGGGTATGGAGGCAGATACTACTTACCCTGACTTATGCTGAAGATGTAGCAATGATAAGGACACTGCTTTTCACCAACTTGAGCCATGGATGTCATTTGTACAAAGATGTGTGCACTAATTTTAGTCACATGTACATTCCCCGAGGACTTCTGACAGGTGATTTATCAGCAGTGAATGTCATAAAGGCAGATACTCCTCTCCAAATCAATCTTTATCCAGTCTTGATAACAGATAAATGCATTTTGTAGTCTTGCTTTCTAGTAATTGGTTCTCAAAGCTTGCTTTTTCCATCCTTTAATACTCTGTAATGCCATAGACTGTCTTTGAAGACTGAATAATAATGAAGAGCTTTAAAGAGACTTGTAAAAGTTATGAAGTCATAAAACTCTATTTGATTCCTCCTTCAGTCTGTTTTCTGGGAATACGCTGAATATAAATAGTGAAGTGATCTTACTTTGAATGAGAGATTCTTTCTCCTTTCAGGCCACAGTTCCTACTGCATCATCCTCGTTGATATTTGATTGCCTTTAGGATGATGGATGTACATAGAATCTTTTTCCAAGTCTCTTATCAACAGTATTTTGGGACATATGGCCAGAAAAATGCACACCTAGTCTCTAGGGTTTCCTTTTCAAATGCATGGTGTAAATCAATTCTGTATAGAGCTACAGTCCTTGTGATACAGAAGGTACATCAAACACACTTCTTCAAACAAGAGTTGTTCTCATTTTCCTTTCCCTCCTTGTTCCTGGTGACAGTGAATAGGGGCTTCCCATAAACTGAGTTCATTTCTCCTCTTTTCCTATGATGTGGCTGCATTGTGAAAGTTAATACTTCTGCAAAGAAAAATAGTTTTCCTTATCATGTTGCACAGTCCCAACTTCCACAAGCCCATTAACTCAAAATAAACTCCTAAGCATTTGACTGTCTGATCAGTGTCTGCACAGTGACATTTACCAGGAGAGGCAGACAAGAAATAGTCAGTGACTGGAGATTTTTAGACCAGAATAGTGACACTGTAATCTTGCACTTTCCCCTCCTATACCCATTGCCCCCTTTGCCAATCTCTGCCCCCTTTTCTAGACACAGCTGAAATGACCATTAGAAGTGTCCCTTGACATGTGCTCAAATCCAAAATACAGGTATTGGAATTGACTTGAAATTTAAAAAAAAAAATAAAAATAAAAAGAGGAAAGATAAAGAAGAGCAATTTAAGTACTCTTTGGTTCCAAGACATAGAAAAGACATCACTATTTCTTAGCTCATTTCTGAAGTCAACAGATGGTGGTGCTACATTTAGAGCACTTGGAACTTGTTTCCTCCATTGTTTGTTAAAGGCAAAAACCTTGGAATTACGTTCAAAAGACTGTATCCAGAAGGCTTTATGCCAATCCTACTTAAAGCAGCTTTCCTGATACAGCTGAAAACAAGTGTTACAGCTGTGAGTAGGCATACAGTTACAGGACATTTGTAAGTACACATGAGCCAAATTAGAATCAATGAAAGTCTGATGTTATCATCTCAGTTTATTTCATGCACCCAGTCAGTGGCAGCAGCTCACAGATGCTGAAGATAGAGATGCTTTAGTAAACAAAACAATTAGCAGCATTGTGTGAGCCACCAGCATAGCAAATTAACTTCTTGGAGACATGTGGTTATACCTCTTCCCAAAAAGAGTAAATTGGAAAGCACAAAATAACTGCAAGGGTGGATTAGCAACTGCCAGCTCTCTACCATAGAGATAGAAGCAAGAGTTCTTGAAATGGGAACTTAAAAAGGTACCATGCAATGAGTAATTAATATTATACCTTTGTATCAACCACCTTTGTGCCTTGTTTTAAGGGAAAAAAAATCCCCACACTTTTTTCTTGTCATGGTTTTCTTGTCATGATACAGTGCCATCAAACACTGACATACAAATGATCAATGTTTAGCATTGCTCCCTACCCTGGCTGCATTCAGTCATATATGGTAATCAATGATCCATTCATGATAGCTGCCTGCAATTATCATAGCAAAGATTGGAGACAGATAAGCTTACAAGATACAGACAAGCATACAGACAGGGACAGATAAGCATACAAGGTACTAAAACTAAATAACCACAAAGGATTTCACCCGTGCATTCGCCAGTTGCTTCCTCCATTTAGGGATAATGGTCCTATTTGCAGACAATGGCAGTAAAATTTTCTCCAGGGACTTATCTATAACACTTATTTCTTGGATTATGGTTTGTATTTTCTAGTGTGATAAGTGCCCCAGAGAAACACTTAAGTGAAACAATCAAGAGAGGAGTTTGTTCTCCTGTCCTATAATTCCTGCTTCCTAAACATTCAACAGAAGATGAGCATTAACCTCACTCTGTACTGTGAGCTGCATTCACGTTTCCCCAGCCTCCACCACAGCCAGCAGAGCACACAGGGGCTGCAGTCTTGGTTACTCAAATGCAAATAATTCCCACAGACTGGTGAGAAGGAGGATACAGCTTCTGTGGTTTTTTCACTAGTGTTTGTATTCTCAAATTAAGACCCAAAGGTATTGTTAAAGTCCACCAAGAGAAATAGTCAGTAGGTGAAAAATTGGTCATTGGCATGCCTTTCTGTGAAAACCTGAGGTAAAGCTGAGAGAGTGATCTACTTCATTATAATTTTTTCCTGAATTAACTGATTAAGATAACAGATGACTGTACTGTCAGTGATGCCCTATGCTGTTTATGTAGATTATCTATGATCCATTCTCATGTCTACTAAATTACAAGTCCCTACTAAATAAGATACTTACAATAGTAGCTAAAAGGAATAAAAAGCAGGAGCAAAAAATCAGAGCTTTTACCTCCTTTCATCCTTATTTTTCACCTGTCCATTTAACATTCAGCAGCCAGAAAATGAATGACAGTGATTAAATTATTTGCCGGCCAGATTATCTCAGTGGCTGTTCTTAGCAAAATATCCATGCAAGTCATTGAGAGCAGGATATGAGCAGATGAATCAGACTCTGCAGGGTCCCTGCCCCTCTGACTCTCATTTTATCAGCTGCTCCCTAGCATTACAAAACCTCTGAAAAAAGATAACCAACCTAAATCGATGCTAAATATTGAACTAAATCAAAGATAATAGACGTGAACTTTGATTGTCTAACAAATCTGACCTAAAAGGAACAGGAATTCTGCAAATGAGAGCCTGAAAACTCCCATCATGCTTCCACCTGCTCATCCTTTGAGGGACATTTTGTTTAGTTCCTGTAAAGTAAAGGCATGACTCACTAACAGGACATATGGAGTGTTAAAGTATAGAAACTAAGATTACAAAGCTACCACTGTGTCTTCAGAAAGCTTAACAATGATTTCAAAATGCTCATTGTTATGGTGCAGTCCCATGTTTTTTTTCTTGTACACATTTTCTCATTAAATTGGGAAAGTGGTTGTTGGGAAAATGGTGATTGGGTGAGTGGACCCCTCCTCCCATGTTTTACCTGTGCAGTGCCTTGCACAATTAAATATTTATCTCCAAGTGGAGACTCCAGGCTTTATTACTACCTGAATAATACATGTAACTTGAGTTATAACCTCCTAAAGACCTATTTGCAAGTCAATTTTTTTCTGTTTGTTCAGCACTGTTTCCTGACTACAGCTACTGATAGTATTTTAAATAAATTCATTTGTCTATACATATGTCAGCTGTTTTTCTCCCCTTAACAACCCAAAACATGTTTTGCAAAGGCCTTCACTCATCACTTCCCTCAAGTACCCTGACGCTCAGCAGTCTCTGAGCAGTCTCAGCAATGCCCACCTCCCCGAAAGCCCCCTTCCTGTACTTCGGGAGCATTGCTGTGCATGATGTTATCTGGCATGGAATATCCCTCTGGTCCTTTATGGTCAGCTGTCCTGGTTGTGCCCCTTCTCAATTTCTTGCCACCCCCAGCCTACTCACTGTGGAAACAGAGCACGAAAAAGGGAAAGCCTTGTCCCTCTGCAAGGACTGCTCAGCAGCAGCCAAACTCTGGTGTGTTACCAGCACTGCTCCATTCACAGCTCCAAAACACAGCACACTCTGAGCTGCTAGGAAGAAAACTAACTCTCCCCCAGTCAGACCCAGTGCACCTCCAAAACCAAAGCTTTCAAACTGCAGAGAAGCAGCCATGTGAATTTTGAGGCATCTTGCTCTCTAGAGAAGTTGCCATCCTAGGTTATATTTTGGGGATATTTGCAGGAACAGCACACTGAAGCTGCCACTGTCTGAAGAAAAAGCACAGAAGTTGCCAGGGCTTAATTAACTGAAGGATTTTTATAAATGAAAAGTACATTTTGGAAAATTCACAATGGTCAAAATTACTCTCAGAAATATAGAAAGGGGGAAAAATTGGAGCTGTCAAGCAGAATTAATCTTCTCTATTTGAAAGAGATGTTGTTCGGTTTAAAAAACATGACAGACAATGGCCTGCAGGGACACTCTAGGACATAAATGCAGGGCCTAATGGAACCATTAACATCCATGGATCCAATTCCTAGATTGATCACGGCTTGGGGGGAATCTTTCACACGACAAGGAATACCTCTTTTTATATTGCCAACAAGGCTACTCATTTAGAACGCCCTTATGACACCAGTATGATATTAGAGCACTTCTAGGAGCTCAGGGGGGTTTCAGATCTTAGTTTGTGCCAGAGCTGGGGAGTAGGAAAACAAGGTAGGAATGTCAAATTAACAGCAGGTAAGGGTTTGATCCAAACTGTAACACTGAATATATAACTTGAATCAGTACTTTCTGATATGTTTATGACTGATTCATTAGCAAAATCCTAGAAGTAGATTAATTTTTAAACAAAATTACCAGAGTGTGCAATATTCCAGCACGTACATCTTTATACACAGAGGTAGAGGGCTTGCTGCTGTCATCTCTGGCAAAGTATCTATTAATTTATTACAGTTTAAGAGAATGATGCAATCTTCCTGCAACTAAGTACCTGTCATTACTGACTTTGTTACAGAGGGGTCCAAGAAAAAGTCAAGAAACTGGAATGCTGGTGCACAAATGCAAATTATTTGCTAAGGTGTAAAGAATTTGTTTCTCGTTCTCACCTAGTCTAATTTCACATGTCTTTTTGTCTCACCATTGCTCCAAAGGCATAAATACATATAAATAAACATGCATGTGTGCAAGTGCATCATGATTTTTTTTCTAATAGGCACTTCTGACTGGGATAAACCCTTGCTGTAGAATTTGACTGCATCAGATTCAGGTATATTCTTAGTGACACATTTAGCACATGAAGTTAAAAACCATAGAAACCACTCACAGAATTCAGATTTCTAAACATGAATGGTGAGAATTTCACTGACAATTCAGAACAGCTCTCATTTTACCTGAGCTTTAAACTGGATTGTATTTCTTCATTTTTCCTCTGGCTTTATGTTTCTAAAAATACTCTCATGTGCATCTATAACATTTTATGCTATATACTTAACTAGCATTTACAGTCATTCACTAGTAACTGATACTTTAAGGTTTATGGAGGTCTGAACTGCACATACATTCATAATAGAAGAAAGTGCTATTACAGTGTATTTGTTGAGATAATGAGGCAGGAAAAACAAACAAAAAAGACACCACTAATGCAGCTTATTTTACTTCTAAAACAGTCCATCAAATGTCCTTTGTCAAATTACTTATTTAAGTCAATGGACAGCTCAGGAAATCATTTATGTGGCTCTGAATAGAATTCTAAATTTCTTTGTTTGATTTCTTTTATTGCCATTAGTTGCATCAGACATTCGGAAACAAGTTAAAGTAAACCCAACAATCAAAAGAAAGCTTTTTGACACTGAGGTCAGAGAGTAGAAGGATACACTGAGAGATCAAACCCATCACAACGAAGAATGTGTATCCTGCAAGGAAAGGAGGGCCCATTCTCTTTTCCCAAGGCAATACAATTTTTGTGAGTAATTATATACAGAGAGCTCAAATTATTCATGCAAACACTTCCATTAGGGTCAGCTGGAGTGCAGTGAGCAGGATGTGTAAGAGCATTTCCTTGGAATCAGCAGGGACCAGCAACTCTGTTGTGCTAGATATAGTTGAGACACACTGAAAGGTCTTTTAGGCTTTCATTGTCTAAACAAAAAAATCAAGAGGAAGAGAGAAACAGAGGCACAGTGCAATTAGCACCTTGATGCATCTTAAAATAAATAAATGTTAGTTTCTAATTGCATAAATGTTTAACTTTTTGCTAGACCATGGCCAAAATGACTTGCCAAAGGTCATACACATAATATCTGTGGAAGAGTTAAGCACTGAGTCCCATAATTCTATAATCAGAGGTACATCAGTTTGCAGCCCAAAGCAATTAATCCAGGCAATAACATGCTATGCACATTTACTTCTTTAGCAGGAGCTTTGCTGTATCTTTGTAAAGAGATACAGAAGATGAAGAAGAATAAAAAGGATCCAACAACATAATAAAAGGTTTTTTATTATTTAAATTATGGAAAAAATCTAGGAAGATTAAAAGCAACATGATAGCACCTGTTTATATTATTCATGTACCTGGAGCATTTATGATGTGTAAAACATTCATTTCACAATAAATATTGTAAAACTACCTCCTTTACCATCATTTTAAACATAGCTTCCTGTAAGCAGTATGATAATATTCTCTGTGATAGAAGGGAGGTATTTTTTTTTCTTAATCAAGCCAAGTGTCTGCTAGAACAAATTAAAATCAAATGATCCTCTTAAGCAGTTTTTTTCAGTATACTCAGCCTTTCCAGAACGGGAGGTGCTGTCTCTGTGAAGTCTCTGAAGCCATGGTTGCACAACATGACAGGATGTTGCATGAACTGTTTGACTGAATCAATCGCAATGCCAAAGGAAGCAACAGACTGTCACAATCAAGCAGGAGGCATCTGATGGAAGTTTCTTGTGACAAATTAAAACTTTTTAGTGATGTCTTTTGTTTTGCTTAGCATTTAGAGCCCTTGAAAAACTCTGTTCTAAGAGCTGACAGGACTTTACAGCACTCAGGATCTCATAGAGCACAGCTCTTTAAATAAATAAGTCATCTATGCACATATTTATGCAATTATGTTCCATCTAGAAAGACCCTTAAGAGCTCTTATATAGAGACCATGCCGATGCCCACTAGACATGATCAACTTCCATGCATATCCTCATGATATGATTGTCTCAAGAAATGCATTATTGAAGGCTTGTCAATCAGTTTTTCTGGATTCTAAATATTTTTCTATGAAGTGCTGAGAAATTCTTACCATTTGCATAACTGCAACCAATCTGTGAATGACTAACTCCAAACAGCCTCCCGGTTTCAGTTTTGTGTCTCTAAAAAAGCTGCCTTATCTTTATTTCATAGAGCAGTGCTTCCTCACATAACTAAATAAAGCTAAATATTTGAACTCTAGTTGCTACAGTAAATTGTTTAACTGCTGTTTTGCTGTTATTTATTGCCTCACTTCCACAACGGTGGTTCACTGCATATTGACAACTGAAAACTGTTCCTTTAGAAATCTCTTTCCACATATCTTAGTCTTCACTCACCAACAACTTAATTTTTTCTCTTTCCAGTATAGACACTGACAGGTCACATATATCAGAACATAAAGAGTTGTCATGGCAGATCAGACTACTGGGCCATCAAATCCTGGTAGTCTGTCTTTATTGTATCTCAGAGGAAGGTGCAAATCATTACAATGTGATAAGCAGTTATGCAATGGTATTCATAAGGGCAACATTTCTTTTTCTTTTTCCCAATCAGCTTATACCTAGAAGTGAAAGATGTTACCATCCCTTCAACAGTTTCTTGTGTTGTGCATGACAGACTCCCTGCCCCTGTGATTGATATTCAACAGGACTCTGTCACAGCTAATAGGCTCAAAATCTAATTTGGCCAAAGAAGAACTAGACTAAAAAGCAAGGTTAGCAATAAAACTGTGTTTCAAAATTGAGGACTGAAACAGAGAGAAAAAGAGGGAATCTGCAGCATTAACTTTGTTGAAGTTCTATATGCAAGCTGTTTAATGAATTCAGATCCACACATGACTAGTGAAGAAGACAAAACAAATTTTAAGATGATATGTGAAAAGGACATTTGGAACACTCATGGAGTTCATGGGCTGGATTTATCAGCTCTCCTACAGTAAATTCTGAACAATAGTCTTTAATGGTAAAAATCACTCATGAGAAAATGCTGCTTTTATTCATATGTCCTGGTGGTATTTTGCATGTCAGCTCCCCTGAAAAGCACTGTCCAAAACTGCATTAGTGATGTTTTATGGAAATTAATCAAAGCCTATAATCCCATTGTCCTGTGATTCTAGCATTTCTGGACCTACTGCTCAACAATCTCCTCAGCTCAGAATAACTCAGTTTACATGATTGCCAGTCTACTTTGTAATTATTCTCTGTAATTGACAGCAGATTATGCAGAATATCCCACAGAGATCATCAAGCCATCTGAGCTCTCTCTAGCTTTCAAAAAATCATTGAGATGTCAGAGGAAGGTCAGTTCAGATTTCTTTTTTCATAATGGGTAGTCATATTTCCATTCTTTCAAATCCTTATTTTTATCCAAAATTTGACATCTTCTCCCTTGAAAGTGGCCAACTGTTAATCTCTGCTGGCATTTGAACTCAATCAGTGGGAAGAAAGAGCAGCAGATGCAAAAAACCCCGAGGTAAACTGTTAGGAAAAAGTAATTTTTATAGGAATTTGTAATACATTAAAAGTCACGTTTTCAGGGACAAAATAGCAACCAATTGAAGGTTACCAGCTTTGCATTTTATACTAAAATGTGTTATTTCCCAAAACAGTTGAAAGATCAAAAATACCTGAGTGGAATTATTCTGAGTTATGTAAATGGAAACTGGAAGTGATTACCTTAAACAAAAGGTGAAGGAATTAATGACATAAGAGGAAAGAGAGAGCTGTTAGTTTCCAGAATATCAGGTAAATATGATACATCATGTAAAACAGAGTGGAAGTATTTTTAAAGTATTTAGAAACAGATAAGATTAAACATTAGCAAATATACTGAGTGAGAGAGAGAGAGTCTGTATTTGCAGCAGGACAGACATGCCTTGCTTGGTCTTTTTAAAGGCTGTAAGTCTCTACTTGTAAGTATAGGAAAATAAAAAAGTTTCTGAGCTTTTTGAATAAGTACATATAAATGAGTACATTCATGATTCATTTCCATGAAAGCAAATGTAAAATAAATGTTTTGAACATGTTGAGCATTGGGTTGTCTGCAGTAGATACACAGAAAAAAAATATGCTGTCTAAAATGGAAATGCCACATTTACAAAGGTCAGTATTGTTTGTTCAGAATTTGCCATTAAATTGTTCCCTATTTTATCAGCTGTTTTCATATAGAATGTTTCAGCAGAGTGAGTTGTGCTGAGGAATTTCAGTGATATGAAAATCTAGGGATGCTGATACAAAATACACAACTAAAAGCTGTGTGTATATTCTCAGAAGAGACTTTACTATTTTTGGGTAACTTCACAATTCAGAGCGCTCCAGAAAATTGTCCAAGACCCACTGAGCATCTGAGCCTGTGGGGTAGAACTGTTGTCACTTGACAGGTTCTTCCTGAAGGGAGAGCCACTTTGAACCTTGCTTTATATCTGCCACAATGATTTGCATTTGCACCTGTCTGAGCTCATAGCATGGGCCTGGTAATGGTCACACTGTTGGTACCACCCCTCCTTTAGCACCCCAGCTCAGCAGGCAGGGCCAAGATTAGAGGTATTAATGTTAACACTTCATCTACCTGATCTGACAGACTGATGTCATTCAAACTGCAGTATTTTTAGGCAATGACTAATGGTTAATTAACCAGCATATGAGAAATACCTGCTTTCCTGCTAGCGTCCCATAGCTCATTGATTTACCTCCCTGTAATACATATAAAAAGATGGCATTTCTTTCAACACTGGCTCTTCTGATTGAATATTTGCTTTTGTCACTAGTCAATAACCCTAGCTCCTAATGACTTTTAAAAACAAGGCTTCAAACACTAATTCATATGTTATTTAGTCAGATTTTCTTAAACTGGAGGCATATCCTAAATACCTGGCTACTATCCTAA